>PVJO010001173.1:0-19998 GCA_004026905.1 Hystrix cristata
GATCGAAGTCAGGGCCTTATGCTTGCTAGGCAAGCACTCTAACCACTGGGCTAAAGCCCCAGCCCAAACCTGAAAGTTTTTAATGCATCGGGGAGGACCATTTCCACAAAAGCAGAAGGCAGGATGGTAAAACAGTATGTTTAGAGAGGTATCTGGGAAGGTGTGGGAGACTCTCATTCCACACTCGTGAGTTGGAGCTTGGGCGCCTGTTTTTTGTACATGTTCTGGAGTGATTCTGACACACACTATAGGCAAAAGTTGTTGGTGTATTAGAAAGATCCTGGGCTCCCTGGAGACATGAAGGACCAGGTACGGATTCTGATTCTGCCATTTACTAGTTGTGTAACGGGAGCAAGCTGCTAACCTTTATGGGACTTTCTTTCTTTATTTGCATATTTATCTAACAAGTCAATCATGTCTTATTTTGTGATCTCAGAGAATTAGTGACAAGTATATATCATGCTATTCTTAACAACAATTTTGCATTTAACACATTTTAGTTCACTTTACATAAAAAATCTATAAAAAATGCCAAGGGCAACACAACCTTCTCATCTTGTGGTTTACTGTCACACCAAAGGTGAGTTTCAGAGAGTTCTCCTCCTTGGGCAAGGAAGGAGTTAGCATGGTGAGGAAGATGGAGACCAACCTTAAACATTATTTCTGTTCTTTAACAGCACTGGTGGCTCTTCTGCATTGTCCTACCAAAGGATGAAAAAAGCAGCCATGCTGGTGACAAAGGCCTGTAACCCCAGCACTTTGGGAGCCTGGGGCAGGAGGGGCACAAGTTAGAGCCAAGCCTCGGCAACTTAGGGACAAAAAAAAAAAAATATGGAAAGAGCACCCAGACGTGGCTAGTTGTCATTCTACCTTCTGAACAATGTTGCCACCCAAAGAAGCAGCGTCCTTGGGTTGGCAAAGTACTGCGGTTATGAACATGGCCTTTGCAGAAGAGAACTGTGCTCAGATTTTGCTGCATCACTTCCTTGGCCCTGATTACATGACCCTGGCTAGAGGACAACTTTCTTGAACAGTATTTTCATTGGCAATGGTAAGAGTAGGACTATCAAAGGGATTTGTCAGAATTAAACAGAGTAATGGAAGTTGGGTGCTTGGCGCAGTGCCTCTCTCAGTACATCCTTAATGATGAGGAAATCCCTTTTCTTCTTCCACAGTACTGCATTTCCAAAAGGTACTGCATGCGTATTCATGTTGGGTCATGCAAAGGTTTCCATGTGACCCAGACTTTGCTGAGAGCTGATTGTGTTCCAGAATCACACTGAGACCCATGACTTGGTGATTTTTTAAATGAAATGTGTATGGGCAATTGAAACTTCTAAGAAAAAGACTTGATGTGATTAGAAGAGATTTAAAAAGAAGAAAAAAATTGGAGGTGTGAAATCATGCCAATGACTGAATTAGTGATTGGTGTTGCAAAGAAAGTAAGAAACACTGACAGAGTAAATTGCTTTGGCTTATACTGTTGGACATCACCCAGACACTGACACCTCCCTCCCTCTCTCTCTCTCTCTCTCTCTCTCTCTCTCTCTCTCTCTCTCTCTCTGTCCTTCTTTTCTATAAAGGAAAGGAAGTGGCCCACAGAGGAGGGGTTGAACATGTACCAGCTGATCTGTGCCTAATAACTGTCAAACTGAAGAACAGCTAGTCTTTTAAATGTCTCTCTCTGTTAATCATAGGAAAATTTTAATTCCACAGAAGTTTATGTTTCTTCCAGTTATCCTAAATTTATAGAGCCCTCTTGATTTTTTCCACCTGGTGCTGGAGATCAAAACCAGGGTCTTAGGAATGTTACAAAGCCAGTCCCAGCCCAGGAGCCTCTTGCTTTTTGTGAGATAGTTTCTTAGGAAAAAAAAAAACCCAAAACACAAAACAAAATAGTAATGGAACAAAATTGGATTTGGGAGTTTAAAATTCAAACTCTTGTTTCCAATAGGCTTTGCCTATGTAAAGATTTAACGGAATCGCTAATGTCAATTAGAAATTCATTTTTGGAAATGAAGAACAAGCTGCATTTACACAGGGCATCCTAGACTAAGAATGAAAATACTTTTTTTTAGCAGAAAGGCAACAAAGGAAAGAAAGGGGAAAGGGAAATCATGGAAAATTATGAATAAACCTGCTGTAAATAGCGAGGGAGGGAACAGAGGGGAGGGGCAGGGAAGAGGGGAGAGAACCAAGATGCATCATGTACAGGTACAAAATCAAGGTGATGAATGTGATCATTATATGTAAAATGTACTAATACATGTTCCTGGTTTAAAAAAAATACTTTTTTTTCCCCTTTACAAGAATATTCAAAAATTATCAAGAACAAGTTAAAGGAAAGGAACTCTTTGATTCTATTATGTGCATCTCCTTGATGCACAATGCTAGATTATTGGCTTTTCTTTGCAGGCGTTATTTGGCTCAAAGTTCATTATTTTAGTGCACAGTTTATTTGTTTATATAGACCGGTGCATCTCCTAGGTATTAATTTATCTAACGTCTACAGGAACTACTAAGCTGTGATCGCCTTAAAAGAACTCAATAAACCATTTCCTGACATGTTATCTTCTATTGTCCGAAAGTGAACGCGTTCTGTGGCCTGTGGTCGAGGTATGACCTTGTTCATTGTCCACAATGACAATGTCCCCTGTTCACTGTCCACTGCTCTCCCTCACATTTCAGGGATGATTTTCCTTCAGACCAATGAGGGCTCACTGAGTAACACAGAAGCTTTTCCCACAGAAGCTGCTGTGAGAGGTCCAGGGAAACCTGCCAAGCTCGGCCTTTATCACCCTTTTCCCATTGACATCATTCAGGACAGTCTCCCCCACCTCCCAAACCTAAAATTTTGTTTGGTCTTTGCAGACAGCACATTCTAAACCTGGTACGAGCTCATTCCAACTATTCCCTTGTCCGAAGTCTCATTAGGGTCTAGATCAAGGATGTCCCCCAAGAGTCTCATGTATTTGGAGGTGGGGCTTGTGGATGGTGACTGGATTATGGGGCGCTACAGCTGACTTACTGCCGGGCAGTGGGCCTGGTAGGAGGTGGGTCACCGGGGGTGTGGCCTGTCCCGGCCCTGCTCCTCCTCAAGTCTCGCTCTGCTTCTCGGCCACCATGACACCAGCACCTGTCTTCCACCAGGACCCTCTGCCTTCAGGTCTGCCTTGTGGCCAGCCAGCTAAGGACTGAAAACGCGAGCCAGCGCAAACCTCTCCTCCTTGAAGTTGCTAGTATCAGATATTTTTCCCCGGCAACAAGGAAACTGACCAAGACAGTACTGTAGCTTAACAGGAAGAGCTCTACCATTTTTTATATTCAAGCAGTGAAGCCTCTTTTAGATTCTGGGCTCACAATTCCCCTCAATTAACTATGTGCATCACTCTCAGTATAATTTCAGCTACTCAGGATTTTTATTTTCCATATATAGATATTGTCTTCTTGATGCTTCCTGAAGGAATTCTTCAAAGTGGATTAGCACTAAGATCTTAAATGGATCTATATGGGACATGACTGCTGTGAAAACAGACGTCTTTGAGGCACTAAAAAACCCCAGAATGTTCTCAACATTTCTTTGAATTTCACAACTGAATAATTTATTTGCAACTCATTATCTGTTAAAGAGAAGAGCCACCCAGATATTTTGAAGTTGTATTAAGATAGCAGTATGATAAAACACCAATACTCTGTCTAGGTTTGTTTTTGACACACTGGAAAGCTGATTGGTTCACAATCCAGTGGCACATTTTCATCAGGAGGAGACTAAGCAGCCAACTTGGGAACCCTGGAGACCCACGAGTTGAATCGCCCTGGTTTGTGGTGAGAACGTTCACATTTCAACACATGACACATAGCATGTTTTTCTTAGAAGCTCCTTGTATTTTCCAAAAAACTGGAAGATGCTTTTTAAAATGATGTTGAATCCTATCATACTGCCAATAAAAATAAGTCAAATTTTAAATTTCATGAACAGTTCTACAACTAAACATGAATTTATATCTGCTGTCATAATTTTAGAAATTCATGACTGCTTTGCTGCCTTATTTACTTGCTATTTTAAAAGATAGATGTTTCATTTTCTCCCTACCAAAACAGTATACCATGTTCACTGTAATGGTACTTGGAAAGTAGCAGATTACTGTTTTTATTTTTTCACTGTTAAAGTGGGTGGCTTCTTTCCTCACCATAAAAGTCACATGCTCATCATAACTGTAATTTGAAAATCTGAAAATGCCAAAAAATAAAATTAGTTCAGCAAAGATGGCTTTACATTTTTTGTGCACTGAATATTTTGCGAGTATTTTATCATTCCATTTACTACTCTATAAAGCATGATTTTATGGCTGGTACCCTAATCCAACATATGCGTGTAGTATGTGTTTAAAAGTTCCTCTGTTGTGGAATGCTGAGATTGGCTCCAGTTTTGTTACTATAAATAATGCTATAATAAATATTTATATTTTATTTATTGCTTGTTTTCTTAGAGAAAGTCTTTGAGAAAGCCCCCAAGAATCTGCTGTTATTCAGACACTTTCCCCCTATTGATAACTGATTCCTTTAAGTGCTCAGCAAATACTTGAGAAACGTGGTTATAAGTAAGACAATGAATCCTCTTTTCTGATTCTTCAGTCCCAGTTCTATGTGGCCAATATGTTAAAAAAACAACAACAATAAAAACTTTCCAAAGCATCCCGCACCTAATTGTCTCCCGGAGCAGAGAAACAGGAAGTGAGAGGTGGTAGCTATGCACACTGTGAAAGAAAAAGAATGAAGCAGATGCGCGTATTTTAATAGACAGTACAGATGTCCTCTTGATCACATTTCCCGGGGACACGATCAAGGACAAGCTGCTAACTTTTTTCTTCATTATATTTAAAAGAAACTTTCCAAGCCTCACATAATACTTCTAGGAACACTAAGATTCATTGGTCACTATGTGTGTTAGAGAGAAATACTGCTTAGAAGCTGTACTGTGAGGTTGGGGGTGTAGCTCAGTGGTAAAACAACTGCCTGCTATGCAAGTGGTACTAAGTTCTATCCCTGGCCCCTCAAAAAATAAAAACCAAACAAAACACTAGCTATGCCGAGGCCCTATTTAGGAGTAAGTTGCAACTGCATCTAAATCACTATTTATGTCAAAATAGTTAAATGGCATAATCTAGACTGGGTATTGAGATAGTCAATATTTGTAGAACACAAGGCCTCCCAGAGGAAACTCTAACCCAGATGGGAAAATTCTTCAACGTAAGAACAAGGGAAAGGCCGTCCAACAGAAGCGCAGGCTGGCTGGGTCCAGATGAGACCCTTGAGGAGCCTCTACATAGAGTGTAGTGAACAACTGGATACATCTGCCCGTTTCTTCCTTCAGAGAGACCTTGAAACTGAACCTTGGAAGTTTTCTTCTTTTCATTAAACGTCTGCCCTCTGCCTCTAAGGAACTATGCTGTTGTAGTAAAACTACTGAAGATATGTACAAATGAGTGTTTTAAAAGGAAACAATTAGTCTAATATAAATGGCTCGGGAGACTGAAATATGGAAATTTCTAAGTCCTTCCCCCTCTCTGATTTGGCAGCAAAGGCATGAATTACACTTTTAGGAAGTTTTGAGTCATGTAGTCAGATAAAAGCACACAAAGTAGAGCCTCAGCTGCTACTTAGAAAGAGAATGATATGGTTTAATATTCGTGCAACATTTCATTTATAAATTAAATATTCTAATAGCGTTTAGCGCTCCTCTAATCCTCTGGTGGCAAACCTACAGCACGCATGTTATTGTGTTTTTCTTTTAAGACAAAAGTTGTTAAGGTACGAGTTGCTTTTTCTAAACGAAACCCTCAGTATTCAGGCCTAACTGCAGTGTTGGCCCTCCGAGGTAAGTAAGTGGGTTTGGGGTCTCAGTTTAGGCTCTCGTCTCTAAAATATTCCCCAGTGCTACTCTCATCTATCTGCCCAAATTCGTAGCAAATGTGGGTGTTTCAGAAGGTCCTCATGCTTAGTATATTAAAGCCACAGTTGCCCTCTTGCAGTTCCTAGAACATTTGAGACATTTCTGAACTTTAATGGACTTGTCTCTGGGTCCACTTCTGGATGTGTGACTTAGAAACTGGTCCTGCTTAACTGTTCTCTCAAAGCAACTTGTTGTTTTCCTGAATAGCACTTTGCAAAACACTTAAAGATACATTTACTTCTTATAAAATGTGTCTTCATGGTATTAAGATCTATGAAGACACTTCCAAGTCTGTTTTATTGTTCATTACTTTATTCCCCATGTTCCCCTGTTGCACAGCACAGTGCCTGCTACCTATCTGGCTCCCGGTAAGTATTTACCTGCCCACTCAATCTCTCTCTCTCCCTCCCTCTTTCCCCTCTTTCATTTCTGAACTTCTAGGAATTTTCTTACTTTGCCTCTCACTGCACTATGCATTAAGATTATTTTATAAAAACATTTTACCTAACACGATTAGGTGTTCTGTGTCAGGCATTTTTCTGGTACTCCAGGACTTGGCAAACTCCCACCAAAGACTAGATGGTAAATATCCTCAGCCCTGGGCGCTGTATGATGGTCACAACAGCACAGATCTCGGCCAACGACCAACGACTCACGGCACAGCTCTCATTCACTGCTCTCCTCTTCATTAGCCTCACTTCCGTGCTGTTATTACTACTTCACATTTAAATGGTAAGAAATCACCTAGCTGTCAGAAGACAAAAAAAAAAAAAAAAAAAGAACGAACGAAAGAAAAAGAAAACAAACAGAAACCCCCCTCATAGTTGGAGTTCTCTGCTACAGATGTGGAGCTCAAACGGCCTCCCATCGGTGAATAAGAACACGGAAGCGCACTCTGCGGCCAGTCCTGACATGGCCCCGGCACTCATGCGAGTGCCTTTCCTATATTAATCCGCTCACACCTCATGGTGGTGCAAAAGGCACGGACTATTACTGTTTTTCTGTGGAAATGGAGACTTGGTATTGCAGCCACACTGCTCAGAGGTGGGCAGTGGACCCCCTGCTCAGGTCTGCGCCCCCCGAGACACATGAGGCCCTCAGGGGCTCCCCCGCTCCTGTTCCTCGGTCTTTCTGAGTGCCTCGGTCATCCGCAGGCGCTCTCCCCTCCAGGAGTCACAGGAAATGGGAGAGACTCGCTGATCTCCAGGCACAGTGTTCACCGTGGGTTTGAGGTGTCTGAGCATAGCAGTAGTGACTCATCTCAGGCTCAGAAGTGGACATGCAACGTCCCCCAGGCCAATGAGGCAGGAGGGACACTGACTGCAGGATTCTAGAAAAGAATCCAGCTTGGAAGAGAGCCAGCCTGTCTCCATCCCATATATGCATGTGCAGCTCGGACCCCCAGCAGCAGCTCATTTCCGGGGGAATAAAGCCGGAACAAACTGCCAAGCAGAGAGACTCAGATCAGGCACCAGAGCTCCCCACCATCTAGTCCTGGATTTTGGCAATACTCTTGCTTTTTAGGCCAAGTTCAATTTTTACTTCAACTGAAAGAAACCTGACACAATTATGTGAAATCTTTCAGGATCTGGCCTCAGCACACTTTTCTAGTTTTAACCTCATGTACTGGGGTCCCCCAAATCGCTCAGAATTTCCTGAACACCCTCACCAGCTTTGCCTTGGTGGGTGTGCCACTTTCTCCTCAGCACGCTCTTTGCTCTCCTGTCCCTGTGAGCTCAGATGGACTGCAATTGTGCCTTCCACGCGTCCATCTCTGGGACTTGACTCGGCTAAGGCAGTTTGCCTCCTCATTCTTAGTGTCTTACAGACAACTAGCACACAGTAAAAACCCGAGTAAGGCTCTGTAGGCTTAAGAACAAGGATGGCGGCATGGATGTCTGGATCACAATATAGTCTATTCTACAAGATAGCTCATTGTAGAGCTTGCTACGGGAATAGGAATATTCTACCTCTGCTCTGCTCAGTAAAAGCGCCATTGGTCATTTACGGCTTCTGGGTCCTTGGACTGTGGCTAGTGGGAAGGAGGAACTGAATTTCAAACTTCATTTACTTGTAATGAGTTTCCATTTAAATAGTCCCATGGGACTAATGGCTACTACATTGAATAGCACAGATCTAGAAAACAAGTGAACAAACTAATTTCGAAGAAAGGAATGTGTCCACTAAATGATTCCAGATGCCAACGTGAAATGGAAACAGCTGTTACTTCGACTCTAACAAATTTTTGTGTCTGCAAAGTAAAAGATTAATATACTCTGGAAGGTTTTTTTCCCCCACCATTGAAAAGTAGACCATCTGTGTAATTTTAAAAATATAATCCTAACTTACTTGTTAGGATTTCAAATTTCACATTTCCAATTTCCAAGTGACTATAAGCAGTAATTCCTTGAATCTCACAGATGACCAGTTGCTGCTCGTTGGTAGCACCTCACTTGTAGTTTTACCTGCCAGGAAGAAGCAGCAGAACCCTTCCACTGAAGCATTTCGGATTTTGTAGTAGAAGTTTTTCAATCTTGGGATACCCGGAAATGAAGGCAAGTAGATAATACTGTCTACAGAGAATTTCTTCACAGCTATCTGATTCCATATAGTGCTAAGAAAGCAGGAGTTTCCACACCCAATGGCTGGGTTTTTTTTGGTGGGGGGGGCAATGCTGGGGATTGAACTCAGGGCCTTGTGCTTTCTAGGCAAGTGCTCTAACCACTGAGCTAAATCCCCACCGCCTTGTTTTGTTAATAGTCAGGGGACAGACTATATTCTTGTTTCCGGAAAGGTAGCCTGGTAGACATGGGGGTTTAGCACAAATACTAAGTTTTCAGGTACGTTGTGCACACAGATCCTTTTCTCCTATAGATGCTTTGAGGAAAAATTTATAGAGAAACAAATCTATACAAACGAAATTGTGCAGCGATGGAATACAAGGCAGAGGGGAGAGTGGTTAAGGCCACACCTCAGGACGCTAGGCCTGCATTACTGCAGTCCAGGGAGAAGGTGCGAGGGACAGACTCTCGCTCTCTGGAAGGTTTTGTCACTACATTTCACAGGTGAAGCAGCAGGATCAGCACGGTGTGCGCCTTGCCCACCATCACACGGCTCATTAGCAGGGCCGAGAGTCAGACCCGAGAGGTTCTGACTTTGAAGTCCAGGCTCTGTCATGCGAAAACGAGAGCCGGGTGTCGTGACGCCTCCAGTCTTCGGTCTGTACTTTGAGAACCACTGTTTATAAAAGCCAACAGCTGACAGTAAGTAACCCAGCAGCCGGTGGGGATTTGCAGGGCTGTTGCACAGATGTTACACACAGTCTAAGGAAGATTTCCACAGCAAGGCTGACGTTGTCCTTTATCAAATAGAGTGCATCAACAGGAGCAGAAGGTAAAGCCTGTGCTGACCAGAGACCGCCTGCCACAATATGTTCTAGAAATCTACAGTGGTGAAGACAGCTGCTGCACAGGGGAGGCAGTAGTGGAGAGCGATGTCTTGTGGGTAATGAAAACAAAGTCCATTGGGAATACATGGCAGAGCAAAGCTGTCTGGAGAAGGATCCAGGCGTTATTCTAGGCTTTGGGTTCATGTCCTGTCAGCCTCAGGTCTGATTCTGAAGAACCATTAGTTATCTTGAAGGCTGTGTGGGGCAGGAGTAGTTATGCGAACCTGGAGTCAGAGGAGGCTTTGAGGTCTGACTCTCCCATTCAGCAGGAGGGCAACCCTTGGCAAGTTAACACTGCGCTCTGTTTCTCCATCTGTACAATCAGGGTATGAATGGTTCTTACTTCACAGGGCTGTTGCAGAGATAAAGGAGGTGTGGCCTGAAAAACCCTTGGAATAGTGTCTGCCGTGTAGTCAGTGGCCATCAGTGTGTGCTGCCATAGTTTGTCCCACGGCTGAGTCATTCTATTAGACAAGGAGGGATTTCCAGTTCGCTTGGTGGCAGCTTGTAGCAAGATCCTACCCTGCGGCCAGCAGATGAGTCTGACCATCAGTGTGGGCCTACTATAATGTGCTGTGCTAAAGGGTTATGAACAGATGTATCTTCTAGATGTTTGTGTTCCTACACACTGGAGCCATTTTGTGAAAACGAAAAAGGAAAGAAAAGAAAAAAAACACACTTCTCTAAATCTTCCTAGGAGATCCTATGCACTTCAGATGTTACTGTGGAGCCAGATATATTCTCATTTAATTCCAGCCGGCGGTAACCATCATCATTTCTACCTTGAACATTACAAATCTGGCGCGTTAGAGGTAAAATGGCAAAAAAATCAATAGTCCAGAATTTGAACTTGGATGCACTTGGGACCAAAGTCTGGAAACTTACACATGAGAGAATACACACATTACACACAAGGGGTAAAGGATTCGATACCCAAATGCTCATCCACAGAAATACAGTGGTACCTTGGCTCATGAATTTAATTCTTAATTTCCCTGTAAGGTCAACACTGAAGCTAAACATTGAATTTGATTTAGTTCACAACCAATTTGGTTTGTGACCAGACTCGTGGGAAGAATTAAGTGCACGAACCAAGGTACCACTGTACAATATTTCATTTCTAATGTTTTTGCCTTAGAATAATTTAAAGGACGATAGAAATATCAAACTTCCATAGACCGAAGAGGCAAACCAGGCAGTTTGGACACCTGAAGTATTACTGTATGTTTATGTACTGTCCTATCTGTTCCATGTAGAACAGAACAGGATATAACAGGAGACTATTCAAAGTTTTGGAGGGAGACCACCTTGAATTTAGAAAAAGAATTAGGGAAGAGTCTGGGTGAACTTGCAAAAGATTTCAAGGCTGGAGCATCCACTCTGGGAGATTTAGTTTTTTAATTATTCATGGTTTCAGAACAACACGGTTTCCCCCCCTGCCCTGGACTGAATCTAAGCGCTCGCTCCCTGCTTTGCAGAAAGCACCAGATTTCCAGGAGCGGCTGCACCGTCCCCCCTTCTCTCTCTGCACAGGCAGTCTGCCTCACACACCGCCTGCCCCGCCACACTGCCACACTCACCTTACTGTTGAGGATCTGGAAAACCCTCTGCTGGAGGCTCTGGCCCGCCTTGGGCCTCACAAGGATGTAAATGACTTTCAGATCCGGGCTGGTGCGAAACAGCTTCTCCATCAGCACTTTGCCCAGGAAACCGGTGGCCCCCGTGATGAGCACGGACTTGCCGCTGTAGAAAGCCGCGATCATCGACATGGCGCCTCCTTTTCTCTTTTACGGCTCTGGAAAGAGGTTCCTACAGAGGAAGAGCAATCACAAGAGGTCGTAGTCTTAGAAGTCTTAAAAAGCAAAGTCCCTCACAATGTTTCTCTCTCATGCTTCCAGGAGCTCTGAAGGCTGGAAAAGAGGTCGGATTGTGCGAGGCGTCACGGCTCGCGGGCCGCACGGTTCATTTTGAGCAGACCTGCTGAGCTCGCTCTGCGCCCTGCACCTCCTGCCGGCTCCTGCGGGTGAGAAACCGGCAAGACGTGGGTCCTGCTGTCAAGGAGCCACGTGCAGTCTAAGGGCGGAGGCGGACACGAAGAGATCGTGGCGTATTTCAGTGGGTGCTAAGACGGTGGGCACACGGACAGGGCACGCGGGGCAGCGCTGCAGGTGCAGAGTGACGCGCGTCATGGTGACCCTGCAGCTGAAACTGAAGTCAAGGAGGGCCCGGGAAGGTGTTCCAGGCCGAAAAGCATCAGGGTGGCCCAGCAACCTCTGAGGTCAGAGCTGAAAAGGGCTGTCACGTTTGTAAAAGTTATGATGCAATTATCGCTTCACTGCAGGCTGATTTAGAGAAAACACTGGAGCGAATCACTCCATCTCACTGGAACCAGCTGTGCCTGCCCTGCCCAGCCCTTTCGGGATATATGCTTTATTCCCTTCCTTGAGCAGAAAATGGGTTGCTTCTCCTTCATGCAGCACTTCTGGGTTGAGCCGCTGGGGGAAGAATGCAGAAGAAGTTGAACATGGGAAGCTCAGACCGTGCGCTGCGGTGAGCTCCGAAATAGCACCCAGACAGTCTGGTGCTCAGTCCATTTATGCTCCTGTTTCTGGGGGCGCAGGAAGACCTGGCAAAACAGGTAGCGGGACACCAGGATGCAGCACCTGGGCTCGGCTACTGCCAAGAGAAAACGCCTCGTGCTGCAAGAACCAACACAAAGGGGTTTGGGGATTTAGCTCCGTGGTCGAGTGCTTGCCTAGCAAGCACAAGACCCCAAGTTTGAGCCCCAGCATCCTTCCCCCGCAAAAAACCCCACAAGCTGTTTTGTCTTCAAGTTCAGCCTAAGGCTGCTGATCAGGAGCAGCAGCAGAGTGCCTTGAAGAGAGCCGTGCTGGCGGCATGTAGGCGCAGGTTTGTTCCCTATTCACTAACTCTGTCAGGGGCAGGAAGTCTCCAGTGCTTCTCAGACAGGACCCTGCAGAACACGCTTCCAGCGACAGGCCCCAACAGCAGAGCTTGTAAAGAAAACGGACAATAAAGTCAACATCTGCCTCCTCAACGCTGGCCAAGATCACTCTGCTAAGAACTTCTTTACTATTGATGGCTCTTCATGGCTATAGTTTATATTTTGAAGATCTCGTGGCTATGTTCCTAGGCAGGACCCTGCTTTCATGGGATCCATCCATTCGCGAATTTACTTAACAAGTAATTTTGAGCCCGTGCTGTGCAGAACCCGATGGGAAGACGAGCAGATGGCCAAGGAAGGCCGGTCCTGCTTTCACTCCGGCAGTGGGGGCCGGCAGGACCAGGCGAGACCTTCCTGGACTGTCAGTGGGCGGATGACAGAAATCAAACCTGAGGACAAAGGCCATCCCGGTGGGAAGTCAGAATTTGAAATTGCATTCCCTTGCTCCCTACTGGGGCTGCCCCTTGTACTGAGAATTGACATAGGAATTAATATTTTGGAAAATCCACTTAGAGCGTGTACAGACAGCAATGAATGGTTTTTGAAATCATGTTGCATGACACTCTTCATGTTCCAACCCACCCAGTGACTTCCTGAGAACTCAGTGTACTGAATTCGCCTTGCTTTGCCACCTCGAAGCTTGGAAAGTGACGTTGTCAAGTCTGGAAGGCAGCACGGTGTCTGGGACTAGCATGCAAATTCTAAGCAGGACTCGAATCCTGATCCCAACACTTAGGAGCCCTGTGATCTCACATGGATAGTGAATGAATCACGCGGTGCTTCGCTTTCTGTGTGAAAGGGGGATAACAGAAGCACCCACTTAAAGAGCTGTGGTGGGGATGAAATCAGTTAAAACATCTAAAACCCTTAAAAATATAAAGTGCCTAAATATATATATATATATATATAAGGTGTCTGTAGTATATATTCAAACATTGGCTAATAACACAGTCATTGATTTTTACTTTTGCTCTTAACATTTCTAACCTTTGCTTTTGATGTTCATTTTAAATGTCCCGTCTTATTCTACACCCTCTTTGGAAAACAGGAGGAGACAGCTCTTCACTCAGTCAACCATAATCACATAAAGTGTCTTCACCATGCTTGACTCTTCTCTTTTTTTTCTTCGAGTTTTTTTGAGACAGGGTTTCACTATGTAGTTCAGGCAGGCCTTGAACTCACAGTGATCCTCCTGCCTCAGGCTCCCAAGTGGTGGGATTACAGGCGTGGGCCACAGCGCTTGACAATTCCACCCTTCTTGATGATAAATCTCCCCTATTCCTTTATATAGAAAAGGCGTGTTCAGGTACCACACTCCTTTAATATGACATTAGGAGTGCATAGACATGGTTGGCAGAAAACACAGATGGAGATGCCTGTCTTGAAATATCATGTTTTTAAGAAATATGAATACACGGTTAAGATATTTTGGTCCCAGACACAGTTCTGTGACATATATTTTATAAATTTAGACAGACAGTAAAATGTTTAAGGAAACTATCTCTCATTCCTCTCTTCCTCCCTCCCTTCCTTCCTTCTTCCCTTCTGTTAGGATGACCCTCCCCAGATGCCAAAATGGCCGGCGCTGGTTTCTCACAAAGCCCCTTCCCCCCGTCTCTATGCCAGAATCTCCCGCCGAAACAATGGCCCCTCCCCCTGAGTAGAGTCCCCAATTAGGTCCGTCGCGCCAATTTGCCCAGGGGCGGTGTCCACTACCTGGTCACCCCATATAGAAAGGACCAATCCCAAAAACACACTTTTGAACCGCCAACATCACGAAAGGGGGGGCAGCTAAGGGATAAAAGGCCACTCTCACTCGAGTGGGGGGGGCTGTAACACCTTAATAAAGCTTTCTCCCACAGCGAGCGTCGTCAGCCTTTTCCCTTCCCCCTCCCGCCGCGTAAACCTAACACCTTCCTTCCACACGAGCCTATTTCTTATGAAATAAAGGAATGTTGAAAGTATCCCCAAATAATGGAATTCGCCTCCTCTGCTTGGAGTCCAAATACTTCTCAAGCACAACAAAAACTGTGCACTTAGTACACTCAGTGCTTTGACAGGAAAACAAAACACAGCCTGGCCCAACTGTCGCAAGTTCTTGGCAGAGCAGTTGGGGCCACGATTCTATTTATTTTATTTTATTTTATTTTATTTATTTATTTTTTTTTGTGGTGCCGGGGATCGAACTCAGGCCCTTGTGCTTGCAAGGCAAGCACTCTAATCACTGAGCTAAATCCCCGGCCGGGGCCACGATTCTAATCAATTCAAACGATTCTGTAAAACTTTCTTCTACTTCTGGCTTCCAGTCTCAAGATACGGCTTGATTCCTGGCCCCAGAAATGCCTACGTAAAACTCTCCAAAACTCAATTCCTATATGTTATGTCTTTGTGAGGTACAGGAATTCTTGACCCTTAATATAATTTATTAAAAATAAAAAGAATCATTTTAAAAAAAATTGAACCAATTTTCCACTCAGTAATGGGTCACATGCGGCCATAGAAGGAGGAATATGTTTAGCACAACGTCCTGGGTCATAGTCTGCCTAGCGCAGCTTCTCGGAGAGCGAAGGTTGACTTGCTGTGTCTCATGCTGTTAGTACGGCTCGTGGGAAGCCCGAGTCAGAACATTAACTTTCTCACTCTTCCTGAATAATGCGGAATACCTAATGCTTGAGTGAAAAAGACCTATGAGAATCAATCTGTTTTTATTCAACAGCTACTATATGCCAGGTACCGTCTAGGCAGTGGAAACACAATGAACAGGACTTAGGTATCTTAGAGTCTTTTAAAAAGTTTTTCACTGACGAACAAGCTGTGAGTTCTCATTTCTATTCTGAAGTATTTTTTTTTTCCCACAGATCACTAGCTTTCATGTTCATGAGTAGACACGGTGTTTATTTTCTCTTTGGTAGTACAATGAGGCTAAAATGGTGATTCATTATAGTGAGTCAAGTTATATGTTTGTTACAGGTTTCAGTGCATGGAAACTTTAATTTCCTTCAGGTGGTTCTTGTGGAATATTAAAAATTAAAATTCAAACACTTTAGGGAGATAAGCTTAGTAACCTTTTTGATTGAGTCTGTGGACAGTCAAGGGGATCCCATCAAACGAAGACCATCGTGCCTAGCAGAAGAGTCGAACATGCCCTGCACTGGACAGAGACACACAGAGTTTCTGCTGGCAATGGGCTAGTTTACAAAAAAAAAAAGAGCCATTTATAAAACTCCGTGAGTCAAACTCGTTGTGCTTCATTAAAATTAGACACAGAAATCCTTCCAATAACTGTCAACTTAAGAAGAATTTTTTACAAAATTATATTCAATGAAAAAAGAACACAAACTTGTACAAACACAATGTCCATTACAAATCCCTGGAATTCCACCAGTGGCAAAGACTAGAGAGAATGACATCAATGACAGTAGGTGTAGGGTCGGTGTTATGGTTTGTGTCTAGATGTCCCCCCAAAGCCTCATGTGGTAAGAGATAGCTGGATCTAGAGTGTGTGATTACTAAATTGATCCATTGATCGGTTTGGCATCGCTCTGCTGGGATCAAGGATGTGAGACTGAGATTGGGGGTGGGAGTGCGGGCCGCCCTGGAGACAGGTAGCCTAGATAAAAGATACAGGAAGAGGCTAATTAGCTGCTTGTTTGCATTGCTTATTTGCATACATTCCTTGCATTTTCCTCACTTTGCTTTGCTGCCGGGCCCTCCCTACCTCTGCCATGCCGCCTTGCTTCGGACCCAGCGGACTACAGACTGAAACCTCTGCAGACTGTGAGCTAATAAACCTTTCTTCCCCTAACTTTGGGTGTCGGGTATTCTGTCCCAACAACGAGAGAAAAGTAACTAAAACAGTCAGATTAAACGCAGAATTTTGTTCTGTATCAGTAATATCTTTTCATAATTGTAAAAATGTAATTTAGTAACGTATAATTTTAGAAGAAGTTCTTAGAAATTAGTGATAGCCAGAATTGTAGAGTCTTCCTCTTTTTCTATGGACTCTAGAAATGTAAAGAAATTTGCAAAGTAAACTTCCTTGGTTTAAGATGTTTTAAACCCTCACCTCCACCCTGGCGATGGAGATGAAACCCAGGACCACCGCACAGAACTACATTCCCGGCCTTTTTTTTAGTTCTAAGGTTGGGACAGGAGCTTGCTAAGTTGCTAACCTGCCCAGGCCAGACTCCTGCCTCAGCCTCCTGAGTAGTTGGGATTACAGGTGTGTGCCACTGCTTCAGGTACTAAATTATTTTTAAAAGTGTGGCCCAACTGACATTACACACTGTTATGAGTGAATTATGTCTCCTAAAACTCAGATGTTGAAGCTCTAACCAATGAAGTGATAATACTTGGAGGTAGGGTGATAGGCAGGTAGTTGGGCTAAATGAGGTCCAAAGGGCAGGGCCCCAATGTGACAGCTCTGATCCCCTCATCAGGTGAGAAAGAGGTGCCAGAGACAAAGGGGAGGCCCGGCGAGGACACGAGAGAAGACCACGGTCCACACACCAGGAGACCACAGTCCACATGCCAGGAGACCACAGTCCACATGCCGGGAGACCACGGTCCACATGCCAGGAAGACAGGCCTCAGTGGAGACTTATTTTGCCACCACCTCAGTCGTGGACTTCGAGCCCCAGAACTGTAAGAAATTAAATGTAAGATGTGTAAGGCCCCCAGTTGTTGGTGTTTTGTTAAAGCTGCCTGAGCAAGCTAAAATAAATGAATGACATGAGAAAAGGCATGCACATGCTTTTGATTGTTGAGTGCCAGAACTCTCGGCAGTAATTCATATCAGCTTTGAAATTCTGGAGTAAACTTTCACAAAGAAGAGAGAGATGGTCTCGTTTTCCCATTCTGTAGCATGACAGACAATATTGACTCTGGTTTCCACACATGGGCGACATGCTGGACAGGTCTTTACCGGTGAACTACAGAGACTTCATTAATCCAAGCCGTAAAATATTTGTGTGTCAGTCTCATATCTGGTTGTTAAGCGCTTAGTAAAGAAACAGTCTTCATCAGGGACCTCTTTCTTTTTATTGCTTTATTTTCCTGAGTATATGCCGTTATGCAACTCAACAGTGCACTGGGGTGCCTTTCACTGTGGGCTTGTTATATAAGGGTTTCTGGGAGAAACTTGGTGGAAGAATTTTAAACCCCATGGGTACCGGGGTAGCGGCTGGGAACAGGCCCAACTAATTGGACTAGCGGTGCGCCATGGTCAAGAAAAACCAACCTGGAAATAGTCCCAGCTGGCCAAGGACACTCCAGGCTGGCTTTAAAGAACACCACCTTTAGCAGTCAGCTCAATGCATTCTTCCTAGCTTGCTTCTGTTAGCTCATTAGTATGTCTCTCAAAAAACCAAGTCTAACAGAAATGAAAAAGAAAAAGCTGTAATCCAAATCGATCATTTCAATGCAATTGATTAAACACATGTATTGGGTACCACATTCTATACTCTGTTAGGTATGAATAGTGTACATTTAAATGTTCTTGTTAATTGATAAAGCATTATAAAAATGGAAGGCATTATTGTTTCTAAGAGGAAGTCAAACATCAGTCTTATACAGATTGTAAAATGGTTATAAAGAGAGCCACAGTCAAGTGTGAATCTTAATGTTTCCTACTTCCTCTTGGTGATTTATAAATGGAGTCAGGTCACAGTAAAATAATAATCTCTTAGCCCAGTGAAAACAGGAATCCAACTGGACGACTAGTAAGCCAATACATGTTTTAATAAATTTCTGCGAACTGAGATGACACAGACTATCATCGTATAATGTAGAGTTTTCTAGAAAAACAACCAACAGTGTGAGTGTGTGTGTGTGTGTGTTCAGAGGTGGGGGAGGCACAGAGACAGAGAGGAAGGGAGACTGGGATTTTTACCGTGTGAAACTGTCACACGTTCACAATCTGCAGGGTGGGCCAACAAGCCGGAGGCCCAGGAACGAGCTGCAGCTCAGGCCTGAAGGCTACTTGCTGCTAGCGTTTCTCTTGTTCTGAGGAAATGCCTTCTTTCCATTGAGCCCTTCACCAGACCGGATGAGGTCCACCCCAGTGATGGAGGGGGATCAGCTTTACTCAAGCTCCACCAACTTCAGTCTTCACTTCATCCACACACCATCTCCCCAGAATCATCCAGAATAACGTTTGCCCCAAGATGTGGGCACCAGCACCTCGCCATATTGGCACAAAAAATGAACCATCATACTTACACCCCTTGTCACCTGGGTGCCACATGCACGCCCTTTCATCACATGTGACCTGGCTAGATACATAACAAGCCTGTGGTTCCATGTGACATGATACCACCATCCTGCGGACAACCGAAAACGCACTAACCATTTCCCAAGAGGAAGATGCACATTTCTTGGTTGCCGTTTACTCTTACCCTTGACACCTGATAATAAATACTAAGATGGAAAGTTAACAATACTTAAATCCTACAATGTAAAGCTAATACATCTTATCTTACATGATAAAGGGATAAGAGATGGAAAAAACAAAAATATCGTCTCTGTACTCTCACAACGAAATAAGGAAGAAATACTCATGAAAATCACAGTCCTCGTATCCGTAACATGATCACACCAGCATTGACAGCTACCTTCTTTGCCTACTCATTCCTCACTCTCTTGGTCTCCAACAAACACCTCGATTGGCCACGATTACGTACTTGGTAAGGTGACCGAACCTTCATTCCTGAAGAGTCTGGGCCACACTGGTGGTGAATGGACTGGGCTGTGATCTTCCATTGGCCTTAATCGCAGGCATGGTAATACTAAGAGACGCTCTTCGGAAGTGGGGGCGAGCCTGAGGCACGTGGGCCACAGCAAGTTGTTTATGCCATTGAAAGCTCTAAGAGGTTCGCCATCACTGCTGTAAGGGATTGCCTGTGTTTCAGATTTATTCGTCCTTACCTCTGCTATGGAGTGACAAACAAACTGCCCCTTGGTAGCCAGAGTCACCCACCCTGAGGCAGCACAGCGAGTCCCTCCTCTGCCTGTTCATTCGGTCATGATGAACCCAAAATGGCTAGGCAGTAGCACTAACTTCCAGCTCAATGAAATCACTGTTGTGTCTCTTGCTGGGAGTATTCTTCCCTTGGAACCAGGACCTCTTAGGAGCAGAGCACAAGGCCGCTGTGGGTGACAGCGGGCGGTTCCACTCCCATCTCTACCCCTGCATCTTGGACCCGTGCATCCGGGCCACGGGAGGAACAGCACTGTGTACCAAACAAGGACTCAGCACGGTTGGCTTGCTGGAGACCTGCTCCAGGCGGCCAGGCTAAGCTGGTGCTGTGCCCGAGTGTTCAACAGTCCGTTCCACCTTCCTACTGTGCCAGCTACTTCATAAGGGCAGACAACATGGCAGGACCAGTGGGTGTAATGAGCATGGGCCCTGTGCCCACTTTCTTTGTTGTGAAATGAGTCCCCGATCAGAAGCAACATCATTGCAATACTGTGATGGTAAACGTATTCCATAAGATCACGGATGGTGGTTTTGGCAGAAGGATTGTGGGCAGGAAGAGAAAATCACTATTCAGAATAATTGTGTATTCCACCAAGAACGAAACACTCTCCCTGCTATGATGAAGCTGTCCAATGGGATCAACCTGCTGCGGGTAC
>PVJO010001173.1:20098-112424 GCA_004026905.1 Hystrix cristata
AGTCACATGGGACACAAATCTGTTTGTGTGTTTCATTCAGAGAAGTCTATCCATACATGTCTTTCCCAAATTTCCCTGTCAGCTATTTTCCCTTCATATTCCTGCCAAGTCCTTGACCATCTAGTCAAGTCAAAGGCCATTTCTCCTTCTGAGCACAATGAATGACCATGTGTTCAAAGTTCCAGTGCCTGGTGGTGGGGGGTGGACTTCCCTTCCCACCGCCCTTCTGGGATAGTTCAGAAAAGGGCTGTATTGCTACAGGCACCGGCTTTCGGGTGGTGCCTACATACAACGTGCAACTATTGTAAGCCAGACCCAAATCTTTCACTCATCTGTCACCTCATCACAGGCACAGCAGGCCAAGAGAGAAGGTAGGGTGGCAGGTGTGGGATGTCTGCGCTACTTTGAAATAACTTGCTCGTGTCTCCAGAGTCTGCTTAAGCCCAATCACATATACGCTACCTCCACTTGTTAAAGTGCACACTGCCAAGTGTACACCCCGCTTTATGGTTGGGTGAGTCAGATCACACTCGGGTCACGATGGGCAGTCAGGTCATGGTAACGAGGTGGCCCAGTGTTAAGAACTCTGTGTCTATCAAGTCGAAGTAGAAGCTGAGTTGTTTCTTAAAAGGAGAGTAACTGTCTGCAGATGATCACACTGCTCCCCAGCAACGTGTCTCCTTTATATCAGGGTTCTTTTGACCTGCCCCACACCACCGGACCTCTGCAATCTTCAAGGAGGTAGAGAGCCACTGGACTTTGGCACATTTATTTCCCACTCTCCAGCATGCAAAAGTCTTACTAGTAAGTCCAAAGTGGTTGCCACTCCTCGCTCCTTAGGCCCACTTAGCACAATGCCATAAAGAAATGGACAAGGGTGGTCTTTGTGGAAGGACAAGCAGTCCAGACGCATGCAAATTAAGCCATGGCCTAGAGCCGTAAATCTGCCTCTGAGGCAGGGCCCTGAAGGTGCCCTTCGGGCCTTGCTAGCTGAAAGCAAACTGCTTCTGGTGAACTTTATAACAGGGATGGAGAAAACAACAGATGCATACCAGGTACCAGGGATGTGTTAATTTGACCACACAAGGAAACAACATCTGATCCAGCAGCTGCAGTTAGGGTCACCACTGAATAAGCTTATGATAATCCACCATCATTTTCTAAAACCCAACTACCTTCTGCATGGGACGCACAGGCTAAACAAATAGGGATGTGATGGGAACCACCATCCCTGCATCTTTCAAGTCTTCGAAGGGGGCACTGATTTCTGGTCTCTCCAAGAATGTGATAACTGCTTTTAGTTTACTAGTTTTCAAGACAGGCAGTTTCCTGGTCTTTCCCATTACGGTCCATACTTCTTGGATTTGGGAACTAATATGGGTATTCTGCCTGCTGTTGAGTGTATCTGTTCAATTGCGCGTTCTGGAGCTGGGGAAATGACCATGGGATGGATTTGGGCCCCACCCAGTGCACTGTGAAGAGGACCTGGGCGAAACCGCCACTGATCAGCTCCACAAACCCCTGCTCCGATCGGAGAACCACAGTGATGTGTGGGGCCACCCGGAATCAATGTCAGTTGGGAGTCCAGTAGTCCCTTGAATAGCTAATTATCTCATTCTCCCCCATGCGCATTTACCTGGTAAAAGGCCCAAGTTGTAGGTTCCCTTGGGGGAAACTGGATGATTAACGGTATGAATTTTGGGCTGTGTACCAGAATCCTGCCTCCAGAGGACCTGACCTCTTCATTCAAGAGGATCTGGGTCTGGGAAGTGGCTCAAGTCTGAGAACGTACTGAGGGGCCGCGACTCCCTGGTTTTGTAATGCAAGCTCTGGTTGTGCTTCCCAGCATGGTAACCAACCCAGCCTGCCTCTGTCTTGCTCCTGACATACCAGGACCAAGTACTTCTGCTGTATTTAGGTTCCCAGGTCTGTGGCAGCAATGGCTGCCGCCGATCCTGTCCTAACGGAAGCGCAATCACACGGCTCTCCGAGGATGCTGGACTTCCCTTCCAAACTTATTTCAGTGGCCCAAACAAGTTTTAATATAACCAGCCATCACATTTTCTCTAAAACATTCATGATATTTGAGAATTCTCTCCCATTCTTAATGAACAGAAATTTTGTTTGATGGGTTGGTAACTAACGGTGAAGTACTTATTGCAGGAAGGAAGTTTTATTTATTTGACTTGGAATTGTTTCTTTGTTTTTCACCTGAATTGTTCATTACCGAAATAATTTTATCTCCCATAAGAGTGAGACTATTTCTAAATTGTCTCAGCTTAAGGAACAAAATAAAGTGAGGTAGAGCATGCAGAGTGAGAATGATGCTGGTGTAGGAATTAGAAAACTTGGGCACGAAATCCAATCTATTGCTACCTGGTCGCAAAACTCTGAATGTCAATTCCCAACAGCTTTGAGACTCAGAGTCCCTTCTATTAAATAATATTCTACCCACCTCACAGAGTGCATTTAATAATCAAGTAAAGAAATAACCAGGAGAGATGACTGCTCCACCTGGTCTGGGCAGAGCCGAAGGGAGTCTTTCTTAGGTTGTTAGGTGTCAGGACTCGATGTCACTTTGACGCTGAGTCCAAATGCCTGTGCTTACGAATTAATGAACATTGAGGACACATCCTGTCAACCATGACTAGCTAGTCAGACACTTAAAAGACAGTCTATGGATGCTTACTGTGTCTGTCCTCATATGCTGACTTCATAGCACAGTACCACACAATGTAAGTAGCTCAAAAGATATCATTGAAACAGTCAAGACTGAAGATACAAAAGGTGAGGGGGTGGTTCACCAACGGTGATGGGCATTTGAGTCACTTGGAAAGCTTGTTTAAAAATGCTCTCTACTAGACTCCATTTTTTGAGATTCTGACTTGGAAAGGCTGAGAGAAATTTAGGAAAATACCACACAAATGAATACAGAGATCCTAGAAATCATATTAGTGGTTAATAAACCTACTGCATTGCTCTGGCATGAAGGGGTTACATCCTAATTTCTCCTTTCCAGATAGACCCATTTCCTGTACCAGTCACTTGGGTTAAGATATTTATTCAGATTAATTTCAGCAAAATGTAGAAATAAATTTGGAGATTTTTATTTCCTGGTCAATACATCTATAAGCCAACCTTTCATTTAACCCAGAAAACCATTTGGAAACAGAACTTTTGGCATGTGTGAAGACCTTTAACAAGGCCTTGATGAAGAGGAGATTGATTTAACATCAAGAACTCAGCCCACTCAAAAGACTACTGATTAAAAAAAAAAAAGACTACTGATTCATGGACTATCACTTGCTACAAGATCAGTGCACAAATTACTGTTTGTACCCAAAAGATTATAGTGGTTGACATATAAATACACACTGTTCTTTTCCAGATATGTAAGTTGCCACAACTTGTCAACGTCAGTGACTGGACACAGTGTTTATTAACTGTATAGGTCAGAAGAAAAGATACAGGGTTAGTTACTTCACATAGTCAGATTCCAGGGGCCTAGTCATCGCTACATACCAACAAGTGTTTGTGAGCCATGTGGGCAAGCTATATTGTTTTTAAAAAAGGCTAATGTAAAGGTTAGTTATACGCACATAGATATAATTTGGTAAGCTAGAAGTCATTATGTCTTAATGTAACCTACTGATCATAACCTGTGCCAATAAACTGGCTCTCAGAAAACATCTGAATGAATATAAATGTACTGCTTGGAAACATGCAGTTAGGCTGTAGGAGGAACTAAGTTCTAAATGAAGACTAATTCTTTCCTCATCAAAATTCTCCCTGTACGACCTTGTCCTGAGTCAGAAGAACAGTAAGCCACAGTGCACTTAATTTTCTCTGAAAAGGTACAATGAGTTCTATTAAACAATTAACTAAGATTTTAGGCATGTCTTTAAGAAAAGGTACTTATGGATCTGAGAAAATCACTTCACGTTTGTATTAAGCTGTGGGTAGCAGCTGTATAACATGAGAAGAAAAACGCAGGTTTTGTAAAACAAAGTCCAAGCTGTCAGGCTCCATCACCTGCTTTTGGAACCACTTCCAATGCATGATGGTGGAACTGTGCTTTAACAAAGAAAGCACTTTGTTCTGTCTCTTTGGTTAGTATGTGAGTTAAATGCACATTACTCCATTTTCGACTCTTTAGTAATGCTAAGATAGACTATTCGATCTAGTACTTTCCATAGCACTTGGTAGAACTGTAAAATCTCCTTTCTGGTTTTCATACCACGGACAGGGACGGAACACTTAGGACTCACTATGTAGTCCAGGCTGGCCTCGAACTCATGGCAATCCTCCTGCCTCAGCCTCCCAAGGGCTGGGATCACAGGTGTGCGCCACCACGCCTGTCTAAGCCTGCTGTTCTTGACCTGAACCATTTCAGAATTTGTAGGTGAATGCAATTGATTATTAACATGCTTCGTATCTAGGTCAAACATTGACGTTTACTTGCCAATCAAAAAATAATTTGTATTTCCTTTTGATTTCTACATACCCCCACCTTAAGCGATAGTAAAAGTGTGGGGCTAAGAGAAAGATACAAAGATTCCCAAATAAGGATGCCTGCCCCTTTTCTAGGGTCTGTCTCCAATCAGGAAGAGGATCCATGTACCATGGGAGTAGAGGCAAAATCTGGCATGCATCCGTCTGTCTGTCCGCCTGCTATAAAATAGCAAATATTACATATAGAACAATGTAAAATATGAAATATTAAGGTGACTACAGAAAGGAGTCTTCACCTCTTTTGGTGGACTACAGCGAATCACTCCGGTACTATAAAACTGAGTAAGAAGTATGACTGGAGATAGGAAAATTCAAGGCGTTCAGGGCAGTGGCACTGGGTCACGCAAGGTGCGAGCAATGTAGTGACTGGAGAATAACTCCTAAAAAAAAGGCAAGCGGCCCTGGGCAGAAGAACAGACACTTGAAGACTGGGGAAACTTCGATGCCTGAAGAAGCGGATGTTTACAGGACTGAAGATTTCTGAGCAAGGGAATAAGAACGAGCAGGAGCGACTGAGGTGGGCAGAGGAAAGAGCCAGAGTCCATCTCAGAGGTCCAGGCCCGGGCTGAGGAGTGAACCTTGAGGCAGAGCAGTAGGATTACTCATACTTTGGTGCACATCAGGAATATGTTGGGTATTTACTTATTGAAATTATAATCTGGAGCCACCCACTCCTCCTGCATTCTGATTTTCTGCTTATTATATGAGAACAACTCGAACACAGTAAGTACTGGCTCTGAAGTGAGGCAGCTGCAGGTTTGAATCTTATCTATGCCACTTACTAGCCAGGATCACAGGCAAGTGATTTAGCCGTTACCAGGTGCAGTGCCCTCGTTTGTGAAATACGAACAATATTCCCGGCAGGACTCATTTAAGAAGAGTAAGTATGCCTGTAATCCTAGTACGCTGGGAGGCTGAGGCTGCAGTGTTACAAGTTCAAACCCAAGACAGGCAATTTAGTGACTTAGCCAGACCCTATCTCAAAATAAAAATAAATAAAGGGCTGGGAATGTAGCTCAGTATGAAGGCCCTGGGTTCAATCTCTAGTACCACAGGGAAGAAGAACAGGAGGAGGGGAGCAAGAGGAGAAGAGGAGGGAAAGGAGAAGAGGAGGAAGAGGAAGGAGAAGAAGAAGAGGAGGAAGAAGAAGGGGATCAGGCAGAACCTGGGCTGTGTACACGACGTTTTTGCTGTATAAATTCTTTAAAGCCAGGAACTTGATTTATCATGACGTGCTCCAGGCAGTGTGAATGGAGGGACTAGTTCCATCACATCTCCGACCGGGCAGCATCTCTGTTCATCACCGATTTCACGCCACTCTGTGGGGTCCTGAAGGACAGGGCAGTAGACTCATTGTATGTATCTCATGCCTAGTAAGCACCCAGTGCCCAATCAGTCATGCTTAGCTGAATGAACGGATGAACATACGGATGGATGAAAGAGGAAGAGCATGTCAGAAGTGGCAGGATGCTGAGGGTCTCTTGTCTCTGACATCTTCCTGGTCTCCAGCAAGTCTGCCACACCGCATAGCAAAGTCCCTCTGGCATGCACGTCCCTGGAAGGCTGTGGACGCCAAGGGCTTGGGACTGTTGGGACTGTTTGTGTAACTGAGTAAGTTTAGCATTTTAAATTCCAATCTGGCATCCCTTCCCATTGATAAGACTAATAAGATTCTACCACACGTCATCCTTTTCTGTTCACTTTCCAGAATTCAGCATTTCAGGGGGAGAAAGTAACCAAAATAGTCACTCATGATTTTTCCTATTATAAATTCCACAGTGAATCATTTGATTATTTTTAACTCCATCAGACTTTAGGAGCACTGGAGAAAAAAGAACAGCCAGGTGTAGCCAAGTGACACAGCAGATTCTAGGCCAGGTGACACCGACTGGTCTTCACCACAGCTCTCCGATCTGGGGTGGTGACTACACTCAGCCGTTCGCTAATATGTCCAAGTATTACTTGGGTGGACGCTATTCTCCAGGCACTGTGCTGGGTGCCGGATGTACAGTGAAGACCCGGACCCCAACCTGCTCCGGACAGGTGCTCTCTCTCGTTTTGCAAATTTCTTAACAACTGCAAGTAGCATTTAAGCGCGCTGACAGCCTCAGAAACCATCCTAAACTCGGATAACTTTAAAGCCCTATTAGGAGGTCTGGCGTTTCTTCTGGACTTAGACAATTCCTGCAAGCGAAATGAACAGGACGGGCATTTTCAGACTCTTCTAAGGAATTCAAAGGTGTTTTGTCTATAATTGATCTCCCACTCCAACTTCGATATAATTCCACAAAAAGGGATCAAGTTATACCAGCAAAATCTGGGCTCCTCCACTCGTACCCATTTCTGATCCCAACCCCAGCACTGATATCAAGAAAAATATGCCAGATAGTGGCTTAAAACACTCGTAGACACTGTGCCTCTTTACTGAGCACCTACTACACGATCACGCTATGAAGATCTTTCATGAGTGCAACTGAGAGAATGAATATACAGAGAATAATGATGATGATGATAATATAAAAAATAGAGAATTCTGACCCACAAGCATCAAGCACCCGCCCAGGAAACCAAGCCCTCATCTACGGCCCAGGAAGCCAGCCCGCTGCAAGTCAGGCTTGCAGGAAGCCAGATTGCTATCTCCAGCAGCACCCTGGGAAGATGGGGACAATAAATGCTGTGGCAGTTGCCCCCAGAGAGCTAGGATGTAATCAGTGACTTGGGGATTTAATCAGTTTCCCTCATTTCCATTCTTCCTGACAACTTAGCACCAACCATGGAAAGCCAGCTGTGCACCCGGACCAGTCACCCAGGATGCCCAATTTCAGCTCCCCGGTGTTCAGCAGCTCTAGGCGGATGCACTGTTCCCATGTAGGGTTCCCCACTTCCTGCCCACCTTGGAGCCTTTACCAAGCGCAGGTTTTGAGGTCTGACTTCTTTGCTGTAGCAGGCCCAGAACTAGCGGCTGCTCCTTTTCTCACCTGGTTCGATTTTGCACATTTCCACTCCACTATAATAGCCCACTTAACACATAAGGGAGTTTATGGAAATTAGAGCATACAAGCAGCAGAGCAAGTGACATCTCATTAACCAGCGCCCAGAGGTAGAAGAAAGGGCCCTCCCTCCCTGTACTCCCACAGACCCAATTTGTAATTCAGAGTACATTTTCCCTCCTTCAAGGCAAAACAACTCCAGGTATCACGGCCTTAGTCTACAGGGCTCTGATTCAGCAGACAGATTCAATTCAGACGTGCAAAGCACAGAGGTAGCGCCTAGGGTAGTGAGGGCGTTGTAATTCTATGTCTCTTTATTACAAATGAAACAAACAGAGGCCCTGGGGCCCAGCAGGTGGTGACACGGGAGCTGCTGGGGCTGGGGGGGTCCTTCTCTGACTTGGTGGTCATCGTTTCATGGGACCACAGCGCTGCCCGCTCCTGCTTCATCCCAGTGATCGAGTCAGGATGTCTGACTTCCTGTGTGGGCTTCCGGGTAACCTGAAGGCATTTCGTCCTCCGTGCCGGCTGCTGCTGCAGTTTAGCTTGTGCATCTTTACTGACCTAGGGGCCTGCAGGAAGCCCCTCATATACGAGTTGCACAGAGGTCAAAAAGATGAATTAACTAAAGAAAATAAAATTTTAAAGCAAAGAAGCTTTTTGTTTCACTGGGCATTTAGTCATTTTGGATTTTGAAGTGTGAAAGTGCAACTCCTCAAACTCCCAGAAACTTCTCCGGCTGCTCAGAAGTCCTCAAGTTTTGCATCTAAACATGTGTGAATCTTCCGTGCAAGAGGAGATGCTGCACACAGGAACGGATGTGTGCACATATCCAGAGGCGAGTCTGTGCTCGACTTTCAGATCCTGCACGGTGGAGAAGCCCGTGCGGCCCTACGGTGGCCGCCTGCAGCTGTCACAGAATACATAGACCATAGGCCGGGTGGAGACAGGGAGGGAGCATCCTGCTCACAGACCCGGGGCTGCACGCCGAGCGAACTGCTCCCTGGGACAGCTGAGAGCTCTCAGGGAGATGAGCGGCCAGGAAGGTGCTGCTGCTGGGCATGCAGCGGGAAAGGGGGATAGGGCCTTTTGCGTGCCGTGACTGGGCCTGCTTTTTATTCCAAATGATGACACACGGAAGAGGGAAAGGAGAGAAAAAACTTTTATGTTTGCTTTTTTTTTGTTTTGTTTTTTGAGAAGTAGTTCAGAATACATCAAAGGAAACGCTGGGAATACTGTCAGGCAGGTTGTCCTACAGTTTAAAAAAAACTACTCGGTATTTCAAAATAGAAATATAAATAAGGGGACTAAACTGGAGAGATAAGAGGAAAAAGGGGAGCAAACCAGAACTTTTTTTTTTTCTGAAGAGAAGGAAAAGAAATAGAGCAACATACAGTTACTCACAAAAACCCAGAGAACTTTGTTTACAGAACTTACAAAAATTCCTCCTGCATTTTCTTGAGAAAATCTTCTAGTTTCTATGAAATATAAATTAAAAAGGCACCGTTGGGGCTGGGGGAGTAGGTCAGTGCTAGAGCATTGCCTAGCATGTGTGAAGCCCTGGGCTTCATCCTCCGCACTGCAAAACAGAAGAAAATTCACAATACTATTACAGAAAGAAAAAAGACAGGGAAGAGGAGGCCTGCATACGTGTGCATGTGTGCATATGTAAACATACATGCATAAACATTTACACATTTTATGTGTAACCTCACATACATGATGTCTGTGGCACGGACCCTAATTTGCCCTTACTACAGATTGTGAATGGCGTTTTCAGGCCAAGCGCTGCACCTCACAATCCCCGCCACCAGGGGGCTGAGGCAGGAAGATTGCAAATTTGAGCCCAGCCTGGGCCACTTGTCTCAAAATAAAAACTAAAAGGCTGAGGATGTAGCTCAGCAGCTGAGCACCCGCAGATTTGATCCCCAGTACTGTGCCCCCCCAACACACACTCGGGTGAGTGGTGTTCTCAGAACTAGACTTTCAGTACGCAGCAGCATTCCTGGCATTGTAAAGAAATGTACACTGTATGTTCATGATCACTCGTGTGCTGCCTTTTCAGTAAGGTCATCTCTGGACAAAGTTTCTTAAACACTGTGTCTGTCGCACTGTATCTCAGAGAGGCAGCAGGGAGCCTGAGGGCCGGGGTCAGGGCGTGCCAGCCTGGATGGGTCCCAATTCTCAGTGTGAAAAGCCTCCCTCGGGTGCTGCGGATCCGCTCTGTCGGCCACGCAGGAAGTGCCCGCGGTGTGGCCACCTCAGGGCTGCCCCGGGAAGCAGAGCCTGACTGCCCTTGGGAAGGAGAAGAAGGCCAGAGGAGTCGGGACAGGTGGCCAGCAGATCAGCAGGGACCACACACTAGCCAGGAGTGCTGGGACACGGGGATGCCGACTCCAGCTTCCCAGAGTACAGAGAACCAGGCTTGAGCCACGCGAGGTACATCCTGACAAGGAGGTGACTTCAGCTGGGGACCTGGCATAGAATCACTGGAAACCGTGCCCCAGATACACTGTGGCAAAGCCAGTCTTGTGAGGTGCATGTTGGAGCTGGCTGGCCTCCAGGGCTCCAGATAGCTGCCTTCCTGATTCTGGACGTTCTTGGAACAGGGGCAGGAGGTACCAAGTCACAGGCACACAGGGAGGGACAGTGCAGATAGGAACTAACAGGAAGGACGAGCAGTGACTAAACTAGCTTTCTCCCTGAAAACAAGAAAAGCTGACGGCCACTCTCAGAGCAACCAGAAATGAAATGTTCAGAACATAACAGCAGAGCAACTCTGTGCCATTAGTAAACAAACACAGCAAAGGGATACAGAATAATCATCACTTTAGGCAGATTTTAAAAATCTAAGCTCATGCGTATAAAGAATTGGCCAGATTTTAAATGACAAGTTCACATTACTGAAGGACAACAGAGGGCGGTGACCCCTTTCGTCCCGGTGGCCTGCCCATGTATCTACCTCCTCCTCCTGCTCATCGCCTCCTTTGGGGCGGCTGTCTGCTCCCCGCCGTGGGTAGCTGTTTGGGGTGTTTCCTGAGGTGCCCCCACTTAGCCAAGAGACAGAACCGTGACTGGCTAACAGGACGTACGGAGCTGCCTCGTTGGCAGGGGCTCCCGTGCTGCAGGCCCGCCCTTGCAGCCCTGCGGAGCAGTCTGTCCATGGACCGGGAAACTGAGCCAGCAGCAAAGGCTGCTGCGCTTTCTGAGGCTGGTTCCTGGACAGTCCTTGGTGTGGCTCCTCTACTGATGGTCAGTCAATTCCTTATTTGTCTAGACCAAATTCTGGTGGCAGAATTTTCAGACAACCCGGCGACCTCTCCTCTTGAGAACAGGCAGACCTGTGACTTGCTGACCAGTGGAAGACAGCCAAGGGGAGTACACTGCCATGATGGAGACTGCAGAGATGTGGAATTTCACAGACACAATTCACGTCCTCCATCATCTGACTTGGAGTATTTGAAAAGAGACATGATCGTTGGCGGGCCTGGCCTAACGGGATTTCTTTAATACAAACGTGACTGACCTCCTGAAGAAAATGCTGCTTCTTGGAAGATAGATGCTGTGACCGTCTGATGTTAACTACATGATACATTAAACAACTACATTGTGGGTTGTTACGCAACCATAGAAAGCTAGTACGGTTGTTTTAGTTGGTTTCTTTTGCTTTCGAGAAAAGAACTCAGATAAAATGCTGAATCTTCATAAAAATTCCTGGGTTAAAATCTGTGAAACATATGAAACATAGTATGATACGTGAAACACAAGCATAATCAATAGGAAAGCACCAAGAGTTCGAAAGAGCAGGAAGGGAGAGGAGGGCAGGTGATCAGCTAAACCAGTTCTTCTTACGTTCTTGTCTCCTGATCTTTTCTCTCTTAAAAACTATTGAGCGCCCTCAAAAGCTTTTCTGTGGTTATATGCACCAACACTTAGTTTTTTTAATTAGAAAGTAAAAAACAAAACATTTGAAAGAATTATCATTTAAGACGTATGAAATGTAAAAGGAAAGTAACATCTTTTTAAAAGAGACTATATTTCCCGAAATAAAAAATGTATTTTGAGAAGATTGGTGCTGTTTTATAATTTTGCAAGTATCATTCATTTCTGCTTTAGAGGAAGCAATTTGATTTTTTTGTGTGTGTCTGTTTCTGTATTTAGTCTGTTGCTCTGTATTGTTTGGGATATAGGAAGAAGCTCTGGCCTCATAGATAGATACACAGCTAGAAAAGGGAAGATATTTTTAAAAGCCTTTTTAGATAATTGTGGATAGTCTCCTTTGACATGATACCTACAATCCGAAACTTGTGGCTTCTTAAAGCTTAGTGCAATGTAAAATTTAAATGAACACACTTTCTGTCTTGTGCTACATTAAAATTCACTTGTCTATTTGCTTTGTTTTTTTTTTTTTTTTTTGTGGTGCCGGGGATCGAACTCAGGCCCTTGTGCTTGCAAGGCAAGCACTCTAATCACTGAGCTAAATCCCCAGCCCCTGTCTATTTGCTCTTTAGATGAGTCTTTTCCTCAGGAATAATTTTATAACATTCATCGATCATTCAGAAAAGAATAGATCTCTGAGTTATGCAGAGCTTTCAAATGTTGATGCATTTCATTATACAATATCACAAAAAAAACGCATTTGGCAATATCACCACCAACCTCATCAGAATGATCCCTAAATGTTGGGACGCTGTTGAGCTCAATGGTGGCTGATCCAAGTCTTCAAAACCTCTAATTTCTATTTGGTAAGTCAGTTTATCATTGGCAAAAATGCTGCCAGTTACTTTCCTTGGTGACAGATTCACTTAGTCTGAGAAAGTGTCTGCCATATACCCAACTCTGGATAATAACAGTTTGTCTATAAGTCATTCTTTCAGGAAAAAACGATATTTTATGAAAAACCAGCTAACTCAGCTCACAATTCAATCATACAAGTGATGTTTTTGGACACCACCATCCTACTTGGTATACAGCAGTTCTTCATATACGCTTTGTAGTTCATCACACAATATATTAAAGATGGCTGCAAGGGCTGAAATATATTAACTACTTGAAGAAATTGGCAATGTAAATATTTGGGGTGTCTGATGATGAATACAATGACTTCTAGTCAGCTGGAGACTCTGCATCGATTTGTGCTGAGTTTCACCCTGCCATTGCTTTGGCATCATTAGTGTAAATATCGACCCCATAAAAGGGCAAATAATTAGATTTCAGGTTTTGTTGTTGTTGTTTTCTCATACTGGGAATGGAACCCAGGTTTTCCCACTGAGCTACATCTCCAGCCCTTTATAGTTTTTATTTTGAATCAGGATCTCACTGAGTTGCGATGTTGCCGGGGCCAGGCTTGAAGTTGCGATCCTCCCACCTCAAGATCTTGGTACATTTATGAAAATAGATTTTACCCTGTAGTCTCCTGAAAGGGTCTTAGAGACCACACGGGTCCACAGGCCACAGTCTGAGAAGAGCTGATCAAAGTTTTTGAGGGCACTATTAGAACCATTTTTGGACTTTCTCAAGGTGGACTTAATAGTACTTTTCAGTTTGAGTTCAGAACTGCTTTGGTATTTTCAAGCTGAAAAGAATTACTGGTAGTGTTCAAGAGCACAGAAATCCTTCTAACTTGTTACACAAATGTGCCCAAACAGTACAGCAAAACGGTCTCTTTTTAAAGACCTAAAATATTTTAGATTGCACTAGTGATTACAAAGATCAGAACTATATTCCACTGTGATGGCCAAAGTGCCTCCATTTTATCTTAGCTCCTCCATGCTAGGAGGCCTCTGTGAGAACCTGAACTTTTGCTGAACTGTTAGCTCTCTGCAAGCCTCATGCAAAGCCACATTCTGTGGGACAGAACAACCTGCACCTAGTGTTGCCCATGATACATTGTTTTCCTTGAAAAATGTCCCAACATACAGTTCTGTAACCATCTTGTGACACTGATGTAATTGTGGTTTCTGCCTTTATATACCCCGCTCCACCTCACATCATGGCAGAGAGTTCTTTGGTGCATGAGCCCACTCTTGACCGCCGGCTAATAAAGGACTCAAATTGGCATTCACTCCGTGTGTGGCAACTCTCCTTCTCGTGCCCAGATGAAGTGACCTCCGAGTGGCCAGCGGGGTCAACTCGGGGTCCCCACTTCACCATCATGATCAATCTAAATAGCTTTAACTAAAGATGACATCCCAGCTCCAGTTTAACATGACCAATGCTCTGTTGCCCTGATTTGCCTGTGTCATGAGTCTGGCCATTTTTGACTTGTCAAACCAGAAACGAAGCCCAAAGTTACCAAAGGAGCCAGCACCCCTCTTTTTTCCCTTTGTTCCGATTCTTCTCTGGTTCAGGATATATTTCAGTTTTTCAAGAGTTTAAGGGCGATTCTTTCTGAATATTAAATTTTAGTTACAAAAGCATATTTGTTTTACTTGCCATGTCTTTCAACGGGCAGAATGATTCCCCAAAGATTTCCTATTTTTTTAAACTCAGCCTAAAAATATATGAAATTATTTGAGAACCTGTGTGCCCTTGGACAGCAGTACTTCTTTTTTTTTTAATTTTAAAATTTTTTTTTACCAAGAATATGTATTGGTACATTGTATACATAATGATCGTATTCGACATATACAAGGGAGACTGAAAAATTTGGTGAGTGTTTAAAAATATTTATCACAGTGAAAGACGCCTTGCTATTTACACCCCTGAGATTCGTCTTCCTTGTTTCGAACACACTTATCCCATCCTCTTATCACTTTCTGAAGCAGATCTGGAAGTTCCCTTTTACATGTGTCTTCACAAAGTATGATAAAAAACACAGTGAATGCTGCCGCCAAGTGCTATCCAATACAAAGGTAGGCTCATAAAAACATTACCACGTGTCCTTATCCACCTTATTTATTGCGTCTGGCACCATGGGACTTGTGGCTCTTCCCCAAAGTCAAAATGACCATGAAAGGTGAACATTTTGAATTGATTCAGGACACCAAGGCAGTGACAACAGCACAACTAAAGGCACTTCATGAAAGAAAACTTCCAGAACTGCTTCAGAAGGTGGCAAGTACAACGGATGTGTGTTCAAAGTGAGAGGAAGTATTTTGAGTGATGTTAATGGCAATATGTCTGTTACTGTAAATTTTTAAATATAAATATTCACTGTATTTTTGGATCATAACTGGACTCCTCCCCACTCTCTCTGCTTCCTGGATGCTGAGGGGTGAGCAGCTTTCCTCCGCCAGGCCTTTTTTCCATGCTGTTTCTACTTTGGCGCCAGATGACCACTGACTGAACCCACTGAAAATGTGAGCCAAAATAAACCTCCCTCCCTTCCTTCCTTCCTTAAGTCAACAAACAGAGCACTTTAATATTATGATCTTTGCCCTCAAGCTTGTTTCTATTCCAGTTTTTCCTGTCTCCATGGATAAAATTACTGCCTATCCTGTGGTACAAACCAGAAAGCCAAGTGTCATCTTTGACACTTCCTTCTTTTCCACCCCCATATCCATCCCTTACAGAGTCCTGAGTTCACCTCCTGAATACTGTGCTTCCTAGTAAGTTTTCCTGCATTTAGCCTTACCCATGTCAATTCCCAACCCTAGTCTCTTTCAGATTGTGGCAAATTCCAATTTGGAAACACAAACTGGATACCCAAACACACTCCTAAACACTTCACGGCTTCCTGTCGCCTTCAGGTTGAGGGCTGAAATCTCCAAGGTCCCCCCCAAGGTCTGTCAGGAACTGACTCCAGACGCCTCTCTGCACACTAGACAGCATGGTTCCCTGTGGCTTGCTTTGCTCAGATACTGAGCTTGTATCAGCCTGGTCCAAACCATTACTGTGAGACCCTCTTAATCACTGCTGGTGTCCTCACCCCTGCCGCGCTAACAGTCTGTTCTCTACACATCAGCCCAAGTGACTCCTCTTGAAAGAAACTCAGGACTCACTTCTGTGCTAGAACTCTCCAATGAGTGGCTGCCTTTCCCACTCACAGATGCACTGTGTGCTTCTGGCCCACCGCCCCTTGGCTTGCATCCCCTGACCCCGCGCCTCTCCCCCTCTACCACACCAGCCCAGGCACAGTCCCTTCCGGTCCTTCCCAGGTCTCTTACCTCCAGTCACACACACTGCACACGTGGTTGCTGCCCCCTGCAGGTCTCAGGGGGAGGTGGCCCGCTAGAGAGCCACTCGGGGCCACCTCTGTAGTGTGCACCTCAGTTCCACTCTGTGCTCCCTGCTCAGCTCCTGATCTTCCTTCACAGCACTCACAACCAGCTGACATCGTTAATATTTATTTGATCATAGTCTAAAATTTGATCAGGACTAAAATGTACCTTGCACACGAGGAAGAGATTTGCTTTCTTCCCTGCAGTTCTCTCAGCCACTAGAACAGTGCCTGAAGGTGCCTGCTTCCCTTTACCCTGAAGGGTCTCCAGCAAATCCTCATTTTTTCAACTCCCATCCTCTCAGATGCCCCTTTAATTGTCACTTCCACAGAAACACCCTCCTGGACTGTCCACATTCTGTCTTGGCTTTAATTCTAGCTCTGTCTGTGTGCCTGTCCCCTCAGCCGCGACTCTGCACCTACTCTGTCTGAGGCAACATCGCCCTCGCCGAGTCCAGGTGCTCGGGGGACAGGAGTGCTGCAGGTTCGGGGCATCATTTCTGCGGAGTTTAACACGGAGCTCAAAACTTGCTAGGTTTCTTGCTAGATTTCCAAATTAATACATTTTTCTTTACTTTGTGACATCTTTAATTTACCAAGTGATTTCTTTTAGTTCTTCCAAGCTGTTCTATGTTCCAGTGCGTGGTCTTTGAATTGCGAGATGAAATGGCCAGCCGGTGCACCGTGAGTCTGAAGTGGGGACGCAAGACGGACGGTTCCTGTCCGGGTCACCTGGACGGCTGTTTTAGCATCAGAGCTCCAACCCCCCGGCCCAGCGTTTCACATGGCTACAGATACCTCTTGGGAGCCTCTTACCTCATCTTACTGTGTTTCTCCCTCACTGGAAGAATTAAAAGAAGATTACAACTCCGAAGTATATCAGCTATCCTCCGACAGGTAAACCAAGCTGAAGCCCAGCTTGTCACACTCAGTGTGGAAACAGGCCTTAGGGGTACTCCCTAGTGGGGGGAGATCTACTAAAAACGACTGTTGTTGACCTATCTACAAAAAATGTCAAAACTGCACAATTACTGAAAACCAGTTACTGAAAGCTCAGTTTCTGCACACGAAGAAAGAAAAACTGTAGTCTCTGCTTTTCTTCCGCCTGATATAAAGTTGCTCTTTTGTGACTCTCATCCTAACACACAGAATGGCAGTCAGGAACATCTGCACTGCAGAGGAGTTAACATCTGTCAGAATAGGACAGGGGAAATGTGAATGCACCATTATGAAATAGTCAATCTTCACGGCAAGATCCTCAAAGTTAGTTATTTTTGGATACTGCAGTACTTAAAATTTAAAAATTCTTTAAAATTCAAATCTTTAAAGTACATATAATTCTAAGAGAAGATGTTCCATTTTCTACAAGATAAAAGGCAAAGGAATCACCCCCATTATTTAAAAATCCTGTATTTTATTTCATTTGGAAGCAAAACAGTCAATATCAAGGATTGATGCAGGACTACTGGAATGTTTTACTGAGAGAAGTTGAGTGTCTTAGTTACTTTTTTCTCGTTGCTGAGACAAAATACCTGACACCCAAAGTTAAGGGAAGAAAGGTTTATTTAGCTCACAGTTTGTAGAGGTTTCATTCCACAATCAGCTGGGTCCAAGGCAGGGTGGCAGGCAGACAGGCAGAAGGCAGCAAGGCAAGCAAGGGGAGCAGAAGGGGAAAAAGACAAGCATCTTTCTGTCCCTTATATTTTATCCAGCCTACCTGCCTTAGGGTAGGCAGCACTCCCACCCTTAATCCTAACACCCTTGATCCTAGTATCTCATCCTTGATCCCCACAGAACTGTGCCAAACCAATCAGCAGACTAATTTAGTAATCATACACTCTAGATCCAGCCACCTCTGAAGATACCCCACCTATGACCACATGAGGCTTTGGGGCACTTCTAGACATAAACCATAACATTAGGTTAGTAACTATAATAAAGTTTCATAAAATCTACTTTGAAAGGAAAAAAATGATAGCAACACAATTTATAATAGCCAAGTCTTGGAAACAACCTAAATGCCCAACAACCAATGACTGGCTAAAGAAAATGTGGTCTTTCCACATAATGGAGTACTACCCTGCCATAAAAAACAACAAACTGGTCTCATTCGTATGTAAATAGATGTTCCTATTTATAGAACAGACTTTTAAGTGAAATAAATCAGACACTCATGAGTACACATCGAATTGTTTCTCTGATATGACAAACCATAACTGTAAATAAGGACAAAGAGGTGTAATAAATATTATATAAAAAGAAGATAATATACAAAGGAGAGGAGTACTAGAAAGAAAGAAGGGGGAAAAGCAGAAAGGCAACAAAGGAAAGCAAAGGGAAAGGGAAAATATGGAAAATTATGAATAAACCTGCTATAAATAGGGAGGGAGGGAACAGAGGGGAGGGGTGGGGAACAGGGGGGAGAACCAAGATGCATCATGTACAGGTACAAAATAAATGTGATGAATGTGACCACTGTATGTAAAATGTACCAATACATGTTCTTGGTTTAAAATAAAAATAAAAAAAAAGAGAGGAAAAAAATGGAAGCCAATTGTTTGATCTTACTAAAGTACAAGAATGAAATGTAGTTTCTGATTACGATTCTGTTATAGTGTCACATCTAGAACAAGGTCCATTTTAATTGCCCTGTGATGTTAACTGCAACATAAAAATCCTTAAGTATTTCTTCCTGAATTTAAGAAAATGCTGATACTAATACCTCTTATTTCGCAGTGTTTTTGAAAACTTCTCAGATTAACAAGGCAATCTGCCTGGATGAAACTGCCCAGAGGCAAACAGTTGTAACATTCTTGTGTAAACGGCAAAGTGACAAAGAAGACTATGCAGAAGACCCAGGGCAAATGCTGTAAATACATGGCATCTCTGGCCACTAAAAGAGCAAATTAAGAAAGAAAAAGGACCTACTTCTTACCCATAATTTAAAACCACCCATTCCATGTATATTGATGCTAAGTAAGAAAGATGAAAGGGATGAATGCATGTTAATCATCAGAAGTTGAACGGATAATCCGAAACCATCGCAGTGTGAGGAAGAGTGGATGGACCATTTGGCATTTCTATTCACAATGTTTTGTTTCAAAGATATTCAACATAATGTTTCTATTCCACTTAAATTCTCTTGTCAGAATTCCGTAATAACTTCTTTTAAAACTGACATTCTAAATTACTTAAATAAAATGTTTCCTGGCTCTCATCAACAAGAAAGCCAAGTCTGTTGACAAACACGGAAGTCAAAAATGTACCCATGACAGGCCACAGGCTCCCTGCAGAAACCTGTGGGCCTCCATCCTCTAAGAATCCCGCTCTTGCTCCTCACAAAGATAGAAAAGACCCCCCTTAGAAAGGGGGAAAGTGATACTTGCTTTGAATTTTATTTTCTAACCTTATTTTTATTTTTTATTTTATTTTATTTATTTATTTATTTTTTTTTTTGGTGCTGGGGATCGAACTCAGGGCCTTGTGCTTGCAAGGCAAGCACTCTAACCACTGAGCTAAATCCCCAGCCCTCTAACCTTATTTTTAAAACATCTTAGTAAATAAATCTTCAGAAAGTATTAGGTATGTTCCATGTCCTCTCAAATGTGTCATCTCATGGTGCTTTCGATGATACGCTACCGCCTTCCTAGGTGACATTTTTTCTCTAAAACAGTTAAGCAGAATAATCACCAGGAATTTAGAGACTCCACACTCAGGCTCCACACTGGAATGGGGCCAAGAATAACATGACTTCAAAGTGGAATGAAAAAAGCATGAACTCTCAGATAAGATGAGCAGAAGATGGGCATGAAAACATGACAACCCTACAATATAAAACCGAAATTAGTTGGGTGGATTAGAATTTCATTTTGGAAGTAACTCACTATCATTCATAGATTTATGTTTCTGAAATAGTCTGTATGAGTCTCCTACGGCTTAAATCTTTTTCCTCCCTGGAGCAAATCTGCACATGGTAGTTTTTGGTAATTAACTCCTTAAAGGTACTTTAGCAATAAAGATCTCATCCCAGTACTTTGTAGCCTTCACTATTAGAAGTGGAAGTACAAGAGTTTAAATCTGAAGACAATTCTCAGATCTTATGTTATTAAATTGGTATAAAGCGAGTGCAGAGGTTTTGACAATAGATTTGAGGAACAAGGCTTCTAATTCCCCTTTCTCCCAATTCCTTTACTATTGGTCAAAAATAACTCACAGAGGAAAATGTAGAAGAAAATTGGAATGATAGCTAACCTTTCAGTGCAAATATCCAACAAAAGAAACACTAAGGGTCAACACCACTTCTGAGCACTCACGTGTTGCAAACAATGCCCATGTTCCACACATAATTTCTACAATACTTCGTACATCATCTTCTCATCTAATCCCCACGATACCTCCATGAGCTAGCAACAAGAGTGCTCAGCCCAGAGACCTTAAGTACTTCATGCAAGTCTGATAGTAGGAGAAAGAGCAAGAATTTCAGCCTGAGATCTGTCCCCAGATCCGTGCAGTCTCCTTCTACATGAAGGCTCCTGGTGAAGAATTTTCTAGAGTGAAGGGTGTGCACTTTCACCTCCTTATGGTGCTACTCAGTTTGGAAATCAGAGAAGATGAAATCACTCCTGGAATTGAAACAGTCTGAGACTTCAGGTCCCCGAAAGTGCGTGAATCTGGCTACTGCTGGGCAAAGCTGTGGCAGCGTGGTGGAAGGAGAATACGATTGCCATTGTTCACCTTTGCTGCTTGTTGATCTTGGAATTTCCACATCAGCATTTGTCCCAGTGTCTTAGTGGGTGGCGCGAAAATCCAGGGAGCTGCATAAATTCTAATCCTTCCTTAAGACATTCTGTACTTCTAAGGAAACAGCACTATTGCAATACTAATCCCTTTCATCCCTTTCGTCACTGGTGCAGATGTGACAACCGAAGTGCCAAGAGCTTAGGCAACTTGCCCTAAACATCTTTACTTACAAAGTTAACTAATGACTGGTTAGTTCATGTTATTTTTATAACCCTTTGGTTCAAAACAGTGCATAACACAGTTAGTATTCACTTGGTGACCCTTCATGTATCCAAGCATCTTTCGTACTATTGTAGTAATTCTACTTTGAAACTCAAGTACAGTATCAGTATCTTTCAAAAGTGCCGCTAAGTTTCATAAACCATGTGCAGGCTTTGAGCATGACAAGAAGCCAGATGATGAAAACAAAACAAAACAACAGCGAAACAGGCGAAATGCTTTTGGAATTGTGAATGGTGAAATGTTTACTCCATTCTCCCAGACCCGGCAGAATTAGAACAATCGGTCTTCCAAGTTTTTTGGAATTGATTAATTAACAAAAACCAAAAAAACAAAACAACCTATTAGCAAATGAAGCTGGAATGTATAATCTTACTGAGTATGAAAATAAAATTCTGCCTTTTAATTGATTTTTCTAGTCAAATTCAATAAAACGATCAGATGCAAATGAAATATCATATTCTTCCCTGGAGCGCTCAAGTTCTTGGTTCCTTTAATTTATGTTTAAATTCTATATGAAAAGCCTTAGACTATAAATACATGGCAGCTGTGCCAAAGTGACACTTGGTTATGTGGACACTCACGGCAGAACTGAATTTCAGACACTAGAAAGGACTATCTCCTCCCACACCCCCAAACCTTCCCCTGTAAAGAGTTCAGCACAGCATGTCATGCAGTTGTAGTAAAATCTTCCAGTTTTGTTTTTATCCAAACACTCAAGTAACTTGCAACAATTATTTGGCTTGGACTTCAGAGGACAAGGTGAACCAAGTACGCAAGTACTCATTTTTAACCAGTGTAGAACATCACAGATACCTTGATTCAACTTCACAGGAAGTCAGTTATTGATCTTAAAATAAATGAGTTCTGCTGAGCCAGAGTGGAAACCAGGGAAAGTGCAAATGAGGTGCAAACACCAGTCTCTCACCCCAAGCTCCATTCCACTCTTGTCACTCTCTGAAGAATACAGCTTCAGCAATGTGAGACTCCATTCACGGCTCTTTTTCTCTTACCTTTTTGTCCCCTTTCTCTGGCTCGGTGGTTCTCTAAGGCCAGCAGGATATAAGTAGAAGCTGAGCAGAAAATGTGGCAGGATTTAAAACCTGTCGTCAGAAGGGCAGCGAGTCTGGCTCTCACAGTATCCCACAGCCAGCAGCTCTTCATCAGGGAGCTCTGGGACCTCCCAGAGGGCAGCTCATCACACCACTCCATCCCCTGGCAGGAGGTGAGCTCTCCCCACCTGCCCTCGGCAGGGTCTGTGGGCCGGCTCCTGTGGGCACCAGCTGCAATCACCGCTGCATTGCGACACAGACTGCCTCCTGGTCCTTTGGTGTCGCCATGGCATCTCTTAGCACACCCCGGTTGGAGAGAGAGACCTTTGTTTATCTGCCTGGTGATCAGGTGCTGAATATACAGTCAGCGTGATCACTTAGCTGACCAGTCATTTAACCAACAACAGACCAATGACTGACGACCTGTATTAACACGGCACTAGGCTTTGGAGATGGAGTTCTGAGAGTGCTAGAACACACCTCAGCGCCCCGTCGCCCACCGCCTGGTCCTCTGTGGCAGCTCAGGGCGGGGGAAGAGAGAAGGCTGTACAGGCTCAGGCAGGCACAGTGTTTGAGACACCATCCCGAGATGCAAGGCGCACAGGTCCCCATCATGACCCCGACACACCTCGGGACACCGTTTGCAAGACCGTGTGCTTCTGCTGCCCCGTCTGTATTCCTGGGATGTAGATGATCGCAGGACGTCCCTCAGAAGGGCAGGGAGGACTAAGGGGATTCGTGTATGTAAACAATGCCAGAAAGGGCTGAGTAAATAATGAGCACGATAGAAATATAACAAATATCTCCATCCTCTGAAGCTCGATCAGACTTCCCAGATCTCGCTGGGGTAACTTGTCTGGGTGTGGTTCTGCTACAAAATTTTGTTCAGATGAAGAGAGCTGGTGTCGGTCATCGATAAAGCGTATTTTAAATCCGGGGCCACAGAGAACTACTGCAGTACGCCGGCATTCTTAATTAGGCCTTATCACTGGGTGAACCCACATTTAGAAAGGCTGAAGACAAAGACACCTTCTTTGACTGGACTTTAGTCAGGGTCCTTGGACCGCTCTTGTGGCCTATGCCTTGGCCTTGGCCTTGACCTGCTGAGCCCAGTTTTAGCAAAGAATCCTGCTAGGCCAGTCAATTGAGACTCTTTTCCACCCTTGATAGTAAATCACGTTTCTTTCCCCCACATCCCCTCCTTGGTATCTTAGACAAGTTCTTCTCAGCAATTTTTCGTCTTCTCCCTGCTAGCTCTTAAGTCCCCACTAGTCCCATTTGGACTTGATTTCAATGTCTCTCCCCTATTGCAATAGCCTTGAATAAAGTCTTCTTTGCTACTTAAAAAATATTAATTAGAATGTTTTCTCTTTAATAATCAAAAATTGAAATATCATTATGATAGAAATATTATTAATTCTCTACATAGGAAAAAAATCCAAAAAGACACGAAGAGTTTACGATGTTCGAAGACAGACTTTCTTATAGGAGTAGAGTGATGAATGTGAAAACTGCCAAAGCAACCACAAAAAACTTACAGTACTTCCCCGGGCATCTGCTGTTACTGTACCACCCATTAAAAAGAAGAGGTTGAAGGTCAGCTCATTTTGGCCCTAAAACAAACTCATTTTCTAGAACTGAAATAATAATATAATATTATATTATAAATATTACAAAGTAATAAATGATGTAGCATCATGCCTGGTTACAGGATTAAATAGGATAGAGAACTGACCATGTAGACTATTTAGACGGAAAGTGTCTAAAATAATTTGACAAACTAGAAAGACAAAAAAAGAGATAAAATATCTAGGGTATTTAAAAGAGTTAAATTATAGTTCAGCTTAAATGTGCACACATTAATTAGTCATTATGTGTGAAGAATTAATAAGTCATTATGATATTTTCATTTTCCCAATTGAAAACAACCACTTAGTTTTTACAATGTACCCATCAGATTTCAGAAACCTTAATTAGGAGATGGGGTGGTACAGTTAAAGAGAGAAAATACTGATGAATGGAGGTAAAAAAAATGTGCATTGACATGAATCATTATAAATGATTTTTTTGTTACTTACTTTTGAAACAGGCAAATCACTATTTTCCTGAAGGAAATATACATAACAGTAAAATGTCCTTGGCTTTAAGTTCAAGTTGGAGACTTCTCTATACTAATGTCAAATTCATCTATCAAATTAATAGAGAAATGTATCAAATTATTTATGAGAAATTCAATCTCCCTTTAGGATTGCTGCAAATTAAAATCTTTCCCATGCACTCAAAGACATGTACCCAAAGGGTTTCTAGGGCTTTTGATTTATGAGAAGAAACTGGTCTACGCCTTCCACTACGTTCCCAGAAAGAATCCTAGTGCTGCTTGAAATCTACAGCTGATATCCATTAACAGGGAGGCTCTAATAGAGAGGCTGGTGCAGAGGCTGGTGAAATCCTTCCAGACAGACGGACAGAGCCAAAGCCCATTAATACTGACCCCAAAGGCCAACAAAGCCGCAGTTTACCTGGGCTCTATTTCTAACTAGCACCGTGACCTCCCCTGGCTCAATGTGATCATTTGTAATGTGCGTGGATGAGGTTCTTCAAGTGCCCTTCTAGCTCAAAAACTCTGTTGATTGGTAATGCATAGTAAGTGCCAGAATAAAAGATTTGTTCCTAAACACTTTGGACTTCTAGGTTTCTAAATTTGACTTGAGTGCTTTTCTTTTTCATTTGATTTTTCAACCTCTAAAAGGAAAAGTTTTCTGTATCTGAATTATAAGAGCCACTAAAGCTTTTAGGATAAAGCAAAACAAATAAGATGATTATTCGCCTTCTTGGGTGTTTGGAAACTGAAAGAGCTGGTATCCGGACCACAGACACAAGCATTTGCAGAATCACTTACATTTAGGCAAATTTATCCCATTTCAGTTTTTCGGGATTTGAAGCAGCTCAAATTTTAATTACTTATCTTCTCTTTCTCTTCTACTCAGTTTCGACATGGGTATTAAAACTTGCTATTGCAACAAGATTGTCACATCTGCATAGTGCGAGCTGATTCACAGATCAGCCCGCACTGCTGCGGGTACGGTGGGGCCCAGTGGCCAGAACAGTCGCTGTTCATGGGGCGCGGCTCCTCTCAGAGCTGCCCCACTTCAACAACAGCAATAACGCATGTGATGTCTACTGGGGAAAGCGACGAATCTGTGCACCGTGGGGAGGGGAGCGAGAGGGTAGGAGGGGAAGGAAGGGAGGGATGAGGAAAAAGAGAATGAAAGGAAAAAATGGAAACAGAGCTTTTGTAAACAAGGAGGGGAAGAGAGTTTAAGGGAGGGGAGGGTAAGGGGAAAAATAAAGTAGAAGCAAGATACATTATGTACAGCTACAAATTCCCTGTGATGAATGTTACATATATCTAAAATATACCACTAAAACAATAAAAAAGTACTTTCCAATCACAAAAAAAGAGCAACAGTTTCTGCTTATAGAAAAGTCAAAAAATATTTTTAAGATTTTTTTTCCTCAAAAAATTGCAATTTACAATCTGCACTGTAGCAGTTTTCATTTTATACATAAAAAAGCACTTTTTTCCAGTGTTTACTGTGGGTCAGGGACTGTTCTAAGCACTTTGCCATATTCAAGCCTCATACAAGCCGGAGAGACATGTAATAATAGTATATACTGTTGGCATAAAATTTGAACTTGGCAGATTTTTAATTTCTGCATATTAAGGATACCATTCCACTATCTTCTGACCTGGATTGCTTCACGTCCATTATTCTCATTTTGGTTGCCCTGAATATAACTTTTTCATTTTCTAGACACTCTCAAGGCTTTTCTTTTCACCTCTGTTTCACAGCAGTTTTCCAGCGGTCATGTTCTTTGTGTTTGTTCTGCTTGGCATCACTGTGATAGTTAACCAACTATGTCAACTTGAGTAAGAAATGTGCAATGAAGTCGGATCAGCACAGCTCTGGGTGTGGCTGAGGTGATTTACTTAAAACAGAAGACCCACCCTAGCACAACTTGTGGCCTTAAAAGAGAAAGGAAGCAGAAGGCTTGCTTCTGTTTCTTTGGAGGAGCTCCGGTCCTCACCTCCGCCTTGGATGTCAATGAAATAGGATTAGGGCGTGGCTAAGGCTGGCTGGCAAGGGAACGTGACCTGGGGGAGTGGCCTGGACATGACGTCACCTGAGGCGTGATTTTCAAGCACCAGCCCTCACGTGGACTGCAGGGAGTTCTCGCTAGATTCCATGGGACCTCCATTCAATAAATAGTAGCAACACCTGAAGCAAGCCGTTTTCTTCTCTACCTTGCCACCAGGGAGGAGCTCTCCTTTTTCTCTCCCATGGAAGATGATGGCTGCATCCCCAGCACCACAGCTATCATGCCTGCCTCGTGGTAACCCCTGCCGTGCCTTATAGGCCCAGTACCCATTTTGCTGTATCTATTGTTATGCTCAACGTTCCTTTTCTTCTTTTCTCTATACTTTAAATAAAACTTTAGAACTACTTTTTGTCCCCCTCAGTCAATTCTTTGCTTGAGGAAGGAAAGAACCCAGCAATATTGGAACCCGTCCGATAACATCGCCTCCTGGCTTCTGGCACAGACCCTTCGGCCTCCTGATACCAACCATCACGGGCCACCACAGTGAGCTCCAGGCCTCCGACTGGATCCTTTGGACCTCCAGCATGCAAACCTTTAGACTCTTCCACACCTGACTCTGTGGGGCAGCTACTGTAAGCCAATCTTGTAAATTCTTGCACACACACACACACACACACATATTTTTTTGATGCTGGGGATCGAACTCAGGGCCTTGCGCTTGCTAGGCAAGCACTCTAACCACTGAGCTAAATCCCCAACCCTGATATATTTGCATATCTTTCATTAAATCTATTTCTCTAGTAAGTACCGACTGATATAATTACTTAGCAGTTTTCATCTGCAAATTGACATTTTCGAAACCAACTCTGTAAAATTCTTGGTGGCGTCTGTTCAAATATTTCTTTGGTCCGATGCTTGTCCCTTTTTCTGGAACTTCTATTACAAAAATGTTAGGCTATTTTGTTCTTGCTTCTTTGTTCTCTGTTTAGTTTTATCTTTCGTTCCTCTCTTGTCTCTTTGCTTCCATGGGGATAATTTCTGTGACTATATCTTTGAATTCATGGATCTGTTTTTTCTTCTGTGACCACCAAGCCCAATTTAATTTGGGATTTTGAGTTAATGGGAGTTCCCTCTGCCTTTCTGACCTGACCCTCAGCTTCCTCTGAACACAGCCGAGTCTCACAGAGTGCAGATTAGCAGCAAGAATTAGCCCTGTGATTGGGGTTCGTTCTTACTGTTTCCATTTGTTGTACCAGCTAAGGTTGATTTTATTGTTCTACTTGTTTCTCTTTTCTTCAGTGAAGTCTCTATGGTACCTGTCCTTCTCCCTTCTCCTCTGTGTCCTAATTCATTTTCTACTTGATACCATTTCTCTTTTGAAATTCTGTACCTTGAATCCATTTTGTGTTTCCTTTCCATTAATTTCTTTATACCATAACTTTTTTATTTTATGAAAAAATAAAACAAAATTTCATAACAAAGTAAGAGAATAAGAATAGTTAATACACCATGTAGCATCGCCCTCAAAATAGTTACTCCAAATACAAGACATGGACAAAAAAAGATTCTCTTTCACCAAGAGCAAACAGATTACAGCACAAAACTTTCTTTTTGGTGAACTAAGAGAAACTAGTAGTATAAATGAATTGAATTAGCCTATATCTTAGTGAATGAAAAAAATGTTCAACACCACTGGCAATTACAGAAATCCACTTGTTTTTAAAAATATATTTGCAACGGTTGTTTTAAAGAGCTTGCCCATGGACTCCAACATTTGAAACTTGCATGGGTATTTCTATTGATCCCTCAAGAACTAACCATGAATGTAAAAAACAAAAACAAAAACAAAAAAAACCCATTATTTCTCTTGCCTGTGGGAAGACCATAAGATTTGCCTCATAGTTTTTTATGCTGCAATATTATATTTAAAGGAAAGATAAAGACCAGAGTAAGTTGCTCTTCCCCAGAGAGGGCAAACCTCTCTTCTGACAGCCAGCCAGGGAGAGGTTAATCACTTTGCCCCAATCAAAAATTCAGCAGGATTCAAGCTGAGGTGAAATTTCCGTAAGCTTCAGTTCACATCCAGTTTTAAACACCTTTAGGAGGAGCTACGTCGTACTCACACTATGGACTTGTTCCTCCAGCGCGACTCGGGACTGCAAGCTGCAGGTGTTAGTGGGAGTGTCTGCCCCTCAGCGCTACCTTCGGCTTCTTGTGAACCTGGCAAGTTCCACCAAGCGCACTTGGCAGCTAAGAATCAGCCGTGTGTGTGGAGTTTAATTTTTACTGTTTCCATCTGTCCTGCCAGCTAAGGTCGGGGTTTATTGCTTTACGTGTCCTTGTTTGCTTCAGGAAAGTCTGTGTAAGAGCAGCTGGACCCTCCACACTGCCATCCCGCACTGGGCAGTGAGATGCTTCTGGGAAGCCGCATCCAGAATGCACCAGCTACACAGAGTTTGTCCCTCTTTGGACTGTACTTTCTTTAGCTCATTCTTATCTATTGTTTTCTGAAGCTAAAAATACGTATCTATTTTTTCTACGTTTAGCCAGAATGTTCCAAAATCTACATTTTAACCAGATTCCTTGTAGGGATCAGCTTTATTAAAGTGCAAAACTACTTTTAAAATGTGTCTTTGTTTCAATCTTTAGATGACTAGTGGTAATCATAAAACCTCATCTCCTTATAGCATAACCCTGAATTTGTTTCCTTTGCTTGACCTAAAACCTGCTGTGAATACAGAGATTGTATACAAAAGTGTGGTGTGGCCCTTTGTTAGGAACTAGTTTCTCCTTTTTAAAAGCTATGAAAAGTTTAGCTGGGCCTCGGGGTGCACGCCTGTAATTACGGCATCTGGGAGGCTGAGGCAGAAGGACTGCAAGTTGGAACCCAACCTAGGCAATCTAGCAAATTAGTGAGACCTTGCCTCAAAGTGAAAAATAAAAAAGGGCCAAAGACAGAATTCAGGGACGAAGCTGCGGATTCAAATCCCTGTAAACCACCCCTCAAAAGAAAAGTTTAAGTGACTTGGGTGAGTGCTGGCTTTCTATGCCAGTATATCCCTGGAAGCCTAACTTGAAATGCTCTATGTTCTGGGACATCAGAAAGATTATAAAACCTGTGAGAAGCTCCTTTCCTGCTCTTTCTTTCTGATGTCATGGTGTGAAGTGTTGGTGATGGATTAGGAGGGGATTTTAAAAGGTTCTGCATAGATGGAGCTAATGTGTAAAAATTTTTTGCATATAAAAACTCCTGTCTCTTAATTAGGGTAAAAATAACAAAGATCCTGTTATAGCAGCATCTGCTACACATGAGAGGAATAAAAACTTCCCAGAGCCAAAGAACCAAGGATTCCCTTCCAGTTGGAAAACTGTGCATGACCAGAGCCCTTTCGAGAGAAACCCAAAGGAGAGGAAGTTCTGAGAATATAAAAACATAAGGGCATTAGGAAGGATGCTTTAGGACAGAGCAGTCACTGCCAGGATACGACTGCCAGAGAAGAGGGCGTGAAAGGACGTCCAGGAGGGAAGTCACGGAGGAAGAGCCCGCAGGCCTGGAGACAGGCCCGGAGAGGAAAGTTTTAGCACTAGTTCAAGTGCCTTCCGCACCTCGGAAACTTTCACAGACCTGACAGGAGGTCCCAGAGGTGAGCTGGAATCTGAGTAAGTCCTGGATTGTTCAGAGGGGCAAAGATTCAGAGTGGGACCAGTCTGAGCCCAGAACAAGTTGGGGAACTGCAGCAGAGCGGAGGCAGTGGGTCTGGCCAGGAGGTGGGGAGTGAGGAGACACGCCGCTAGAGTGCGCAGGACTGACTTTGCCCTGATGGGGCTTCGAGCCAGACCAGATCCAGAGGAAGGGAACCCATTTGCATACTCTTTTGAAAATAATTTGCACTTATCACATATATATATCTGTCATTTACATCTGTCTCGGCTCGCGTACTGATATATTAACTTTATTTGTAAACCATAAGCACAACGTGACTGCTCCAGGTCTCTGCGACAGCAGAACCAAGGTAGGGCTTGAGGTCTGGATTTTAAAAAGTTAGATGATAATGACCCGAAGAAACGCTGAGACTTGCAGACACCCTCGGAATGAGGTATGTCGATCGACCTGCTCTTCCCTAGCATCTAAAGATCCGCAGAGTGGAGGGTTTGCTCTCTTCTGCGGGTACATTTCTTATCATTTGATCAATGTTCCAGAAAGAGCACTCTGTCAGGTCGCAGGCCTTGTTGAAAACAGAGGCCAAAGCCGGCACCTACACATCTCCAGCTCACCCGCTCGTCTTAAGTCTGTGGCATTTATTTTCCTCTTTCTTTGTTCCTACTTCTTTGTTAGACAGTTAGACACTCCACAGGAAAAAAGTATGATTTATGCTATTCTTAATTTTAACAGAGCTTTATGTACTATGATTTTCATATTTAAATAGGAACGCTTCATCCAATTTCATTAATCAAATAAACTCAAACTCCTCTTTAGACGTCAAGACCCTATGTGAGCTGGCCTTCACCTCATGGCCATTGCTCTTTGATGCTTATACTCTCTGTAGGTCCTCTGATTCTTTTCTGATCTTTGAATTTGCCAAGCTTATTTCTGCCTGCGGGGCTTTGTACTTGCTTCCCCAACTATGCTTTCTTGTACTAAATCTTAGCAACACTGATTCTTTCTTTACGTTCAAATTTCAGCTCAGTATTTCAGCTTCTCAAGAGAGAGCCTCTCTGCTCACCCTGCATCCAACCCTGCACACCTCCGTAACAGCACTCACGTCACGTGCCCACGTCAAGCATCCATGTTCCCCTTTGCTTGTCTTCTAGGCCAACTCTCCCCAAATAGTGGAAATTCTGTCATAACACAAACAACTGTCTTGTTACTTCTGTTTTCCCTGCAATGAGGACACTTCCTTGCACACTAGTAGTCAGAAAAAAAATGAATGAATGAATGAATTTCTCCACGTGGCATGTATAATATAGTCCTAGTTAGCCCTACTTTATATATCTGGCAGGTTGAAGAAGATATCACACCAGTGTTTAATGGACAAATGGTACACATTAAAGCATTAAGCAAAAGGGAAAAATCAGTACTTCCTTCAGTACTACTGGAATCATGTGTGCAGGCCGATAGCTCCCTGAAGGGCAGGCTGACAAATTAATATGGAAATCGATGGCTTCGATGATGAAATATGGTCAGATACACTCTGACATGATGGTGATTGTGAAGGCAACATGGGAAACATTAGGCCAAAGTTCTGGGCAGGTATAGGGCAGAACTTCAGATTCTATCTGTTATTAACTCAAGGTGCTCTGATTTCCTATGCAGATTATTGGTTAGACAATAGGCCTCATCCACCCCTGAGTTGCCACCTTGGGGTTACCTGCTCGGAGCTTGGTAGGTTCAGTCAAAGGAAAATGTATTTCGAAGGGGTCAGAGCACAAATGATGGAGACAGTTCAGTTTGACTGGAGCATAAATTGCTTAGAAAGCAAGAAAGGTCACAGTGCAGGGAGACGAGGTTGGGGACTGATGACGGACAGACTTAACTGTATCGCAGTCGTTGTGACAAGGGACTTTACGTCCCCATGTTCACATCTGCCTTCATTTTGTGTTCCTATTAATGTTCTATGGCTCCGGTAGTTTTTGAAATTAGATGCTACGAGGAATTGGCTTCACTCACAGTAATTCTATCCCAGTAACAACTATCATTAGGGTTCTACTCATCTTTAGCTTGTCTGTGGCTACAACAAATCACATGCTAAAGGGTTTAGACTTTGTCACTTTGGCGTGGGACATCAAATGCATGTGAATAGGGTAGTTGCAAGACAGAGAGATGTTTTCGAGACGAATTTGATGGGATATACACTACATATGGAAAGAGACTGAAGGGCCAAGACCATGTTACTGTTGTTAGGCAAGAGACAACAAAACCCAAGTTGCCACCATGTTTGTGGGCTGAAGACAGGATGAACGAAAGTGACTCTAAGAAGGAAAAATGATAATAATTACTTATTTAGCACCTGTTTTGTGCTAAACCAGCTAAGCGATTTACACATTGCTACTGAGAAAAGTGCACGATGTTAAGAAACATGGCTGAGGGCATTTATCTGCTAAAAGCAGGTCAGAATTCAAACCCAAGTCTGACTCCCACAAACATGATCACAACAAGTGGACACGATTCTTGAGAAGGCAAGTTTATTGAAGCTTAGCAATAAGAGTTGGTGATGCGACGCTGGAGGAAAAGGCAGAGTTTGGGTATTGTGACTCTGGATGTTTTCTAGGTACGCAGAGTGGTACCTCGGTTCACGAATGCTTTTGTTTATGAACAGTTTGATTGGTAAGTAGAAGCATCTGGCAAAATTTTGCTTTTGTTCATGAACTCTGCATTGGGTGATGAACACAACCACAGCCATCTTTCCTGCATAAACAGGAAGGTAGTCATCTTTTCTAGAATCGTGGAACGAATGAAGTTAAGTTCGTGAGCTGAGAAACTACTGTAGGCAGAGAGCTGCCGAAGATGGTGGGAATGCAGGCGGGTGCTGTGGATGAGGTGACGGGGGCCACCCGCACATGGGATGGCCCCCCCAAAGTGGGTAATTTTGCCAAGTGACAGTAAAAGAAGACACAGCAGCAGCAGGTAAAACAGCATAATCAGGAGCACTAAGTATAGAAAATTAAAAACAAAACAGTAAGAGCAGTTAGAAGAGTAGAAGAGAATCAAGCACAATCATGAGGGCAAGCCATTGAGCAGAGGTGATTAGGGAGAAGCAGAATAGTCAGTCAGCAAGAACAAGGGCTGGAAAAGGGTCACTAGATTTAGCTTTTCTTTTGTTTTTTGTTTTTTTTTTTCTGAGAGAACACATGTCTTTTAGTTTTAAGGCAAAGATAAAAGTAGAAGGTCGATTTTTAAGTACTTGCCTTCGATGGTTTCAGCAGTAGACTCATGTATGTTATTCATAGTAACTTCAGGAGTGTGGATTTAGTCTCAATAACTTGAATGAAACATCACCAAGTATAACTTAGGAATTTCTGACTACTATTTTTAAAACAAAGGGTCAACCAAAACATCACTAATGCAAACAGAGGATACGGTAGCCACAGGTTTGTATGAAAAATATCATTTTTAGTCAGACATGAAGTTGGTAGACAGGTTTTCCATGTTTCTGATAGGGCCAGGACACCATCCCATAGGACAGAAAGATGGCTCAGGGGAATATAATGGCTGTCAAAGTATATTTCTGGAGTTCTCCCTCTCTCCCACTCTTCCACATGCCCATTCTCTCTCTTTCTCTGTCTCTCTCCTTCCTCCCTTCCCCTCCTTTCCCCTCCCTTCCCCTGCCCTCACCCTTCCTCCCTCTCTCTTTCCCTAGTATCAGATTGGACCCAGGCCCCTGAACATGCTAAGCACATGCTCTACCACTGAGCTGCAGTGCGTCCCTAGCTCTTTCATGTTATTTTGAAACAGACTCTTGCTAGCTTGCCCAGTCAGGACTCAAACTTGAGATCCTCCTCTTTCAGTCTTCCAAGTAGCTGGGATTACAGGCATGTACCACCACAGCCAGATCCGCTCTCCTTTTAAGGATTTATAAATATTCCCTGGATTTCACTTAGATTTCCCATTCTTTTTCCATTTCCCAGGACATATGAAGGCTGGTCCCAGGCAAATTGCTTTCTATTTTTCTTAAAATTCAGGACCTAAGAAATAATATGCTAAGTGAAAATACATATAGTGTGTATTTTGGTTCATGAAATAAACATATACTTATGGAAATAATAGAATAGAATATTTAAAATTGGATTTCTCTGAAAATAACATATGGTCCCAAGCACCATGTTAAGCAGTCTGGGGAAGGGAAGCCCACATCACATAAAAAGTGACCATTCAAACGACAGGCCATAGTGAGGGTCTACCAGATGGCTACACATGACTCACTTTATATTTTGATGTCCTTATTTCAGTCTCAACACAAAGGTTGGATTTTCCATTAGGTGATTTTGAAAAAATCATGTTGGCATCTTTCAGAAAAGTTTAGGAAGCCTTCTAATGAAGATGAAATGAAAAACCCTTTAATCAGGTTTATTATCTTTATAGGGGCTGGATGCTTAATTGATTAATATGGATTGATTATATGTCACTAAAATAAAACCTTCTGGACCATCTGTTTTTAGGCTTTGTGTTACAACTTGTGATAGACATTTAAACAGAAAATAGATGATTTACTTATGTTTCACTTAAAAAGCGAACCTGAAACATTTCCTCATTAACATGACTGTAATTAAATTAATTTGATATAAAGCAACTAATAAGAGAGCCAAAGCATGTCTAATCAGGAATTCATGCTGTTCCAAACATTTCTTAGGAAACCACTTATTTGCAAAAGAACCTGAAACACTGATTTTTCTTGGTGTGTAAAGCACTCAAGGTGCGTAAGGCTCAGTGGCTGGAGTGCCTGCCTAGTGAGCTCAAGGCCCTGAGTTTGATCCCGGCACCAAAAATAAAACAAAACAAAACAAAAAAAGCGGCTGTCCTAGAATTCACACAGCACCTTGTAAAATACCCTCCCTTGGCCCTGTTGCATCCCTTGGAGTCATGGGAAGGAGTTTTCTTCATTTTATAAATAGAACATCTGGCACAAGATATCAACTCAATTATTTTAGGAGATTGAATAATTTATAGGGAAAGTGGAAATAGAATGTAGCTCACACTCTCCTCCTTGATAAGAAGTTAGAGTCTGAGGTTGTTATATATAGCTCGGGGGGAGACTGATCTCCTAAGTCACCACATCATCACCATGGCTGCTAAGAAAGGGCTACATACAGCCTTTTCACCAGTGCCAAATTTCAGACAGCGCCGTCCCCTGTAAATATGCATACACACACACATATATACTCTACTAATTACACACACACACACACACACACACACACACACATGCACTACATAATGCATTAAAAAGATCCTTCTGATGGAGAAAGCAGAAAGTTTAAACACTTGTCTGGTTATATAGAGCAAGTTCTGTTTGGAGAACAAGTATAAACCAGTCTTAAAATGGCTTTTTTCCTCAATGCCATTTAAGTATGGGGAATAAGTCATTTGCAAACACCAGGAAATCTTTTTTTCTCTGAAGATACATAATGAATGGTAGCATTCTTGACTGCCAATAAGGTATTTATTCTCTGCCTGAATTAATAAAACAGAGGACACTAAATGAGGTTCTCTCCTTAGGATCAATAACCAACCAAACTGAAAATTCAGGAGGGTTTCATGGTTTAGTGTTCATATATATGTATCCATTTATTCACTCATTCATCCATTCATGTGGTGTTTGCAGGCTCCTGTTAGGTGCCAGACCTTATCTTCATGCAGCGTATCCAGTGGCAAACAGATTAGAGTATTTCAGTTTTAGTGCAGTTTTACTAAGTCCACCGATGCTCTCCAAAGCTAATAGGATCCTGCGTGACAGGTGCAGAGGGACAGTATAAAGAAGAGTATGTTTAATTCTATTCTAAATGGCACTGTTGTGACTCTAACCAGGAATTGTACTGGAAAGGAGATAAGATAAACTGGGACACATTTAGTGGAGCTGATCCTAGAGGGTAAGAATCTCGAAAGTATAAGCATTGTAGCTGACAGCGCTCAAGGGCTAGTTCAGAAAGGAAATGACTTCAGAAGAACGTGATAGCTGCAAATACGGGAAGGACTGACACGTGAAGAGAGAACTAGATCTGCTCTTTCCTGCTTTATGGAATGATAATAAAACCATAACAAATGGGTGCAATGTATACATAGATACAGTTGAGTTTAATAAAAAATCATTCTCATCATCAGAGCTGCTAAAGACAGAGTGGACTGCCTCAGGAATTAGCAGATGTATCCTGCAGAGACTGAAGATCCGTTTGCTGGCGTACTGCTGAAGATACACTCAAGTTTCAGGTGGACGTCTGACAGCGGTGGCCTCATTAGCTCTTCCAAATTGACAGCCTGTTAGCCTACGATGCCGTTCGAGCAATTTTAGGATTACACTACTGGATTAGGGGTCCCTCTGCTTCAGAATGACCTCATTAAAACTATTTCTATCTGCAGTAACCATTTTTCCAACTGAGGTCCTACCCTGAGGTACTGGGGTCAGGGCGCTCACATGTGGATTCTGGTGGCACACAACCAGGTCCGCACGCTCTCACAGTACCATGTTTGCCGGTGGACTCTGCCACAGCGGTGATTAGCGACAATACAGGAGGGCCGATTCCTAGCGGTTCAGCATTCAGTAAGGTCACCTAAGGGGCCGGCTGCTTGCTGATCACAGCATGACTACTGCAATAAGGGCATTAAACCTGGACCCCACTCCTGGGCCAACCAGGAATGTCACCTGCTATCATGTACTCAGACAGGTGGGCTGTCATTCATCAAATACGACGGGCCGAGAACATTACAGGAAGCAAAGCGCTCTGCAAGTCTCATAGAGGAGGAAGAGAATACTTTTGACTGATTTATTTAAAAGCGTTCACAAGATACTTGTAAAAGGAAGAATGCAAGCCAGGCGTTGTGGTACAGGCCGGAAACCCCAGCACTCTGGGAAGCTGAAGCAGGAAGTCCGCAAGTTTAAGCTCACCCTAGGCAACTTAGCGACTTAGCGAGATGCTGACTCAAAAAATAAATAAAAGCTGGGGATACAGTTCAGTGCGAAGGCCCTGGCTTCAATCCTGGTGGGGGAGGGAGGGAGAGCAAGAGAGAAAGAGAGAGAGAGAGAGAGAGAGAGAGAGAGAGAGAGAGAGAGAGAGGGAGGGAGGGAGGAGGAGGAGGAAAAGAAGAAGAAGGACAGGAATAAGAAAAGAGAACTCGGCAGAACCCAGACTAAAGATGAGCCCCAAGAAGTCCAGGCTGCTCCATGAAAACTTACACAGTCCGCTCTGTCTCTCTCTCTCACACACACACGCAAACACAATGCAGGCATGAAAGTATAAATGGCTTTCCCTACCTGTATGAATGACACCTTATTAAGAGAATTAAGAAAAAAATGAAATGCGGGATGTCCAGTTTAGTACTCTGCTACCTGTGTATCAAAAAAATATTTGGATGGATGTGGTGGCGCGTGCCTGTTACCCCAGCACTCTGGGAGGCTGAGGCAGGAAGACTATAAGTTTGAGTCTGCCTTGGGCAAGTTAGTGACCAAGTGAGACCCTTTTTCGAAATAAGAAATTTTAAAAAAGGGCTGGGATATAGCTCAGTACATGGGACCTAGGTTTAATCTCCAGTACCATTAAAAGGGGGGAAAAAAAAAGAAAAGAAAAAAGAATATTTAATAGTAACTCTAAGTAACTGTGAGAAACTCAGCCATTCTTGTGGTTATAGATGATACATCCAGACCCTCTTGCACTTTTTATGTACATTAGTATATTTTTAAATGTATCAAGGACAAACCATTGCCAACTACAGATGGCCACTTATAACACAGCTCTGCCTGGCAATATGCACCATCGATGCGAATTTCCTCTGCAAAGCCAGTTCCGGAAGAGACATGTCCACATCCTTTCGACATCGACACCACACAAGTGTGAGTCCGTTTCCCTGCAGACAGCACCCGTCACACACAAGACAGCTGTGCACCCTGGAGCCCACAGGGACAGCTTCAGGAAAAACGCAGGGAATGAGGAAATGGGGGCTGATGATGACACAAGAAAAGCACAAGACACAGGAGAAGCCAAACGCCTTGGCCAGTTCACAGACTCAGGGGAGGTCAGCAAGTGCTGGGGCAGGGCCGAGGCTGAAATAGGCTCATCCTATTTCTTGCTCTCATGCTTTGTGTCGTTCACGTGCAAACATCTCCTTCTTTGTGGCAAAAATGCGCTGCATCATTTCGAAAAAACAAAACAAATTTCATAGCGAAATAGTAAGAGATTACCAATCGCTCATACACTGTGTATCATCATCTTCAAAGTGGTTACTCTGAGATGAAAAAGACTCTTACAAAGGAGAAACTGATAATAGCATAAAACTTTCTTTACAGTGAACTAGAGAAACTAGTAATAGGAATGAAACAAATTAGCATATATCTTAAAACATTTTCGAAACCACGAATTAGGTAGTTTGGGGAATTGTATGAACTTCTTCCTATTTCCTATTTATCTGTCTTCTGTTTCACACTTCATTTGCAGAAATAAATAATTTGAGTTTCTCATGAAAGACAAACTATATGATATTTGAGCTTGTGTGTCTGACTTATTCCACTTAACATTATGTCCTCAAGTTGCATGGCTCATCTGCCTACAAATGCCTCAGGTTTATCTGTCTTCATGGGAGAGCAGTACTCCACTGTGTACAAATGCCACATTTTCCTAATCCATTCTTCTGCTGATCCAAGATCTAGCCTTTCTAAATTAGGGTGCTATCAGAGAAATGCAAGTTAAAACTACAGTGAGATACCATCTTACCCCAGAAAGAGTGGCTGTCATCAAACAACCTAATAATAACAAATGCTGCCAGGATGTGGGGAAAAGGAACTCGTCTACCTTGTTGGTGGGAGTATAAGCTAGTACAAGCATTATGGAAATCAGCATGGAGTCTCCTCAAAAAACTAAAATGGAAATTCCACTTGACCTACCTATCCCCCTTCTAGGTATCTTCCCCAAAGAGTTAAAAATCACCTTATTACAGGGATACATGCATACTCATGCTTACAGCATTTTTAAAGTTAGTGGCAGGAGGAAGGTCCCCATTACCTAGTCTGCCTACAACTCCAGCTTTTGGTTTTCTACCAGCCAACCCACAAGTTCCAGGACACTGATGATTTCTTCCCTGAGTCTCTGGTGGTGAACTTGCTGCTCCCCCTACTAACCCAACCTGACTTCCATAAGCTACGCAAAAGGCCTTACTTTAAAGGCAGAAATCACTTCCTTTAGGTTCAGTTCTAGATGACTGGGGGCCCCGGCTGGGCCAATCTCATGATAAATACCCTGAGATTGAACTGACTCACCTCATTACTAGTGAGGGAAGACTTTAAGTTCAAGGATATACTTACAAAGCCCGAACATTTCTAAAGGTAAATAACTGCTGAAAACGCGGATACCAGAGGACATTCTGTTATTCATTAAACTATATGATCTCTAATGTTCCTTTTTAGTTACAAACCTTATGTGATCCTTGAACTCTCCTGATGAAATCCCCCTTGGGTCTTCTCCTTTCCCCTGCATGGCGCATTGACCTCTGCTAGGTCTGAGTCACCTTCTGCCCACATTTCTGCCAGCAGCCCTGAGCCTCGCCTCAGTCTGCCTTCTCCAGTTCTGAGTGTCCTGTGCCCCTTCTGAGTGTCCTAGTGCACCGTGCAGACCTCCAGACCAATCCACCTGAAGCCAATTGCTTTCCCCACACTTCTTTTGCCACACTGAGGTTGCATTATGCACTGGAACATTCTCCTGTGATTTCATTCACTTCTCTCCCACTACTAAGAAATTAAATCCTACTTGTTAGTCTAAACCCGTGTTTCAGATAAAGACTGCAGCACACAGGATCTCTTTTCAGAACCTGTGCAGGCTGTTGTAAGTAGCTCTCACTTGAGTATTTGTTTACTCTGGGCTGGAAGGGCCACAACAGGCTCTTCTGTTATTTATTTTTTCTATTTTTCTCTAGCATTCAGCTCAAGACCAGAGCTGTCAACTAACTTCCTAATACTACCTGAATAACAAAGGATAATGTTCTTATAAAACCCAAAGGAGCCTTCTAGTAATCCAACATTAGAAATGTGAATGATGAGCAAACAGGATCATGGCTGTGATACTTGCGGGGCCTCCTGCCCCTCCCCGTGCAGACAGGTGCCCAATATGCTCAGGCTCATGCTTGCGCGCGAGGAGGCGTCCTCTGGCAGGAGTCTGGGCTCTTCTGAGGGAGGACCGCCTGGACGGAGCAGGCCCCGTCAGCCTGCAGCTGTTGGGTGATTCCGGTCAGCCTGGACAGCAGGGATGGGAGCAGGGGCGGGGCTGCCTGGCGCCTTAACCTTCAGCACAGGGGAAAGAGAGCAGGAAGATTTCAGCTGCTGTGAACACTTCTCCCTGGCAGGCAGAGCAGCTGCGGTTGGTCATGCTCGGGGTGCTCACCCAGTCAGGAAATGCTCAGCTTCCAGGCAGCTGCCCGGCAGCACACTTCATTTAAGGTTGAAACACAAGCTTACATGACACACGAGCCTTCTTACACAAAGCATCTGAGAAATTAAGGTGCTGTGTTCATGTTCTTAAATTTGTAATGTCAAAGTTACTTTCTTTTTTTTGTTTTAATTTTATTTTCTTTTAAAGTCTAGCAGAATTTTACCTACAGAGAGTCCTAATGAAATGCTGGCTGCTGGCTGAACCATTTGTTTCTAGATATGCAGCTCTCTTCAAAAACTTATATCCCCATAGATCCCTCCACTCCTCCACCCCTCCATCCCTCCATCCCTCCATCGATGGATCAGTCTGACCTGGTTTAGCCCACTACTAACCACCGGGTGATCTGAATTTTATCCAGGCCCACCCTCAAGAAAAGAAAAAAGGAAAAAACCAGATACATGGAGACAAGGCATAGCAGTAAGTGCACTGAAGCCATCGTGGAAATATCTGTAATTCTGGAGGAGCCAGCGCCGAGTCTCTCATCCCACCAAATGGGCTGAGCACTCAGGATGGGAGTTCGGGAGGCTGTGGAATCTGCTGCTTCTGGGGACCCCTCCTGGCCATTAGCCAGCAGGGAACTCCACACTTTGGCTTGTGAACCACATTCCCAGAGCAACAGTGGGGGTGCTGCACCCAGAAGAGGGCTGGTAAGGAATTGGCGTGTGTCTACACTTACTCTCCTCAAACTGATGTTTATGAGCAAGGGCAGAAGCGGGAAGTGAGGGGTCCTGTGATAAAGAGGGAACTTCAGTGTTGATCTAGCTGTAAAATCAGGTGTTGCTGCTGAACACACCCCATCGTCCTGGGTAGAGGGAAAAGAGCCAAACATGTCCTCCAAATTCCTTGGCCTGCCCTCTAAGACTTTGTAAAAATTAGATAAAAGTTGACTTTTCTGGCTTCTCTCTTTTTTTCCCCTGATACCAACGTGGTTTTTTGTTTTTTACAGTAACCAAATAAGCTTTGTTTCTTTAAACTTCTTTTCCTTGTTCTAGGTTGCCCGATCTTCTTTTATGCCTGTCAGGATACTCTGGGATGCCAGCACATCTTCCCCAAACCCACTGCAGTTACAGCTTATGTCCATCCTTTGGCACGCACTCCTGGATTAGCTTATTTCATATCATTAATCTCCTTTTATTCCTACTTGGAAGCTCCCTTGTTCTTCTATTTCCTTATATGTTTCCCTGTTAGAAATGGAAACCATCAGGGGTCAGTGGGGATTTCTGATGGCCTGAAAGGAGTCAAAAGCACTGAAGCAAAGCCAAAGCACAATCTGGCCGTGGCAGCCACATGTGGCTTGGCGGGAAGCCCTGTGCTCTGCAGGACTGTGGAGTGTGGCTCTTGGGGTACTACGCCTTCGCCAGGGGAGTACAGCCAATGCTTAGGAAACTTCAGCAGTTCCACAATCTATCTGAGGCTTGATGAGCCAAGAATTTGTGCCAGGTAAACTCTGGTGTCACTTTTGGAACACAGCGCTCCTGGTATCAAATCTGGTAGGAGCATGGCAGCAACATGAAAAATTTCAAGTACACTCCAGAAGTTCCTGGGCTCCGGGACCTGAAGGACGATGGCAGACAGGCTGCTCGGTCCAGCTCTGCACAGGGGTGAGGGACTCAGAGTCCTCATCAGGCAGACGGGCGGAGCAGGCGCTTCCCCGCGGGCTGAGGCTGTGCTCGGCAGGCGTTTCTCAGGGATGCGCCGGGCTTGCACGTGCGTGAACGTGAAGCAGCGTTTAAGAAACTGCGTCCTTATTACGCCTCCGTTCCCGGGAGACGGCTGCCCCTGAGGCATGCAGCTTAGCCACTAACCCAAGCAGAGGGAGTGATTTTTGGAATAGTGTAAGTTTTTCATAATGGACACCTGGCAGCCACAATCCATAAAAATAGGCTCTGGGTCCCTTTCACATTTTGACATTTAAGACCTGCAGCCTCTGCCATGCAACATAGCGGTTACTTCCCAGAGTCTGCGGCTCCTGCGACTTCACGCACTGGAGCTACTGGGACCCTTTTGGGCCTCACATAAGCTTCGTATTCCGCCCCACAACACGACAATCTTCAGGTTGGGTTGTTACTATTATTCCACTTCAATTTAGGGTCATATGAGGTGTTTAGTCTTCTGTAGCCCCGAGTCGCTCTAGACTGTCCTTACCACATACTTAGCAAAACAGCAAGAGCTTAAGACAGGGAATAGATTTTAGTATCCACATTTCATTCATTTTTCTCATTTAATCATTCAGCAAAAACTACGAAATGGGAATTTTGTGCCTTCAGATCAGCATAATAGGTAGGTGAGAAAGCAAAATTTTAAATAACACATCTGGAATACTGGAAATGACCAGACCTGTGCTTTGCTGAGAAAAATAATATTTTATTCCTACTTGACAGACCTCTCTCCACAGCGCCTGAACATCTCTGTAATGTTTCAGTCATGGCAGGGGACCAAGAAGCAACACAGTAAAATGGACATAGTAAATGTCCAAATTTCTGCTACCACCACCAATTCCAGGTACATGGGCGACTTTCAAGGACCGAAATGAACGGATAATTCCAAAAGGCAGATTTCACTGGACACCTCAAGGGAGAAGCTCAGATTTCTCCAGGAAACAATGTAACAAATACTTGTAATTATTATAACATTGTTAAGGAATCATCAGACACTTTCTGTCAAGAAGAAGAGGACCTTGTAAAAGCCCCTTTGCTCTGTCAAAAAATATGCTTCTCAAAGCTAGTTCCTACCTAACCCTTCAGGTCTCAGCTTAAAAGCCACCTCCACAGGAAGTCCTGCTAAATAACCTGGGCACAGAAAATGAATTCCCGCTTTTTCCTCTGTCAGATTCAGGTTAAATTTCCTTCATCTGACTTGCGGCATTTAGTCCTCGTTGTCACTAAAGGCTGGTCCTGGCCTGGCTTAGTGGAGGGACAGCGGAAGAGGGGAGAGAGAAGACTAACAACCCGCAGCTCCATGGAAAGCCAGTTCACTTCCAACAGACATCCGGGCGTGTTTCTCATCTGCTGCCGTGTCCAGGTGGCAGAAACAAACTGCTGTCTTGTTGGCCAAGGTGTCGATTACAGTATCATGTCCAGTCTTACCACTCTGGAACCTACTGGAAAACTGTATTTTACCCCTGACATACTGTCTATCAGAATTTTCTGCAATTCGTGAGGTGCTGGTCGTTATGAAAGACCCCACAGAACCGCCATCTTTACCCCTACACTGAAATGCATCATTTTTCATGCAGGTAAAGTAATACCGCGGAAAAGGAAGTGGCTTCGGTGACCTCAGAGCGGATGACCACACAAACCTAGTATGACACAACGACTGAGACTTTCTTGGGCATAAATTTAAGTATGCAGAGCCTTCTGCATGAATAAAATTCACACGAGGGCTTCTCGCTTGAGTAATTCATGCATGTGAACCAGACAATCAAGAAAATCTTTCAAGTAGGAAGCATTCTTTGCAGAAGAGGACAGATGAGCAGCGCTGATTGCTCTCCTGCAAAAATGATAAAGGCAAAAGGTCACGTGTCTAGGAGAGTTGCTTCATTTTCATTGCGTGTGTGTGCGTGTGTGTGTGCGTGTAGTTTAACGAACAGATTCCTGGCTTGTTAGAGTGTCGCATAAACCAAAGCCACAGCTTGAGGCCAAAACTTGGACAAAATGAAATTATTGGTTCTTTTTCCAGAAGTCGTCTCTGCAGTGAACTACAAAACCTCCTCTACTGCTTTGTCTCCATATAGTCTCAGTGTCTCATGTATAATTTGACCTACATGGCATCCATCTTCTGGAAAAATATTAGTGACTGTTTCTTTTATGATCCCCAGATTTCCCATGAAGATATCCTGAGAATAGTTTGGGATCACTCTTTTTGAGAATGTACCAATAGCTACGTCACACTTGCTCTTGGAGGCAAGGAAATGAAAGAATCTCTCAGTAAATTGTCTAATGAGTGAGAGCGCTGCCAAATGGTTAGTAATGAGGACGGACACATCTGCAGTCCATTCAGGAATGTCCGTCTCAGAGCAGGGCAATCCCTTGAGTCGTTCTGAAGGCCCCCACTACCTTCCAAATATACCCCAGTGACCTTGGGCCATCTTATTTTACTTGAAGAAAAAATCATAGTGATGCGGCAATTTTTGGAAGGTAGTAACAAATGAGAGACTTTGGACTACACAGATGTGCGTTTGACTCCTGCCATTTATCCTCTCTTAATCCTACTGTCCCCATTTCTAAGTATTAGGCACCGGAGATGCTGGATGAACACCAATTTCTCTTTTTGTTAGATCTTTATACGAAATAAGCAACGAACGAAACACTCTTCTCTGTGATATAATGTGAACTGTGCACTATTTCTGAAGGGGCTGCTTATTTCCTCAAGGTCATCACGAAAGCCACCAGGGAACAGGGACCGTGAGCAGGATTCTGGCACAGCTTTCTGGGGCGCAGGGAATGTTCCAGATCTGCGCTGTAGGCGCCAGCCACTGTGGTGGTTGTACCCTTAAAATGTGGCTAGTGTGAAGGAGGACTAGATATTTATTTTTGTTTCATTTTAATTAACCGAACGAATCTTAACTTGAAATAGTTGCACGTATCTAGTGGCTACCATACTGCACAGAGGAGTTTCAGTGTAATAATGGAATCAGCTGCTGCCCGAGGGTTGCAAAGTGAACACTCACAGTTAAACACGCGAGTAACCCCGTCATGCGTTATGGTTAGCCAGGCCATCTCACTGTTACAAGTCACACCATAAACATGTTCGAAACTGTCTTCCCTCCCTTCCCGACAGCATCTTGGTATGAGGCCCAGACGGGCCTCCAACTCGCAATCCTCCTGCCTCGGATTCCTGAGCGCTGGGATTACAAGCAAGCAACCACCATGATGGCTTTAAAGAGCTTGTTGTCTGATGAGTCTCTTACATGACTTCTCATATTTATGCCCCGGCTCCAGTCTGCACAGATGATAAGGCGAATTTAAAGAGCCAGTAGATTACATATGATTTTCTGAAACCAGGCCGATAAAATTTTCCTGATCCAAAAAGATGATGGTGTCTGAGGGAGACCTTGAACTCTCTTTTCTCCCCTGTTCAAATATAAATGAACGTTCGCGTGTGTACAGAGAGGGCGGTGGAAGTCTACGAGAACTGTGGTTGAAACGGACATACTCTGTGAAGTCGTAACAGGAAGCCTACAAACTTTGTGTATCTGAGTCAAGTGGAGATAATGTGGCTGTCAGCAGTAAGGGGAACGAGAAAAAATAGAATACGCCCAGATCCAAAACAGGAGCACTGAAAGCTCTCCAGCAAAAGAGAAGGAAGAAGAGGGGGGCATCCCGAGGGTAGAGGGGGCCGAAGCAAGACAGTAATTGGGGACAAAGCATCTTCAAGAGGCTGGGGAGAGAAGACCCAACTTCAAGACTGCTGAACACTTTCACATGACATTTATTTGACATCTGAGCTACAGTTGGTGGCAGTGACCACGCTTCCCGCCTTGAAACTCTATTCTCTATTTCTATGACACCACTTGATTATTTCTTATTAATGTGCCTGGGGGCTGCTTCTCAGTCTCCATTTCGGTTAACTTTGTACTGCTGGCCACTTGACATTGTTAAGGGAAGCTGTGTGCTGCTCAGCTCCGCGGGGTGTCATTTGCAGCGTGGGTGCCATAAATCAATCATAAATTCATCATAACGACTGTTGGGCTGTGGCCGGTGAGGTGTTCTCTGACCACGCAGAGGCACCATATGGAGCCCTCACGCCCCACCCCGACTCCTGAGAAGGCTCATTTAGTGCCGCCCTAGGCCCTTGTTTATTTTCATTTTCAGTGTAGCTACCAATGACCTCGGTTATCCGCAGGACCTCAGATCCATTTGTCATTTGTGGTTCTGAAGTAGTTCCATTATCCAGCACCCAGATTTCCCTCCTGAGCTAACCGAGTTCTCTGCAGCCTGGCCCCGAGGTTCAGTGGCCGCACAAGAACAACATATTAAATGAGTGAGTTAATCTCCGATCCTGACTAACACCACCGCCATCCATCTGGTCACCGGAGCCAGAAGCCTGAGAATTATCTCTGTCTCTCTCATTCCTCACACAGGATCAGTCTGTAAACCTGCAGACTCCACAGCCTGTAACCTGTTTTGTGCACGCCCCTGCCATGTTCTTACTGCAGGTGCGTGGACCTCCCAAACTCTCTCAAAGAGCTGGCCGCCTTTCCTGTGACTCTCGTCCACTCTGCTTCCACACGGCTGCAGCGGGGTCTCTCTAATGGGCGTTATCCTGCCCCTCTCCTGCTCACGCTTCTCCATTCTCACACCTTGGTAACTCTTGCCACGCACCTTGTGCTTTGGTCACACACGTTGCCTCTGGCTTCCTTACCAGGCCCCGCTGCACCACACAGACTGGGTCATGTGCCTTTACTTCCAGGGCTGTTCACCGGGGACACTGCATGGTTTCCAACCTGTCTTCCCCTTTACACTCTAAGTGCCCTGAGAATAGGAATATGATTTTGTTTGTGTATCTCTATCATCTGCCTCACACGTGGTATTCAAATAAATGTTTGACAAGTAGAAGGATGAATGCATAGGCCAAAGAGAAGAAAAAGGCAGGAAAAAATACAAAACCTCCAACGCCTGGGGGTAATCATGACAGGTGGGAACAGGGGAGAAAATACTGGCTGTGACACGCACAGTATCTTAGAGCACTCTGCTGGTCCCACTTTTGTAGGCAGAAGTATAGACTGCAAGGCTGTTCACAGTCAGCTAACATTTTTATGCCTCAGTTTTTTTTTAAGCTACAAAGTAGAAAAAACACCTCAAAACATGGATACCGTTTGAAGCTTTTGTCTTCTATGGCAAAGCTATACATATTAGAGATAAACATTACGGGAAAGGTGTTATGATATTTAAATGAATACATTACCTTCACACGGAATTATTTCAAAACAGTGAGCATAAAAGGAAACTCTCCAAGCATGTTTTTCTCTTTTTTGTTATTTTCTTCTCTTTAAAAAGTTTGATATTTTGAAAATCGTAGCAGTTTATAGCTATAAACAAAGAGGCAGCAATATCACCTCTATCTGAAATAGTGAAGCCTCCTCACAGGGCTCCCACACCAAGAACCTCAGTGGAGGCCTGAAGCTACAGATGACATCTAGCCCTTAATTAACTATGATTTTCCCTACATATACATACCTGTGACAAAGTTTAATTTGTAAATTAAGCACAGTAAGAGATTAACAATAAGTAGTAAAACAGGACAGTATTACAATATACTGCAATGAAAGTTATGTGACTATTCTCTTCCTCCCTCCCTCCCTCCCTCTCTCTCTCTCTCTCTCTCTCTCTCTCTCTCTCTCTCTCAACACCTTCTTCCTCTGCAATCTCCCTTCCCTCTCGTGACGGTCTGAGATGGCACACGGCTCACGTGTTGGGATACAGAGCGGCGAGAGCCTTGGGGCACTGAACACAAGCAAGGTGACACACTGTGATGGCTGACCGCCTCTCAGTCCCTGGTTAGGTGCTGGATGTGGAGTGGAGATGAGCAATAAAGGGCAGACTTGCACCCCAGGTGGGACAGTGCAGGACTTCACCCTGCTACTCAGAAGGACATGCAATTTAAAACTTGAGCTGATTTTTTTCCTGCAACTTCCCATTTAAAATTTTCAGACAGCAGTTGCCCATGGGTAAATGAAATCATGGAAAGAGAGATGGCAGATTGAGGTGGGGAAGCTGCTGTATGAGGTGTGATCCAAATACTGTATATGGTGAATATTTAAATTTAAAAAAATATTACAGTAAAAGACACAATGCCATTAATCCCCCTCCTAAGCCCCTCACTTCACATATGTTTATTCCATCGTTCTCACCACTTTCTGAAGAGTTCTAGAAATGTTGCTTTGTGTCTTTAGGAGGCATGATCAAAAATATGGTGAATACTGCTGCCATGTGCCATCCAGTGGAAAGCCAGATTTGTAAACACATTACAGTGGATCATATTTTTCAATCACACTTGTAATTTAATGCCACCATTAAGCTATGCTGGTCATTTTCTGTATGTACAAACTATGGAGATTAAGCTTTGATTTTTAAAGTTTCCTAGTATGAATCTGAGATTTTGCTCTTTCTTAAGTTCCTATATCCAAGGTACGTCTGTTTGGTGGCCATGATCAATGCATCCTACAACGGGGTACTGTATTTCTTAAGTCATTGCAAGTTTTGGGAAATCAACACTCTGCATTATTAGTATGGCATGAAATTAAACCCCAAGTCTAAAAACTGCATTTTAATAATTTCAAACACAGACATTTTAAAAGGTAATAAGGTTTTTAAAAAAGTTTACTGAGTACATGTTTTGGTTCTCTTGTTTCTTCTATCACACTAGGCATTCAGGAAGTGCTTAGTAAGCACCACCGGAAATTCTTTAACTTTTCTAAACCTCAGTTTACCATCAGTGAAATGTGTTTAATACTCATATGATAAAGCTGGTGGAGGACTAAGATGACTTTGTACCGTGCCAGACACATTAAAGGTTGCTATTATTTTATCTCTCATGCAGTAAACTTTGGTTAAGAGGCCTTTTAAGTAAAAGTCTGCTGCGGCTCCCCCTTACTGTTCTGTAGATGTTTTTCAAGCGTATTCTAAACCTCCCTGCTTTTCTCCTCATACACTCTTTCGTTGTGTCCCCGGCAGAGAAGAGCTGGCCCCAGCCATTCTGAACTGATCTTAACTCTGCTGCTTTAGTCTTCATGCCTCAGACTAGTTTTTTTGCAGTTTTTCTCTGCTCTAACCTATGTGCTAATGTCACAGAGCGTTTTGAAGAAAAAGCCTCAAGAACAGAGGCGGAGAACAAAAATTTAGAGCTTGTTTTCTTTCCTAATAGCGATCAAAAGGGAGATATGCCAAATCCTGGTATTCTGGAAGCCAGAGGCGCTTGTTAAGTGTGACAAAGATTTCACCTAGACTTCAACATACCTTGGAGGAACCATTCCAAAAGGGTTCACTGCCCGCCCTTTATCTCTCTTCTATTCTGTGCTAATGAAATTATCTTTCTCTTACAGACCTGGGTCTGACTCCATTTTGTGGTTTGACTGCAGACATCTTCTAAGCCTCGCCCCTTGTTTCCTTTTCTTCCCAGATCAGGGAAGGCTGGCAGGAAAGCCCAGGCGCTCTCTGTCACCGGCAGCAGGTTCAAATCATGCACCGAGCTCCATCCCTGAGCACTGAGAATCCAGGTGCTCTCCCTCCCTCCTTCCACAGCGCTCTCAAAATGTCCTCAGGTCAGCTCAAAAAGCTGCTCTGCTCTCCCGCAGAGCCTCCGGGGAGAAGTAATGACCCTCAGATCCTCTGGGCATGCTGCAGCGTCATCGGCCCAGAAATCCGACCCAATTTTGTGTGGCGGTCCATTCCCACCCTACAACGGCCAGCGTAGGTGACCCTGGAAGGAGGGTCCCTCAAATGAAGACACAATCACTTCCGCACCTGGTGAGAATTCTGTTTCTAGTAAAACGTTACAATCGTTTTTACAAGTTTGTATACTGGGACTCGACTCCATTGAGTCTAACGAGTGTGAAAAGTGATGGCAAGACTGAATTCAGAACCTGCGAAGACAAAGACTCATTTTTGGAACTGGTAACCCTCGCAATGGGCTGCTGGCGGAGGCTTTCACTTTCCATTCCTATTTACCACAACGAAACACCATTCTGTTTCTCTAAGAAATAATACTCCATTCGAAGGAACAGTTCTCCATTAGAGCAGGCAAACTCAGATGCCTGCATGGGGCAATACTTAACCTACAGGGAGAGGGCCAGGGGAAACAGATGTGGGAGCTTTTTATTACAATCCAGAATAACCTGGCTACATTGTATTCTCTATTGAAGCACTGTATTGTGCTTTAAAATGCCATGTTATTCACCCATTAAAAAGCTTCAGATCCAGAGCACAGCTCATTAAATGCTGGTGGAGCAACAGAAATTCCCATTCATCGCTGGTGGTAATGCTCAATGGTACAGCACGTTGAAAGACTGGTGGTTTCTTAGAAAAACTGACACACTCTTACTACACGATTTGGTGATCTTGTTCCTTGGTAGTTACTCAATAGTTAGAAACCTACATCCACACAGAAACTTCATAGAGACACTTGCAGCAGCTTTACTCATAACTCACAAAATTTGAAGGCCACCACGATACCTTTCAGGAGGAGGACAGATAAACTGGTACATCTGAACAACGGGATGTAATTCAACACTACAAGAAAGGAGCTTCCAAACCATGAAAAGACATGGAAGGAATTCACCAGCCTATTACTAAGTGAAAAACACCAATCGGAAAAGGTTGCACAGTATATGATTTCATGTTTGGGATCCAAGAAAAGGCAAAACTATAGAAGCAGTAAAAAGTTCAGTGTTTGGCACAGATCAAGAGAGAGAGAGATGAACGGACAAGTTTCAGGGCAGTGAAACTAGAATCTGCATGAAGCTAGAAGGATGGCCACGGGTCATTACACACTTGCCCAAACTCTCAGAATGCACAACAGCATGGGTGAACCCTGTGGAAACCGTGACCTCGTGTGGAAAGGGCGTGTCGGTACAGGGATATCGCTCCAGCAGATGTCTCTCCAGTGTAGGACACTGACGCTGGGAGAGGTCAGGCATGTATGAGTGTCAGAGGGGAGCTGGCAACTTGTTGTAATTTCCAGTGAGTTTTGTTATGAACCCAAAACTGCTCTAAAAAATAGAGGCTTTTTAGAAAACAAGTACTGCCGGGTCAACTTTTGACTCCCTGCTATAAATGCTAAGGTTGAAAAACCTGCATAGCCAGAAGATTAACTGTGTTGTTAAGGTAAAAAGAACACTCTTTCTTTTTCAGAGGTATAAACCACATAAATGAATGCCCACGGCCCTGGAGGCTTCGAAGTCGAGGGGCAACGTGCCAGGAGAGTCAAGGTGTGCTTTGCTTCAAAGAGGCGCCTTTCTTGCTACCTTCTCAAGAAGCAGAAAGAAATATCTTGATACTTTCAATGTAGAACGTAACACACATTTGTACACAAATGCAAAAATAGTGTTACTAAAGCAACAAGGTATTTGTTTTGGCTTTCTCTTGTTTTCCGTTTCATCTTACATTTTAATTTATGTTGGCCAGAATCTCATGTTTCATTAACTGTTATAAAAACTGTTTCTCAATTAATAAACTTAACCCGTTACATAAATTTAGATATACTAGTTGATGCTGGGATTCCATGTCACAATGCAGTATTTTATGGAAACTCTGAGCTATCCGATAAATATATAAAACATTATTTGCTGAGCAAGAAATATGAAAATACACAGATGGCACTCAACTTACAGATCACTGAGGTCTTACAGATCACTGAGGAATCACCCAAAAGTAGGTCCAAATACTGGCTCCAATTACATGAGACTTGGAAAAGTTAGTTACTGTTGCCTGTCACATGGAGACGGCTCAGGATTAAAAGAAACTGCATACAGAAGGGACACATCATAGTCCCCAGCACACAGGAGCTGTGAACCCCATTCTTGGCCAAGTCCGCCTGCATAAGTCCTCTGGGTTTTAGTGCTCTGAAGCCTTGAAAGGGCTTCATGAGAGCTTAAGAGTCCAGTTTTACTCAGAACATTCAAATTTACAGAATCAAAAGACCAATTTAATTGATTTCATTTGTGGAGGCGTAACAACGGAACAATAAAGAGAATCAGTTGCTATACTGTATTATTCACTCATTTTTTAATTTGAGGTGATGGAGAAGGCAAGAGAGTTAATAAAGAATTGAGGACGGTCATTTCTCACACTCGGCTACTCACTGGGCCCCTACTCTTCTCTTGCTTTCTGAAAGCCACAGGAAATCTGATGGGCGGGAGGCCCAAGCCAAAGCCCTAATCAACCAACAGTCAGGCAACTGACTTTCTGATAAACAAGGAACCCACTATTTACTTTAAAGGAACAGTAATCTTTATATAAAAATTCATTACCTACCCTCGAAAAGCAGGGTTATAAACTAATTCTGTGGAAGGAAACTCAGATGTTAGGCGTGGATGAGATTTTTGAAAGGAATGAAGCTTCCTTCCATCTCTTTCCCCAATAATCTTTAGTTCAAGTTATTCCCCTTGAAAGCCTAAAACAAAGTTGCTCACAACACCCTGTACCCGTCAGCCTGTGCATGCTTCATGTAAATGTAACGAAGGTCAGGTTTCAGGTACGTTCCCATAGCAATCACAGCCTGCCACTTTAAAGGCCCACAGTAACCATCCCTGGAGCAGGGAGGAGCCTGACCAGAAAAACTGTCCTGCAGCAGCTCTGGGCTGGCCTGCCACCTACAAGGCTGGGCCATGATGCTGCTTTTGCTTTTCGGTGCAAGCACACACATGCACATTTACAAAGCATATTCAACTTCTGTCACTGAAAGGGACGCTCTTCAAACTGGCTCCGCCATGTCAATAACAGCACTGGCCACATGCAACCTTGCAGTCTAATACTCTGCTTCAGCTTGGAGCACTATAAATCACTATAAATGGAGTGATTTAGGCTTTCATGGAGAAGCATTTGTCCAAATCATCCTTGGTGAATTGGAAGCTGTTTTACACCTTGGGAAAAAATTTAGGAGTGTTTACCACTAAGCAAATGAACATGAAAGGGAACTATATAAAAACTAAGGGCCAAAAGCCAGAAAGCTATGAACCTAAAGCTGAAGGTGAAGTTTTACAGAACTATTAAATTAAAACTACTTTTAAAGCAGAAGTGTAAATGATGGTGTAATACACTTAGCAGGAGAGCTAGAAGGATAATAAATACATTTTCATAGACAAGAATTAGTAAATCTTGGATTTGTCTTCTTTGTAGTCAGAGGGCAACACAACAACTCAACATTATGCCAAAATCACAATGGGAGATTGAGCAGCCAGTTTATACAAAGTCAGGTGGGTGATTCTGGAATATTCAGCTAGAATATTCAAGGGCCAGCAAAGTATGGTCCACGGCCAAAGCCCACCCGCAGTCAGCTTCTGCAAATGAAGCTGGCCTGGATCACAGCCAGGCCCATTCATTTACATATTATCTTGGCTGCTCTTGTGACAGAGTTGAACGAGGGTGACAGAGGACACGGGGCTGGCGAAGCCTAAAATATTTACAATCTGGATCTTAATAGAAAATTCATCCACAAAGTTTAGACAACGCAGACGTGGCCACATTCACTGACCACAGCTCTCTTTTGGTTGAGAGGAAAGGCAGACACACAAACATATGTGTGCTAGAGAAGACTATTGAAATCTGCTTTTAGGGCATAAAATTACTAAATCCTAGCCAAATTTTGGATGTCTCTTCTTCAAAACATATCATACAAGAAGATACGACTGCCTGTTTTTCATAATGTAAGCCACTGATGTTTAGACTGAATCCACTTTAAAATCTGTGTCTTGTTGATTTTGATTATTTATTTATTTAGTTATTTACTTATTTAGGGTTTTTGGGACAAGGTCTCACTATGCAGTTCAGGCTGACCTTGAACTCACTATGTAGCTGAGGTTGGCCTCGAACTCACGGCAATCTTCCTGCCTCAGCCTCCTAAGTGCTGGGATTACAGGTGTGCACCACCACAGCCTGGCCTGTTGATTTTAAATTTTTCAAGTTTGACTGTCCTATAGTTGAAATCTAAATATAACATACACACAATTCTAAATTTTAGGCATGGTTTAATAGAAAGTAAAATAGAAATAAAAGACATATGAAAGATTTATGAAAAAATAATTATATAATAATGCAAGCAAAATGTTATTTAGTAACCAAGCTTTAGAGAAATAGAAAAAATATTATATTTTATACAGCATGAAAGAATGCCAGAGGGAGCTCAGTATCTTGCAAAATTGATCTTGTAAAAATGGCTAAGAAATAAATGCTTTTATTACTGGAATAAATGTAACTCATATGTACCTATGGATGGAAGCTTTGGCAAGGAAAATTCAGGCAAATACTACTATAAAAAACAGGGCCATAGAAGAACTAAACCATGTGAAATTCTGATAAGAAAGTCTGGGAACTTCTGTTCAGGTCCTATCCTGTATGAATAGTGGAAGTAATTAAAGCAAATGGCGAAGAGTTTGCATATTTTTCAAAAAAAAATTCAAGCCTGAAGTTAAAATAAGGGCAATTTAGCTTCCTACCTAAAAAACACACTCAAATGACTCACTAGAAACCAATCTGAAACTGCTTGGAAGATCAGAAGATATAAAATAATAATCAACATGACAAATCTCATTTCTGTCTACGACACTGTGACAAGGACAGTAGATAGAGTGGCCTGAGGTCTCTCACCAGATGCTTGTGACATGGATCTGTGAGAGAGAGAGAGACAAACAGGATCTCCCAGAGCTGCAGTACGGGCCCCCAGCCGCATCAAGTGCCTATCGTGCCGTTGAGTGTGGGTAGCCTGAATTGAGGTGTGCTGTTCAGTGTAAATATACACCAGATTTCAAAAACTTAGCACCAAAACCCTCATAAAATGTATCATTAATGATTTTATATTAATTACTTGTTGAAATGACGTTTTCATATACAGGATTAAGTAAAATACACATGGTGAATGATTATATTTTTAAAAATTTATTACAGTCAAAGATGCATTACCAACAAAAAGAGAATAAGTGTGTCTGAAGCAAGGGGGGCTGTTCTGAAATGTTCACTGTATTTTCTGATCACACCATGTTGATCAAATATTGAAGGCAATTTCTGACGAACTAAAACATTATTTGGCAGTGCCCTCATCTACTTTATTTGCAGGATCAGGCACTGTGTGACTTCTGGCTCTTCCCCAAAGTCAAAATGGTCATGAAAGGTCAATGTTTTGAATCAGTACATTAAGGCAGCCAGAACAGCGCAACTCAACACACTCATCAAAGAGGACTTCCAGAACTGCTTCAGAAAGTGGCAGAGCAATGGTAACTGTGTTTGAAGCAAGGGTGGGGGGGTAGTATTTTGGGGGAATTAATTGCATTGCCTTGCACTGAGGGGGTCCACAAACCCTGCACCAATGCTGATCTACAGTTTGTGAAGAACTAGACTGCACAGCAGGAGGTGAGGGGCCAGCGAGTGACTGTAGCTTCATCTGTACTTATGGCTGCACCTCATCACTCATGTTACTGCCTCAACTCTGCTTCCTGGCAGATCAGTGGGCAGGATTAGATTCTCATAATAGCACAAACCCTACCACAAACCACGCATGTGAGGGACTTAGGCTGTGAGCTCCTTATGAGAATCTAATGCCTGATGATCCTTATGAGAGAATCTGATGCCTGATGATCTGGGCGGAGCTGAGGCAGTGATGCTAGCACTCGGGCGGGGCTGCAAACACAGATTAACATCAGCAGGAAGGTGACTGCACAGAGAATTTAATAAATCAATTATTTGCAGACTCCTATCAGAACCCTATCAGTGAGTGGCAAGTAGCAGTTAAATTGCATCTGGCGGCAGGTTTTCTAGTGGCAAGTGAGTTTTCTACATGTCAACTGTCCGGCTGCATCTGGAGGCAGCTTTAAATCAGAATACAACACTTATTTTAGTCTGCACACAGCCCACACAATATTTTATCATTTTTGTCCACATCTCTTTCCTGCACTGCGCACTTGTCTCCAGCATAATTTTGGTAGCACATAAGTTAATCCTAGTCAAAATAAGTAAAAATCAAACTACAACAAAGAGTTTCTTTGAAAAAAGGGAAAGACCCAATGATGAGACAACAAAGGACCTTAAGGCTGCATTTAAGAGAAAATACCAAGAGTCTTATTTAAATACAGGTTCATTATAACAGGTGATTCACATTCTCCATTTCTGTTTTGTATAATGCATGATGACAGGCATTCAACAAAGCTAGGAAACCTTCAACTGCTTCAACACATGGAGACCAAGCAGCCTGCATTAAAAGACGAGACTCTGGGTTTCTCGGAGAAAAAAAACCACAAGCAATTATTGTAGGCCACCACTTCATCAAATGTGGCTACACTGAGTGTATCATTCTTAGTGGCTAACTGCATTGTTAAAGCTAAGAAGGCCTTTACAAATGGTGAAGAATTGATCCTGCCTACTGTAGGGATGTGTGTCAAGAAATCTTAGGAAAGGCTGTGGTTAAAAGGTGGTAGATGTTCCTCTTTCAGCTAGTACCATAACTAGACAAATTGGTGAAATAGCAGAGGACATTGAGCCACAATTGGTAGAGGCGATTAATAAGTCGCCATGGTACACAACCAAATTGATGAGTCTATCAGTGTTGAAAACAGGCAACAATGCTTGTTTCTATGTGATAGATCTTTCAGGAAGATGAGCATAATGATATACTGTGTACACTTTTGTTGCCAACCAATACAACTGTGGAACTATTCAAGTCTTTGAATGATTACATATCAGGAAAACTGAATCGGTCGCTTTGTGTCAGTGTGGATGGTATGGCCGCCATGACTTCTTATTCCATAGCTTCCTATTTTCACTAGTCAGGTCAAAGAGGTCACTTCTGAATGTGAACCTACACACCATGTCATCCATAGAGAATGCTGGCTACTCGAGAAAATGTCACCTGACTCTCACAAGGTTTTTCAGAGCGTGAATAAAATTATCAACCACATAAAAGTACCTGCCATTAACTCATGTCTGTTCATGCACTGTGTGAGGAGATGGACACAGAACAAACACATCTTCTCTCGCCCACAGAAATGAGATGGCTTCCTAAAGGCAGATCACTGGCCAGAGTTTCTGAATCATGAGATCCACTCCAGAGATTTTTTTTTAATAGAAATGGTCAACTCTGGCAGTACATTTTAGTGACACAGAATGAGCCATAAAATTTCCTGACTTGTGTGATGTATTTGACCTGATTAATAAATTCAATTGTCACTTTGGAAGAGAATAACAACTGTGTTCAAACCAGTAGGTGACTCTGCATTCAAAGTCAAACTGGAATTATAGTAGCAGTAACTGAACATCTGGTTTTTTGACATGTTTCTAACATTAGCAGAGATTCTGAAAGAGAGTGAGTTGAAGCCTTCTTAGCTGGTGCATGATCCCCTGTCTCAGCTTTCTAGAATCTGAACATTACTTCTCAGCTACAAAAGACCCCTGAATTGAGAAGGGTTGAATCTGCAACTCATCTGTGAATAAGCCAAGTGAATCAACTTTGTCAGTGCCAGAAAAGGATCAACTGATGAGATCACAAATGAGAGTGCCCTTAAAAGTATGTCTGAGACAACTTCAGATCGCCACATGTTCTGGATTAAAGTCAAGGCAGAATACCTCGAGACTGCCACAAAAGCCCCGACAAGCCTGCTTCCATTTCCAACACCCCATCTTTGTGAAGCAGGGATTTCTGCAGTGACAGCAGCCAAAGACATGACAGAACAGACTGGACACGAGCAGCACATTTCGGCGTCACTGTCTCCTGAGATCCCAGATGGGGATCACAGGAAACGAACCTCAGGCTCCCACTGATTCTGTATTATATATTACAATGCAATAATAGAAATAAAGTATACGATAAATGTAATGAGACTGAATCATCCTGAATCATCCTCTCCCAAAACCATCCGTGGAAAAACTGTCTTCCATGAAGCTAGTCCCTGGTGCCAAAAAGTCGAGGACCACTGTTTTACTGTAACAAATTCTTAACAGTTCAAACATGCACCACATTTTTGACACACCTCATATTACTAAATCAGTGTGAAATATTGCAATGTGACTAGTAGCAGATTTAATGCCATGCACAGCTTGCATTTATGACTCACACTATTCCTATATGATAGCACACTCTGAACTGCAGACTGACGCTAAGCACAGGGGATCATGGGAAAAATTGCTTCCCTACAGAAGCATCAGTTTCTCCTTGTATGTGATGGGTTGGGGAGCAGGGAGGTTGATGGGTAGGATGCTGGACAAGTGTTCCCTGCATTGCAGGATATTCAGCATTTCTAGTTCCTGCCCACTGAGGCTTCCTGCCTCTGTTGCAATGACCCGAATACAACCTGTGTGTATCCAGGAGGTAGTCAGGGTCCTTTCAAGTACTGAATTTTTATGATTCCACAATGTGATTTTTATAAAACTCTTTTTTTGCATATTTTATGAAAATTACTTCTTAAGGATCTATTTATTCAATGTCTGACAGTCTCCTTGGAGACTGAGCTACAAAATCATTCTCGTGTCCATGCTGTACAGTGTTCTGGTGAGTAGAAAGTTTGTTTTTCTAACATTCCAGCACTCACATCTCCTTCTCTATTTTACTCATTAGTGCCTGTGCCTGTGCTTGGAGTAGGGCTGTAAGTTCTGACAGCAAGAACAGTTTCTTAAGCAAAAACCTCTCCCCGGACACAGGAACGATAGACACCAGTGAAGTAAGAGGAGCCAGTAGAAGGGATGTTTTCCGGATTGCGTCGGAACATGGTGTTATTTAGTATTTGCAGCAGTAAGTACGGTGGTGGAACGTATCATTCATTTCAGATCCAACCAAACACTCCCTGCCTTTAAACGTGGTTATCTATCCAAAAGAAATAGAATTCTTTCAGCGGGTCTTCCTGCGGGTCGCAATTACATTTTAAAATAACTATATGATATCACATACATTTTTAAATTTAGAAATTGAGAGAACCCTACAAAGCAGACATCATTATCTCCAGCTAAAGGGGAGCTGGAGTCGAGGAGGGAGGCAACCTGACCACAGAAGCGCCACGGTGTGAACCCAGGACCTGAGCTTACCTGATGCCTGCGCTGACAGTTTTGTGTCCACGTTTCTCCTTGGCATCGGTCCTGCTTTGGGTTCCCACAGACGCTGACCCTGAGAACGGGATGTGTGTGGAGTCGGCGGGAGGTGCGAGGAACGCCTGGAGGGCAGGAGGCGGTGGAGGAAGAGCGCCCAGAAGGCATGAGGAGACCACGCCAGGCACGGCGCGGGAAGCATCGGCATCGGTGTAAAGCCACGCGTCCTGGGCTGAGCTGCCTCTCCCCACACGTCACACTCAGGGGTTCACGCCCGAACCCCCAGGAACTCAGGGTGTAACTGCATGTGGAGACAAGGCCTCCCTGCGGTGAGTAAATCAAAACGAGGTCTTTAGAGCAGGCCGTCATCTGCTATGACTGGTGCCCCAGTAAGGACAGGACTGCAGCCACCCGGATGTGCGCAGTGAGAAAAGGCCAAGTGAGGACACAGTGAGAAGGTGGCGATCAGCAGAAGAAACGAGATGCTTTAACCTCGAGCCTTTACCCTCCAGACTGTTAAGAAATACATTTCTGTTGTTCAGGCCACTCGCTCTGTGGATTTCGTTACAGGAGTCCTAGCAAACTAGTATTCTCTGGCTCCCATGGAGCGAGGGAGCTGGGTGGCTGTACTTGAGTTTCGCCCTCTGCTCTCCTGGGTCTCGCTCACGGTCTCCTCGTCCAGCAGATGTCACCTTGACCTGCCTTACCACTTCCTGTTCTTGCCCTCCACCCTCGTAGCCTGTGTTCCCGCAGTGTGCCTAGCTACACACAGACATCTGAGGATGGTCTAGGACTAAAGTCTCCAGCTAGGATTTATGTAGACAGACGTTTTAGAAACAGCATGAGAACTCAAAAGAACTGGAAGGGTTGGAATAAAGGGTATAGAGTAGATTTTAATTTAAAAAATGCATGAGGAATTAAAGTTTCAGAGAGACAAAAGCCATCAGCTATAGCTAAAGATTTAGCACTCAAACTGATTCTTTATGCAGAGTATTACACAATAGCAATATATTTATATCATTAAGTATAAAAAGACTGACAAAGAGTGAATGAGGTGTGAGTGTGAAAGCTCATTTTAATTCATTATACCCATAGTGTTCGATGGCATTATGATGCGTCTGTAGAGCAGAAAAAGTGTGTTGAAGAAAAATTGTATTGTTCTGTCATCTGATGGAACAGTACAATTAACAGATAGAATTTGGAAGGCTATTAAATGATGTAGCAAATGGGAATGCTGAAAAGGAGCAAAAAATTAATCCTAAAGATGATTTAAAATTTGTTTAAAAATAACCTTGAGGAAAATCTTCTGAACCTTGGAGCAAGAAGATCAGTGACAGTATTAGAACTTTTCTAATAGTGTCAACTGTATTCAGATCCCGTTTCTTATTTCTACCAAGAATTTATCCAGAAAAAATGGATTTTTCAAGCTGAAGGGGAGATTCAACTGAGCCTCACAAACTGAAGGTCAGAGTGAGATAACAGAAAATGTCACCAAAGTTTACAAAACTTCCTAAGAAAGTTCAAGGACGAAGTGATGGATTAGCCTTCACAATAGCTCCTGGAAGCCAGTTCATATAATTTATCAGAGTGAAAATAACTTGGAAGAAGTACAATTCTCAGTCTCTGGGTGATATGTAAGAATCCAGTGACAATTTAACTTGCTACTTTTCAATATTTGCATTTGCTACAACTGAACTTGCCTACCACTTCTTTGTTTAAAACTTAATGTAATATCTCCTCAGACTGTAGATTCAAATTAATTTCTGTGGCCTGGATAATTATCTCTCAGTGAAATTATATAAGGTTTTAAAGAGGGGGGAAACAGACTGCTTGGAAATTTTTTAACTCTGTGTTGATAGACAGATGATAGATAGATATTTCTCTTGATTTATAAATATCAAGGTGAAATTCTTATGTCATAAACCATTTTAAAGTACACAATTAAATTAATTCAATGGCTTTTAATAAATTCACAGTGGCATGTGACTATAATCTAAATGTTAATATTTGAAGCTAAAGTTATCTTTAGCATTTTTTAAAGTTTCCTTATAAAATAGTAAGGTGGTAAAGAGTCTGGAATTTTGGTGTTTCAGTACACATTCATTGGAAATTAGCCATTTAATACCATAAATAATACACATGTGTTCTTGATAAGTGAATGATAATAAAATAAGAGTACAATTGATAACCAATGTAAAATGTTAAATAGAAAATGTTCTGGGAAAAACTCCTACCGCTTTATTTTTCAAAACACTACTGACACATTCTTAAATTAAATTTCATTACTGTTAACTACAGAAAATCCAATCTTCAGTGGGTAATTTCATGCATAAACTTCAGGAAAAGTAATCTAAGTTTGTCTTTCTCTTTTTCCCAATGGTTACATGAGATATTTTAAAAACCTAAAGCATAATAGTAAGATAAACATTGGTTATTGTGTCAAGTAAAAAGAATTCAATTTTATATCTTGTAGATAACTACGTATTAATTAATGAAGGTTTAAGGGCAACACAACTAGATATAATAGATATGTAAGAAAATACATGCTTAGAAGAGATAGGAAAAGGAGATTTCTTCCTTCTCCCACACCCAAATTAAAGACAGAAGGCATACCTGATCCTGTACATAAAAGGATTAAAAATGGAAGAAACAAATGCTTTCTTAGGAAATTATTTTGTTAATGTAAAGGAAGGTCACAGGTGGTTTTACAGTTGATGGACAGATGAATAGATGGATGGATTCATTGAGTAATACATGTAATTTGAGGAGAAGACTTCCCATACCAAATATTTCTTCCAAGAAGTCTTCTTTGGGCCTGAAAATACTTTCAGAAGAGAATAAAGTCTTTTGGAACTATCACTGTATGTTCTGGAAGGGGTGGTGTATCAGACGGTTACAATGTTTCTACAACTACTCTTGGAGATTAGCACAGTTATGAATGAGTGGATCAATTTCCATGGGGAATTCCCTCAACATCAAGGCTGTGAGGTGGAGGGCTTGTGGTTCTGGGCATGCATAGAAAAGCCTTTGTAATATAGTCATTTAGTCGATACTGTTCTGTAGAATATTCAGGGCATAAAGCATTACATTTCCTGTATTGAGAAATAATATAATTTTGTTTTTGATCAAGAAAAGTATCATTTATAGCTTCACATAAGCATTCTCCTATTAGTTCAGCAATGGGAATTTGCCCTTCGCTGTACACGCGGCACACCTTCTTCTGGAAATACTGAGTCAGTGAAAGAAGTTTCTGTTGTGTTTGGCTCTTCTGAAGCTACCTGATTGCATCTTTTCTTGACCAATCTGGTAAACTACATAATGCCTCAAAGTTCCTTTTAAAGAGAACTTCCCATTGCAAATGTAAGATAAATATCGAAGTCTTTAGTATTAATACTCTATAGCCCATTCATTTCAAAAGTTTTTTTTTTTTTTTTCCCATCAGCAACTCTTTTCTTATTGGCAGTGGTCATGGCAGAGTTTTAGATTTCACATGGGAAGTGGACCATCTCGTTCCCATGAACAAAGGTCCCACTGCGAACCTCTGTATCTGACTGCGGCAATCATGGCTTACAATTGAGGAATTGATGCAGACACTGGATGGCCGGATTTGGTTCTCTGCTAGCCTCAGTTTTTCCACTTGGAACAGGAAAAAATGTTCTGAAAATTAGATCACATAAGCCACGACAGCCGTGTGCTGCCTGCTGATGTCTGCGTGGGCAGACGGCACTCTGCCATCCTGGCAGGTTTGCACGAGTCTTAATCAGATAGGCGTGAGTGTGAATCCCAGCCCAGAAAAATGTACATCACCTCTGCACTTGAGTTCTGTCTTCTGCTAAGTGGGGATCAGACCTAGATTAAAGCTTTGTCGTGAAGAGTAAAGAAAGTGTGTGTAAAAGTCCTGGCACAAGGTAAGTAGGCAAAAGTGGCCATAATAAAAATTCTCTAAACCACCTAGTCCAACGTTCCACACGTAAGAGAAGCTTAATGCATGTTGATTTCCCTCCTCCTTCCTCTTCCCTTTACCCATGCTGTACCTCAGCAACTTCCTGAACATTAGCAACAGGGTTCAATGCAATGCATTTGTGGGTCTGATCCCAGAATAATCAATCCCACACATTCTCATGTTGGAGTCCTGAACTCCAAGGCCTCTGAATGCAACAGTATCTGGAGACGGGTTCTTTCACAGAAGTAAGTTAAAATTAAGCCTTTACTGCGGGTCCTAATCAGGCATGGCGGCTGTTCTTATACAAAGAGGAAGCTCGGTCACAAACACATACGGAAGGAAGATGTTAGGAACACACGGGGTGAAGACAGCCACTCAGAAGCCAGAGAGGCCTGGAGCAGATCTCCCTGCACAGCCTCTGAAGGACCAGTCTTCACCAATCTTCACCTACACGTGTAGTCTCCACAGCTGTGAGAAAAATGTGACCTGCTGTTTAAAACACCCACTCTGAGGTACTTTTTTTTACAATAGTGCTAGCAAGTTTACCCAGCAAATTAGCACTTCCCATGTCAATAAACAAGTAAGTCAAGTCATACTTGGTCAGGAAAGAAATATATCTTTCTAATAAAACCCCAGCACACAGTTTCTCTAGTTTTCAAATCTTGCATCAAAAAGCAGTATCAAGGAACCCAGGCTTCGCCATGCTAGAGAAACAAGGCTGTCCCCTTTTTATCGTATTTTTTGTATAAAAATATTTATTTTACAGGCATATAAAATTATTACTTCCTCCTTTAAGAAGATAAAAGAGTGACAATATTAGGTAAAGTTTTACTGTTATAATTGTTAGGACCCACTTGCATCCATTTAGAGTACCGCTTCTAAATGTCATTAATTTTGCCCTGATTATCAGGAAAATCGTTAGTTCAGCAGGCATGGAACACGCCCATGAACATGGTCTCATGGCACATGCCACGGATGGCAGTGAAGCATGGGTGGCGAGACGTAGATCACCCACGGTTTTTACACTGTCCCAAGAGTTCCATCACATCAGCAGCAGATACATGAATTTCCCTTACTTCTTTCTGTATGGTTCCTGTTCATAACAGCAGTTTGTCTTGTGGACAAAGCACACAGTTGCCGAAGGTTTTAGGCTTATTACAGTCATAGAGCTGATGATTCTGTGGAATCTCGGGGAGGTCTTGGCACATGTCTACAGCATGGAGAGGAAACACCCTCCAGGGCCCAGGGTGAAGGCCTGACGTGGGTCTTGTCCAGCTCTGACATCTATGAATGTGAGCATCTGACTAGAGTTCAGATACTGAGTTAGAGGGATGCATTTCAATTGTTTTTCCAACCTAGTAACTATTTTTATCATTTTCAAGCACCTTGTTACTTCTCCATCTATAGGTGAAAACTCTAAGGTAGCCCCTCCTGTATCAGCAGCAGGAGCACTGGGGAGATCCAGTTTTAGCTGGAATGCCACTGGGATGGCTAACAGTTCCCCCAGCAGAGTTCTCAGTGCCACTTTTCTTCTGTCCACATTTTTCCACACAAGCATTTGTACAATAACATGTTCTGGTAAAGAAGTAAGCAGAAACAGGAAAGATCATCTCTTTAAAAATCTCTAATCAAAACTACAGCCACAACCAGTGTCTTTCATTTGCTCTGTGTACTGTTTGGAATTTATGTGGCAGGGCCCCACTTGTACTGCTGCCCTAGATACAGCGCACCTGGAACGGGCTGGAAAAAGAGTGATGAGATTTGGAGCAAGCGGCTCAGGTCGGGTATTGCTCCAAAGCTGTTCAAATACCGCCTCTAAAAGATGCGCCTCCGTGAGCTGTTGCCTTATTCCCAAGCTCCTCTGGCTCTGATCCTGGGTAATCAAATTGACTTCACTTCAGAAAGCTCTTCGCTTCTAGATAAGATTGATCATTGCTTCACTTTGTGGGATAAGAAACTGGCTGTCCTTCAGTCTTTACACAGGTGACAAAGGGTAGGAGGTTAAAATAGCTAAATGCAAAGTCACTGGAAATGTGCTAAAGAACACAATTTTAACTCAGCGTTTCCACCTCCTGCACCACCAAACCTCCACAAAATTCTCTCTCCTCTCCTACTTCTCTCTCTCTCTCTCTCTCTCTCTCTCTCTCTCTCTCTCTCTCTCTGTCTCTCTCTCTGCTATTGCACTGTCAGGCTAGAAGCCCAAGTGAACAGAGTAGCCTGGGTAGAATCAAAACAGTCAGGATACAGCTTACATGATTATATACCACAGTAAAGGTCTTGGGCAAGGGTCACACTTTGACACATTCACGTTTTGCACATACTATATTCACAGCATTGCTTCCTCAGCTTCCGTTATAAGCCACTGTGTAACTCTGACTTTCTGTTTAAACATCATGACGATTATTAAGATAAGCATGACAATTTTTGCTAGAGTTCTTAATTCATTTTCCCCCAGATGGTCTTCAACTGATTTATCTAGGATCTGTTTTTCCTAAATGAAAATGAGTTTTATTTTCCCCTCTGAAAGAGCTTTCTTTTTCCAGGTTGAAAAAATAATGCAAACCAAATTAAAATATTGCAAATACTGTACTGTCTTTGACACTGGTAATTTATCTGTCTGCTTTCACCACTCTCCTTCAAACTCAGCTGGAGTCTGGATGACTGGGTACAGCAGGGCTAGGGGCAGCCGGGGGCCCTGATGATGAGAGGCACACTGGAGTCAGTCAATTAACTAAAAAAAACCCAAAAGACAAAAACAAAACAACAACAACAACAAAAAAAAAAACCCCAAAATGGACGTTTGGCTTTACCAGGAATGATTACCTTTGCCATTACTGAAAAATAAATATCTTCTATCCATTAAACATTAAATCCCTTTAAACGCAGTTAGCATTTCCTCCAAACCTTCACACCAGGAAGGAGCATACTCACAGGCTTAAAATTAAAATTTGATCATGAAGCCCTTTAAAAATTATCTCCTGTGTTTAGTACATTTGTTTAGCACATTAGCATTATAAAAACTACACAAAAACAACTTTGAAATTTTCATAAACTGAGGCCACCTGGATCGTAAATTTTGGTATTTTAATTTTCAATTTTTACTCCCATGTTTTAGGAAAATGGATTCTAAATGATTGTGGTTTGAAGTTTGAGTGGCTTTGCACTTGTTTCTTCCTGAGCCGGTTCTTAGAGGGCAGCCCCGGAGCCACCTAGAGTGTGCAGAGTCAGGGTGCCCCAGAAGCCCACCCACCAGGAAGCGGTTTGCTCTCGGTCCCTGGAGTAAGGGCAGCCGTCGGGGTAATGTGACGCTTGCTAACAAAGGGCCCCCAAGTGCCCTCGCGGTACCATAAATCGCGGTCATTTCTGTCAACAGAGGCAAGGTTTCGACTAACTGGACTCTTTATAGAGCAGAGGCCAAAGTTCAACAACTCCCAAATGGTCTCTGGTTGGAAGCCAGGATAAACTGAACAGGAAAGAGTTCCCCTGACATCTGTGTTTACTCTTGTTGGGCACATTATCGGGGCCCTGCCCTGTGGTACTTTCGGGAGCCCTGTGTAAAGAAAGCATTCGTATTTCATCTAAGAGGATATGTACACTATTTTGACTATACTTTTTATTTGTGATGCCCCATCTCTCCAAAAGCCTCATATCAATGACCAATAATGAGGATTTAGTAACTCAAGATGAGGATTTTTTCACAAGTCTCACCACCATCCTCACGGTTCTTGTTTTTCACTTGAGGTTTAGCAGTTAGTATTCTGATCTTTAGTCATTGTTCAAAGCATCAAGTTATGGTCATATACTCATCTAAAGCAAACTTCCGTGTTGAACAAGTCAACATATGTCAGTGCAGAAGAAAGTAACTAAGCACCAAATTAAGTGTCAGGATAATTCGTGAACTATGTTTTGATTGTGGTGTCTATGAGACGATCTGTGGATAGATGACATACTCAAAACAGTGTAAATTACCCCTGGGAGACACTCAACTGCCGAAGGAAGAGTGGTACAGGGTGAGCTGGTAAAGACAGAAGAAGAGAAAGATGTAAAAATAAGATTGTGTGTAGGGGACTCATTTATTTCTTAATGAAATGTTTGAGTGTTAAACATGGTCTGAGAGGAGCACACAGAAATGAAGGGTAGAATAAAAATAAGTGGTCTGAGGCTGTGAGAAGCTCAGGGGATACGATTTTTAGAAAAGACAGAGGCTGGCTTCACACAGGAGAAGACCATCATCCACCAAAGAGATGCAAAGGGGTGGGAGGTGGGTGGATCTGTAGTTCGACCAGGACCTGAGCTAGATATTTGGTTACTTCTTTCTTTTTTCTGTGGAATAAGAGGCAAGATCATATGTTGTCAGTTAAAGAGCAGGGCATAAAGGGGTAAATATTTGGAAGAACAATAAGAGAGAAAACACACCAGCAAAAAAGGCATAGGCAGCAGATCATCCAGCTGGAGGTTAGAGATGGATTTATACTGTGCCCGTTTATACAAATATTTACTTGATTTCTCCGGCAACACCTGATTGCCTGTGTATGGCTAGAGCAGGGAAAATGGATGCTTGGCAAGACCTGCTTTTGGGGGAAACAAATGAAAACGGGTAGGGGGTGAGAGTGTGGACAAGGGAGTGGCTAAGGACACGGCTGCACAAAGGAAAACTAAGAGCAGGAAGAAGCCATTCACTACAGGCAGGGTGTGTGTGTGGGTGTGGGTGTGTGTGTGTGTGTGTGTGCTGGGGAGCCAAATGAACGATGTCTGTTGGTCTTGGTGATTTTGATCTAGGGCAGGGGGAGAAAGACCTGGAAATAAAGCATGTTGCTGTCCAAATGTGAACTGCCAGATGTAGAGACTTCAGATACTGCAGTCTCTGGTGATGCTGAAGCCCAATGTCTGGCCTTGCAAGTAGATTTCTAAAAATAGGGTGCTGTATAAAGGCTCAAAAGGCCTGCAGACAGAGAGGCGAGGGGAAGGCACTGGACGGGGAATGCTCATCCCTGGGGCTCGGAGGTTAAGGACGCTCTCGGTAGTTGCACCGCAGTGGACCTGTGTGAGCCACATAATTGATGACTACCAAGCAGTGATCCGGAGGTGGCAGGTAACGGCAGGGCAGAGTCTCTTCTGGTGAGAAAGCAGAGTTCTGCATTAGCAACCTGGGAGGGTGAGAAAACACGTAGCTCACTGCGGGGTCATCCTGGGACTCCCATAAAAGTCTTCAAAAAGGGTAAAACATAATTAAATGGAAAGGATGATGACATACAATATTCTATACAGATGCAGATATTAAAGTCCACACACACACACACACACACACACACACACACACACACAACCTTAATCTTCCATGCAATCAATACTCCTTGTCCTACCAACATTAACTACTCCTTTACGCTTTATGTTAATAATTCTTAAAGTGTTTCAGTACACATTTCAGTATTTACTCACGAAAGCCCTGGAAGGTAAATAGTGTTTTGTTATTGACCAGCGATGAGGAAACTGAGGCACAGAGACAGAGGTTTGACTAAGGACAGAGTCCATGACAGAGAGATGACCAGAATTCTGACTGAAGAAGTCGGTGTCTTCCACCCGCCGTGGGCAATGAGAAAGCGTCTGACCAGGTGCTCATTTGCTTCCTGTTTTCCCTACTTAACAACACTGAGGACACTCTTCACCTGAGCATTCTCTGTTCCACATTTTCCCCTCTTGTTATCCCATGAGAATAGTAGAATTCTGGAAACTCCAAAGTTTGACTTTGCAAGGAGCTGCTAACCTCAGGCCTCATTTCTTCTTCAAGGCTCCAAATGTTTACTTAATGGTGCAATTAGTTTCCTGTGTCTTAATAAAAGCAAATCCATCATTTTAGTCCTGAAAAATTTGTTCATTAAAAATGAATATAGAGGGCCGGGGATTTAGCTCAGCGGTTAGAGTGCTCGCCTTGCAAGCACAAGGCCCTGAGCAGCAAAAAAAAAAAAAAAAACAAAACCAAAAAACAGAAAAAAAGAGAGCGAGAGAGAGAGAATATAGAATTATTTTTCACTGTTTTTTTTTTCCACTGGTTTTCATATGATTCTACTTTTTATTTTTGCAGTACTGGAGATTAAACCCAGAGCCTTTCCACTGAGCTACATCACCAGCTCCTTTTTATTTTTTATTTTGAGGCAGAGTCTCGCTGAGTTGTACAGACTGATAGTTTCCTGCCTCAGCCTCCCAAAGTGCTGGGGTTACAGGTGTGCACCACCACAGCCAGCTACATTGCTATTTCTAATACCAACACATCTACTACATTACAAAAAAAAGGAATGTTTTAATACCAAAGGCATTTCTAGGCTACCCCTCAAGTAGATGTTTGAGCTGGAAGTCTCCCTCCTTGCTGAAGCTGTGCTTCAGTCTGACTACAGTGTAAGCTGAACACTGGCCCAGTGACTGTATTTTCTGCATCCATGTACCACAAGTTCTCAGGGTTAACGCTTCCATGAACCGCCTCGCACTACACCTGGAACTTGTTAAACATTCACCAAGTCGTCAGGGTGATTGCAATCAACCAGAACTTGTGATCTCACATTTCACCACTAGAGTATTTCCTTCCTTTGGTGCAACGTGTCAACGGTGGGGTACCGAGAGAGGAAAGGGACCATGCAGCCTTGAGTTTAAAGCCAGAGTGTAACGGAGAGGCTCGCAAGCGAATGCCTTAAAATGTGCAGCCAAGAAAACGATCTCTTTCAGGCTTGTTAAATCATCTAATTAACAGTAAGAACGTGTCTTTCAAAAAAGGCACACGCAGGGGCCTGGATCATGACCCAGTCGTGGGAATCATGGTGACACATGGCGACGTGAGCAACATGGGCAACGGGCAGGAAACAGTTTGGGGGGGCCCTACAGCTAGCATTTCTTCTACCTAAGGAGCAGACGGATTTTAGTTTCCTTTCTCCGTCCTTCTCTGGCATCTCTCTGCATCTCAGTTCATGCAGGACTGCCTGCTGAGTGCAGTGTGACCAGAACACAGCTCCTCAGCAACAGCGTTTCTCCTCCACTCCCCAGGCCTCGGCCTGGGGCTGGAGTTCCTGTGCCCTACTCAGGTCTCCGCTCTTCCCCACAGCTCCTCAAGCAGGTGCTCAGTTAGCTACTTCCTGCTGCCGTTGGCCCCCTGCAGGCCTTGCTGGGTGTCTGGGAGGCTGAGCAGCCTGAAGGAGGGAGGCCAGCATGGAACTGAGGAGTGGGAGCAACGGGAGAGAAAAGAACAGGAGCAGCAGCTTGCCTCAACCTAGGAATCTCGATGTTAAATTTCCCTCCAGAGCAGAAACTAATGAGTGGAGCTGCTGTGAGCCAGCAAAATGGTGGCGGGTGCCAACAATGAAAGTGAACACGACGGTACCTTTATGGACTAATCAAGGCTTCATGCCGGCACAAACCAAAGAATGGGAAAAGGCTTAAGTGGGCAATACCTAATTGCACTTCCTGCACTCAGCTTGGTGCAGGATAATTTTGAACAAGCTGAATGGTCTTAATAACGGGGGAAACACTTCCGTGGCACTACATTATACGTCAATCACTGTCCTAAACTGTGGGCTTATTCATTTCACAATATAGCCTGTCAAAAACTGGTTATTATTAGGTTGAACCGCATGAAATTGCTAACAGCCCAGCATTTGGACCTGTCAATGGTTTGGCCTGCTTTTGGCCTGCATGTTACAGAGAAAGTTTGATGCAGAACACTTAAGCAGCTTGCTGATAAGTGGCAAACCTGGGCCTGGCAGATCGGGTTCCTTTTTCTACAGGTATTTGTAACTACTAAAATACCTGCCTTTTTACCACACTGAATTAAACTGCCAGAAATAAGAGAAACAGTTTTTTCCAACCTAAAAATTCTGTCCACGAATCTGTTCTATATCATTCCCGGTCTCCACACTACTCTTTTTGACTTGCCTGTTTCTTCTGAAATGATATCACTGCTCAGCCGTTCAGCTGGAAAACCCAGAATTGACTTTGATTTCTTTCTTATTTCTTTACCAACAGAATCCATCTAACATTTATTAAGTTAATCTCAGCAGAAGCTGCAGAATCATGGGGCTGGAGAACAGAAAGGAAGGTTGAGAGATCATCTATAGATGGTCCCTGATTTACTATGGTTCTACCCGATTCTTCAACTTTACGATGCTGTGGAAGTGTTACGCAGATGGGAGGAACCATACTTCAAATTCTGAATTGTGGCCTTTTCACCAACTAGCAACACGTGGCATGACATCGAGCTTTCACGTTGGAAGCGCGTGTGACCACGAGGGCAAACAGCCGGCACTCTGCGGCGCCCTGGTGGCTGAGCAGGCTGGTTCAGCGGGTTGGAGTCAGTCAATTTCTGACCTAAATCTTTCACTGGCTCACAACCCCATCATAAGTCAAGGCGCATCTGTGGTCCTGTTTCTACAGCAGACACAGCTGCTGAGCAAGCAGGCAGCAGAGTGAGAACTCGAGCTGAACGCAACTCACTGCTCTGCCCTCCCTGCCTCAGTTGGCCTCCTCATCTCTCAGTGAATGCAGGCTGCAGAAGAACACGGCTCTATAGACAGAAGGGAAGACACTCACTGTGTCCCTTGGGGAGCGGGTCTGAATGCTCCCCTGTCTCTGGGCCTAGTGGAAAATGCTCTGTCCGGTCCCCAGAGCCCTAGCCCACATCACTTTTATGTGTTTGACTACTTATTTGTCTATTTTCTCCAAAGGATGGCACACACCTGGCAGGCAGTGACTGTGTTTACTCTTCTTACTCGTCCCGGGATTTGATATGATCCATGACAGAGAAATCATCTGACAGATATTTGAGTGAGTGCAAAAAAGAAGCAATGCAGAGCTAGCTAATCTTCCTGCCTCAGTCTCTCCTTATTCCATTTATTGTCCGTCTTGAAGCGAGTTGGAGGAACTAGTGAGACATGTTCTCTGTAAATGCAATAGGGACAAGAAAGCTCTTCCTTAATAATTAGAAAAGCCTTTTTCTTGTTGTTCCCCAAAGGTTTGGCCAAGAGCAATTCCTCTCACCCAGAGCCAATATACAAGGTGTGATATAAAAGTATGGTCAATGTTTAAATTTTTAAAAAAAATTATTACAGTACAAAACACATTGCCACTAATCCACATCAAAATACTTCCTCTTGCTTCAAACACACTCTTCCCATCGTTCTTGCCACTTTCTGAAGCAGCTCTGGAGTCCTCTTTTATGAGTGTCTTTAGTTACACTGTCCTGGTTCCCTTGATGTCTTGAATCATTTCAAAACATTTACCTTTCATGATCATTTTGACTTTAGGAAAGAGCCAAAAGTCCATCATGCCAGATCCAATGAATCTGTTGGATGAGGACACACTAATGATTTTACAAGCCTTACTACTGAATGGTACTTGGCAGCAGAATTCACCATATTTTTAATTACTCCTTATAAAGACACTCACGAAAGAGGACTCCCAGAACTGTCTCAGAAAGTGGCAAGAGGGGCTGGGGATTTAGCTCAAGTGGTAGAGCCCTTGTTTAGCAAGCGCAAGGCCCTGAGTTCGATCCTCAGCATCTGCCCCCACCAAAAGAAAGTGGCAAGAACAATGGGAAAAGTGTGTTAGAAGCAAGGTGCAGTATTTTGAGGGGAACTGATGGCAATGTGTCTTTTACTGTAATAGATTTTTAAAAATTTAAACATTCACTGTATATTTTGATTACCACTTGTATCTAGGATCCAAATTTGTTTTAAATTTTACCATTTGATTTTTGAGCGGGAAATCATTTCCTCTGAATTCATTTGTTTTATTAATCTTGATTTGTCTTTACCTAAATCATTAGATCAGAAATTGGGTTCCTGCAAGTAAGTGAAAGAAGTATTTGACCCCAACAGTGAACATCTTAGACCATTCGAGGCCACAAAAGGCTTTGGAAGTCATTACAATGAGCTATGTTTCAAATGACTCTGTTGAAATGCCTTAGTTCTAACTGAGGTGCTGAAATTACTACCATGTCCTCTGACTTAAAATCACATGTAGAATTCTAATAAATGCTGCTGAGCCAGATGGAAAAATACATTTTTATTTCTCAAATCATGCAGCAAATTAATTCCATGTGGACAGCAGATCTTAGGGTGAAAGACAAAACAACAAAGTTGTCAGAAGACAACATCTTCCAGATTTGTGAGTGAACTAACACATCAAGTATAGCAGAATACTATGAATTGGACTCGACATTAAGAATTTGTGTTTATCCAAAGGAAAAAAATAAGTGAATGAAATGGCAAAGCATAGACTGAAGACATTCACTGAATGTATCCAGCAAGGGAACTTTATCCAGAATATGTACATCACACACAGAAATCTATGTGAAGAAGGTAGGTGAGAGGCAAATGGGCAAAAACCACAGCACTGAACTAGAGAAGATGTACAAGTGGCTACTAAATACATGACAAGAAACAAATAAGTCCACCAAAATGGCTAAGGTGAAAGTGAAGAAAATAAGAAGTGGGGACAAGAATGCAGAGCAAAGGAAATCCTTGACTACTGTTCCTGGGAGCATAAACTGAACAATTATTTCACTTCGGAAAACCTCTGGCAGATCTTATTAAATTTCTCTACATAATGCAATTCCACACCGAGGTATACCGAACAGAAATATGTACACATGTTGAACAAAAGACATTCACAGGGATGTTCACAGCAGCACTACTCCTAAGCATCTCACAGTGGTAACTACCGAAGTCTTCACCAACTGTAGAATAGCAGACTAGTATAGTCACACCACAGAGTGCTACACCGCAATGAGAATGAATAATCTATAAATGGACTGCGTTCAGTCCAAGTGTAGAATTGCATTATGAACAATCTGGATGAATGTCACAGGCATAATGAGTAAAGAAGCCAGACACAAAAAACATATATCTATTACTTCATTTATAAAACTCCAAAGAACTGACAAAGCTACTCTATATTTTAATCTGGTTAATCTATGATTTAGAAGTCAAAATAGTGGTTACTTTAGGGTGTAATTGGTAGTGACTGGCTGGAACCATGAAGGAGGTTTATAGGTTCCAAGAATGTTTTTGTTTTGACTTGGAGGCTAGAATCTGAGAGATTTGAGTTTTAAAATTATTGTATTTATGATATGCTCATTCTTCCACATGTATGTTGAATCTAATAAAAATAATAAAAATTACACAGAGAAGAAATTCAGAGAACTCAATAGTCATTATTTACGTTCATTATGAATCCATACCTCAAATGCACATTAAGTCTTTGTTTTTAAGGAGGCAGAAAGTACTTTGTTTTATCACCATAGCAATAAGGGGGAATTAAATATTAGCTTCCTGGGCTGGATTGTGTGCCCCACCCATATTCTCATGTTGAAGGACTACATGCCAGCACTTTAGAAAGTGACCTTCTTTGGAAATCAGATCATGCTGATACAATTAGTCAAAATGCTGCCACATTGGCATAGGGTGTGTCTGTAACCCAATATGACCTGTGTCCTTATAAAAAGGAGCTTGCACACAGGGATGTGCATGGAGGGAAATATGCAAAGACGCAGGAAGAAGACGGCCATCTGTAAGCCACCACCAGGACAGGGAGCAGACAGACCCTTGTCTTACGGCTCCCGGAAGGAACCAGCTCTGCTGTTGCTTTTGTTTGCTTTTTGACACTGGGGATGGAACCCGAGGCCTTGTCCCTCCGAGGCAAGCACTCTACCACTGAGCTATCTGCCCGGGCCTCCTCAAAACCTGTGATCTTCCTGCCTCGCTCAGCCTCTCATGGAGCTGTTATTACAGGCACGCACCACCACACCCAGCTCTAGTATCTTGACCTTAATCATTTAGCTTTCAGAACTGTGCGACAATAAATTTCTGGGTTTAAGCCACAGTTTGTGCTACTGTATTCCAGTGGCCCAGCAGATGAACATACCAAGGAAACCGGTTAAGTAACTTGCCAGTGGACACCCACCCAGACGGCAGGAAGGGAAGGTTGAAGGTTTTCCTGCACTGGGACACGCACGTGCCATGCTCTACCTCCATTAATGTCTCACACACTCGGCTCACACAGGGCGTGGGGAGCAAGGAGAGGGCATGCAGAGGGACGACACGACCCTTTCTCTGAAGCATGTGACGCACTGAAGACGGAATACAGAATCCCAAGCATCCCAAGCAGTCCTGTGGTCCTTGGGAGGCTCAAATCCTCAGGAGGGATTTGAGCTACCAGTGACAAGGGGCTGGACTACCTGAAGGACCTCAAATGGCCCACTCGACTGCTCACGAAGCAGTGGTTCTCCATTTTGCTTTGGTCATGACCTTTGTGAAAATCTCCCCACGGCTATAAGTCCTCTCATCAGACAGATGTCCATGATTATCTAGATTTAAGAGTACTGGGAAGGATTTTTAAGGCAGACAGTTGGTTTTGATCTTGCCTCCAGAAATACAGAAAGATGGCTGAAGACAGCTAGTCACCTCGGAGAAGGTCGGCTTCTAACTGCCACACCAGGAACCACTCTGGGAAATGTGTGACTTCCCCACATGAGGTATTTTTCCACTTCTCTCACTTTTCCCACAGTGGTGAGCAGATAATTACTTAAAACACAGAGAAAGTATGTGTCCATCTTTAGAGACAAAAAGGAAGGGGAAGCTGGAATATGAGTTATTCCTCAGCCAGGTTGGGAAACAGGAGAGCTTGAGAGCACAGGGGGTCCCCAGGTGGTCCCCAGGACTCGTGTGAACACAAGAAAGCAGTGTTTTCTTAGAAAGAATTCTTACTATCTTCCCTATGCAACGAATTTACATATTTCACTCTATCTCAATTTTCCCTCATATTCTTAGCAGTGTTGACTTTAGAGCTGTGGGAAGTCGAGTCATTGACTGGGGCTGGCTACGAGGGAGAGAAGTGTAAATAAAGACATACGAACATTTTAAAGTTTATACTGGGGACTGTTACCGAACGATTTCACAAACCTGTAAATTTTAAGTATGTCAAACATGGCCCCGCAGTAGAAGACCGCTTCCCTCAAGTAGAGAACCATGACTTACGGGGACCAGTGTGACTCGTCCACCACCCCTGCAGCGCCAAACAACCTGCCTGTCACACAGTAACCGCTTGATAAGTAGTATGAGTGAACACACAGATGAATGGGCTGCAACAGCCAAGGGATTTGCAGTCACAAGTTCTGGACATTAGTCTAGATGTGCCCATTAGGTAGATGTATGACAAGCCACTTTGTCTTTGGACTGGCTTTTCCGTAAAATGAGGAAACTGGGCCAAATACAGCTGCGGTACCTGAACATTCTCAGTTCAGAGTGTGACTATACCTAGTCACTGCAATGTGCGACATGTGCCAACACGCAGTAAGTCTCGGAATCCAGGCGGGTCCATTTGAGAGAAATTGCTCTGTCCTTGTGAGACCTAAATGCACCTCAAGCTAATTCTGCGATCACCGATGACCTCCGGGCATGGCGTAACTGCTGCCTGGGGCAGGACTGGACAAAAACAGCAGGAAGGAGAGAGAAGGCGATGTCACAGTTCTTAGGAGAGACTTCTGACAAGTGTGAGTCACAGAAAAAAAGGCAAACTGCTCATTGGGTTGTGAGAAATTAACATTCTCTAGCCATCAGAGATCCCCGCAGCTTGGAGAATACTGTGAAAGATCTCGATGCCCGGGAAGCTCTTCGGCCAGAGACCAAGCGGCATCTTTTAGATCATGTGTTCACCCTCCAGTCACAATATCCTGAAGGTCTTGTGTAAGCAAAACACAAGAGAGATGAGCCCCCATTCACAACGAGGCACGAGGCGCACACAGATAAAGCTATGGACTGATGTGACGTTCATTTCATACAACTGCAATAAAGTTCAATTCAGAAGGAGGCGAGAGCTAGATGAGGACAGAAATAAAATGCAGACGGATGTAAAGTGGAGCTCATTACTGTCCCTTCATCTGAATTTATTTGTATTTATTAATATTTATCGGGGACACAAATGGTTGGTTTCTCTTAAGTTTTAGCCAAGTAGCTCTGCGTTTTTATCAAATAAATACTGTCCCTTTAAGACGCTTTTGTTACTAACACTGTACAGCTACTATCCGTTCACCTTTTAGTGTTAAATGTACTTTCTGAAAACACCAAGCTAAAATCTTTAAGCTACATATACAAACACCATACTGTTCCAGCTTCCTTTATTGTTTATCCAGTTCTTCTGGGAAGATTCTTTTGTTTTCTGACAATATTGTGCATTGTACAGCTCGAACTCTGCCTGAAGTGCTTACACAGTTTTAAGTTTGTTGGAACCAGACACATAACTTAGTGGTCTTCCTCCCTTCCAAGTATCTAGCCCCTGAGGGTATCTGTGGGGTTTTCCAACTTTTATGGAACATGTCCTCTCACTCAACTATAATAAGCATGGATTTTCTGAGCGTGGGTTTTCTGTTGAGTATTCATCTCTAATAATAAGTAGTGCAACAGCTTTTACAAAATGACTTAGAATGTGAGCATTTTCACAATAACTTTTCCTCATGTTATAGGAACAGGCCAGGAACTATCCTTCTTACCTCCTGTGGTCACCCTGCTATGCACAGTACCTGTTACTGACCTAAGGCCTCCTCAGCTGAGGTGGGAGGATGCAAAGTGGCTCCCGGAGGCTGTATTTTTGCCTTTTCTACACAAAGTCCCAAGGAAGTCTTGGCTTTCCCTTCCTCCCTTCAAGAGTACACTTCTCTGCTTGGGGGCCGTCTCTGGAGAAGCCTCGGGAGTTAAAACGCATTAGGAACAAAATCATAGTGTGTCCAAGAGTCATAAGGGATATGCTCTATCAACTTGAAAATGCTCTGGCTAGATTGCAGAGGTCAAGGATGCAAAATTATGTAGGCCTTTTTAAGTAAACCGTGACTAAAATGATGAACAAATGCCATTCTTAGTGTCTGGCCATTATAGCAAGACTACGTTCCACACAAGTGATTTTGTTGGCTACCCAAAGAAATCTATAATTTTGGTCCAGGTATAGAATCTCCTATACAAGTAGGAGAATGCTTATTAAATGAAAATCTCACTGAAACCAGTTCTTTGGTTAAAGCTGTCTTTAGGGTTAGGTCCCTCCTTCTGGAGATAATCTAAGCAATAGAGCCGGTCACGAGCCTGCACCCCACATTACTTGATCACACAAACTGTCCTGATCTGCAAAGATTTCACAACAGCTGTGATGCAGCTAAGTACCAAGCTAAAAGAATCTTATTTTCTTATTCTATCACATGGAAGTATCTGGACCAACTGTCCTCAGATTGCACTCTTGTGCTATGCTGACTGAATATAAAATAACTGGGATCCTCATACCAAAGATTCTGATTTGGTCTGTCACCCAAATTAAGACTGATAAACCATCATGTTTCACAAAAAAGTTATGCATTAATATAAAAACAGATTTCCCTCATTATTAAAGAAAAAGTCAGAGGTAAATACTCAACAGAAAATCCATGCTCAGAGGAAACAGATTACAATAGCCAAGTAATGCTAGCGTTCATTTTCACCTCTGACCGGGCTACCGTTGTATTTATCTGAGTGGTTCCTCTTGATAGAGGAGTTCCAGTGTTTCCATAGTTTAAAATTTATCACCTTCAAGAATATTTTCTGATCTTCACAATGGGGGTAAACATTAGCTGCATGCACCACCAAAGAAAGGCATTTTTGTGATTTTAACAGTAATAATGTTTGAGGAGCACTAGGAAGTCAACTTAACCTATTTGTACTTCTGCATTCGAACAGATGAAAAGCAAAACAATGACACCTATAACTGGTGAGTTTAATAGCTTGGAGTAGAGGCTGGAAACACACTTTCTTTCCAAGGGCCAGATGGTAAATCCGTTAGACTCTGAAGGTCACAATTGGTTATTAGCTGAGCAGAAAAGCAGGCGAACATGACGAGTAGCTGATGACATGGCTGGTTTCCACTAAACACTAAGGACACTGAAATTTGAATTTCACATAACTTACACGTTCCATGGAATATTGTTCTTCTTTTTATTTTTTCAGCGATTTAAGAAATATAAGAACAATTCCTAGTTCCAGAGATACACAAAAAGCCAGGAGGCAGATTTGACCCTGGGGCCTGATTTTGCCAATCCCGGGGTAGGTACTTGAGTGGGAGCGCCCAGCTGAACTGGGTCAGCGTGGTTCTGGGCGTGGAAGACCCACCTGAGGACTGGGGCCGGAACAGGAGGGGAAGACTGCAGGCTGCTGATTTCCCAGGAGAAGCTTTGCTGCAGCTGGTTTTCCTGATACGAACTCGGCTGTTTTCGTTCTGAGTAGGAGCTCAGGTCCTCACTGTTGCATGGGATGGCTGCTATTTTCTTGGGGGAGCTCTGGTCTTCTCCTTTGTCTTGAGCATTGCTTCCTAGCTCCAGTGCAGATCCCTCAGCCTTCTGGGACAGACCCTTCACCCTGCTGGTGCAGACTTTCTAGCTTCCACCATTGATCCTTAGGTCTTTCCGGTTCAGATCCTTGATACAGACTTGCACATGGACATTGCTGTGGGCTCTAAGTCTCCAGCTGGACCCAAGGGGGACACTGCTGTGGGCTCCAGGCCTTCAGCTGGACCTGTGGGGGACACTGCTGTGGGGTCCAGGCCTCCAGCTGGACCTGTGCGGGACACTGCTGTGGGCTCCAGGCCTTCAGCTGGACCTGTGGGGGACACTGCTGTGGGGTCCAGGACTCCTGCTGGACCTGTGGGGGACACTGCTGTGGGGTCCAGGCCTCCGGCTGGACCTGTGCGGGACACTGCTGTGGGCTTCAGGCCTTTGGCTGGACTCCTATGGGACACTGTCATGGGATCCAGGCCCTGGGCTGGATTCTGCAGGTCTCTAGTGAGAGAACAGATCCCTTGCACTCTTCTGCATTTGGCTCTGTGGGCGAATATTGTCAGTTAATCGTATAAGTTTCTGTGTCCTGCATCAAATCTGTTTTCTGTTGCAATCCCTGAGCTGATGAACCCGGAGCCCCCAGCCGTGTGAACCTGGTCCTGCAGTTATGCTCTGTTGTGCTGCAGATCGCATCCCTGCTCCAGCCCACTGCCTGGCGAGCACCCAGGACAGGAGGAAAGAGGACGGATGAGATGTAATCGCTGCCCCTACAAAAGCCTCGCATGGTCACAGCATGTTGGCCTGCCACGGACAGACAGAGCTTGGCGCAAAGAACAAGTGGCCCTGGAAAGTCTTCTCCGCTCTTTCCGCCTCAGGGGCCTCACCTGCAAGGTCCTGCACAGCTTGCCAGGAAAGTAGAAACTAAGAACAAACAATCAAATTTGCCTTTAATCAGATTGCGGATCTTGCTTTTGACTCTCTTACCCATGCAGCAGGACTCCCTTATCATTAACTTAATGCCTATTAACAGAGTCAATTTGGCCTCCTCCTCTCCCCAACTGAATGCCCTAAGGAGACGGAGGAGCTTCTGGTTAAGCGGACTGTGAATGCTGGAGGTTAATCTATCAATATAGGGCAGCATTTCCCACAGGACGTTAATGCTGAATGCTGACTCCGTTACATGTTCTGCCAGAAACAGCATTTCGAGGTCAAATAAGTTCAGGAAATACGACATAAAATATGCCTCCTTTTTTGATGTAATGTATATTAAAGGCTCTGAGGATTCTTGCAATAAAACTGCTTAACTAGGTTATATCAATTGTTTTGCAAAGTTAGATGATCGAGGAAGCTTTTCTACCTTCACTTAACTATTATGAATATCCCAAGAAAGTAACAATCCACACAGTACACTTGGGGAAATACTGGTATAGCAGACAGAGGAGGAGAAGGTTTTCAGCAGGGGAGTGACCGTTTTAGAACAACCCCTTTGATGAGGTTGGACTTTTCTCCACTAGTTTTTGGCGTTTGAGAACCTGTACCATTTCCCTCAGCCACCCTTTGGTGGCGCCCCTCAGTGGGCCCTGCGCCAAGCGCAGCCGTGTTCAGAGGTGGGGCTTCTGGGATGGGCTGGGATCACGATGGGTAGCTCCTCATCAGTGGACTCGTCAGCTGACCAGTTCACAATCTGATGGGCTACTGGGAGGTGATGGAAACACAGAGCAGGACCTCACTGAACAGATCGGGTCCCTCGGGGGGGGGTCCCCTCACTCCTGCCCCTTCTCTCTCTCTCTCTGCTGCCGGTCACCCCGAGGTGTGAGGCTGTGCTCTGCCGCGCCCTTTTCCCACGATGCTCTCCTCCTCTCCAGCCCAGAGTGAGGGAGCCGACTGACCAGGGGCCAAAACCTTCGAGAAGGTGAGTGAAGTGAGTCTTTCCCACTTTAAGCTGATTTTCTCAGGCATTTTATCACAGCCACTGAAAGCTGACTAAACAAACCATTCACATGCTCGAGCCAGAAAGAAAGGCACCATAGTCTGTACTGGGGACAGCCTTTCTTAAAAACAACACACATGCCCTGAACAATAATTCAAATGGCACAGACGACAGCAAGAAAAGCAAACACCTTCCCCTTCCCTGTTCTACCTCCATCACAACAGCCAGACACTGTCCAGACATGCTAAGCAGGAGTATTGGGTTTTGTTCTAATTTTTCAGTTCTTACAGCAACTCTAAATCACATGTACAGGGGCCTACTGTTTTGGATTTAAACATTCAGCAGTATTTACTGAAGGAATTAATTGTTGCATTTCTTCCAGCCTGCCTATCTCTCAGACCCAACCTGTTGCCCCGCTGGATCAGTGCTACTTTCAAATGACTACGTCTCATAGCTCTTGATGCTTCTGCCTCCCCCTTGTCTGTGCTCCTGCCTGCACTCTCCTCCTTCCAAGCCCTCAGCCCTCCGGTCTATTTTCTATGACGACTCCATATAGATTTCCTTAAAATACAAATGAGGATGCTCTAGCTCAAAAGTCTTCAATGGCTTCCCACTAAAACAGCGTTCAAACCCCTTGTGAAGACTGTGTAGTTCTGCATGACACACCTTGTGTCCACCTCACCACACGCACATCCAGCTTCTCCACAGCATACTCTCACTCCAGCTGCCTGCACCTACTCTGCACCCTTCACCCTTCTGCTTTTCCTCTCCTCAGGGCCTCCCCATCTGCTATTCCCTCTACCCAGACTGCTTGCTCTCTCCTGTCTCGGACTCTGTCAAATTAAGGCCATACTTCCTTACAATATCAATGGACATCTTTGTTTGTCAAAGCTCCCTTCCCAGAGCCTCAAATCTGAGTCCACAGCCTTGGTTTCGGTCATAACGCTCTGTTCCTCTCCACACTGCTACCCACCATTTGCTACTATATGCTTATTTTGCAAAGTCTGTAAATTCCAAAAAGGCAGGGAACACATGTGCTTTCTTCAATGCTAAACTGTGGAAACACTGCCACAGTGTCTGGTCAGACAGTGGGGCTAGCAGTTACACACCACACGAACAAAGGCAGCCAGTGGGATTTTCTCTTCCGGTTTCAGCGCCTGCCTTCTCCTTGTAAGCAACTTTAGCTCCCTCAGGATGGTTTACCGTTCAAAAGTCTCAATCGTTTGTCTCTGCTAGGATGGAACTTTCTGGGTCATCTCACACCTTTCCACTCAGACTCCCCTTAACATTGCTGCTCATTTTATTCTTTTTCCAGGAACTATTACACTTATTTCCAGTGTTGCTCATTGGGTGCCTAATCTTCCATCGCCTCCCAGTGACTTACTTGCTGTGGCTAATTAATGCTGACAATGTCACAAGTGTGCTGAATTCAGGACCTGGTCCTTCCCATCCTAAAGTACAGGGCGTGGCCCTGCTCACAGTGGCCGCAAGAAAGGACCTCTCTCCCTCCACCCAGTTCAGAGCGCCCACGAGGATACCTTGATTTGGGTATCCTCCATTGGGTTTCATCCATTTTTCTTTGCTCTGTTTCCTCCTCAAGTGTTCTGACATCAAAGAAAGGGAGTTAGGAGTTTAAGATCCTGTATTAAGGAGGTGAAGACAACGTGGCAAGGGACGAGTGGCGTTCACACTGGTTAGGCATCTCCTAGAATATTTAAAAGGGCGACTTGATCGAAATTTTCAGGGGCTGGGGATTAAGCTCAGTGGTTAGAGTGCTTGCCTAGGAAGCTTGAGGCTCTGAGTTCAATCCCCAGCACCAAAAAAAAAAAAAAAAAAAATTTTTTTTTTTGGAACCTAGGGATTTCTAAAATTAAATGAAGCAAAGAAAACTAGCTCCTGGAGAAAATTTCAATCACTGATCCTCTCTCATTGTTCAACCTGCAGATGAGTTAGACCTGAACATTAATTGTGGAACTGTCTTTGCTATCCAAGTAGTTATTCTTTACTTTTGGTTGCCAATTCCAAACCAGTCCACATATATTTAAGAAATACGTAACACACTGAATACTACTACTCAGCTGCTTCTTACTGTCTGCCAAGATACGAGTGTCACGCAGGTTCTGCAGCCCAGCTGAGGCCCTTAACCGATCTTCCTTGAGCTTCTTCTGAAAAACGGAGTACAAAGGTTGAGCCTGTCACAAAAGCATCTTTGTAAGCACAGAGCTATTCAAGGTCAGTGGACAATTTTTTACAATTGTTAGCTCTTTTTACCTGGAGTTAATTCAGCCACTTTTAAAATAAATCGAATAAAACATACCGTCTGTTGGCTTTATTGTCAGTGTGGAAACGGAGATAAAAAGAAATGTAAAGACACGTCCACGGGCCCCCTAACTTAGCAGCGCCAGTCCAGGTTGGGGTGGGAACTCGCCTTAAAGGCGGGACTGCTGTGTGGCAACGCCGTGCTTGATACATTCTACAATGGGGTTGTCAGTGTGGGGACACGATAGAACTCGCAGTGTCTAGTGCAAAATGAAAACTTGGAATGCTCTGTCTGAAAAATTACTAGGACAACAGACAGTGCCAGCAGAACGTTACACGAAGGCCCTGTCTGAGTGCAGGGCGCCAGTCACTCTTACAGATTAGCATTCCAAGAGGCCGCCCTGCCGGGATCTCGAGTCTAGAAGTCGGTATCTGGACACTAGGAGGCTGTGAACTTCTGAAATTGTGAGAATTCAGTGCTTGTGTGTGTGTGTTTCATATTCAATAGCTTTTGTCAGATACGCAAAGTGGTGTGTTAACGAAATAAAAGCATTAAGAATGCTTGTTCAAGAGTAATAAAAGCTCCCACAGTTCCAGAGTGTCAGCATGAAACAGCGTCCGGCTAAGCCTGCCAGGCCACTGGCATGACTCCCTGTGAAACTGCCGGTGAGTGAGTGAGTGTCCATGTGCACGCGGGAAGTAACACAAAATCAAGAGATTCTTAGGGCCAACCGGAAGCACCAGAAAGACATGCTCAAGAATGGAAATTCAGGAGAAAGGCAGGCAAATGGGGAGTCGCTCAAGATGACCTCGTTCTTCACAAGCCCCAAAGCAACCCCCAAAGCTGCGAGCTATTCCATTCACCTTACTTTCAGACCCTCAAAGGAAGTTTGTGGTCCTCTCCAGTTAAGAAAGCACAAGCTATCACCAATTTCTCTAGTGTCATTAAGACTGACCAACTTCACGGTGATTTACAACTATTTTATTGATAATTACAACCCAATGTCAGAAACTGGAGTGAGGTAGGAATCTGTTAATGAAACAGGTGCAGAAGATGCCTTCCGAAATAGGCAAAGAGCCTACAGAGGCCTGGATTCTTAGAAACACAACAGATGAGACGATCTAGCACCTAAGTCTTGGCTAGTCAAAATTCTGGGCTCTCTCTAGAACCCGCTTATCCCAGATATCCGCCAGCTCTTGCAGTTCAGGCAGGCGGCTGCCTTAAATTTTATTTAGTTCCTTGCCCTGCTTTATAACTTTTAGAGCAAATAGTCGAATCGCCGACTCACATAAATGGAGACCAAGGGAGACGGGCTATTGAAACCACAGGCAAATTCGCAAATTCCTTTTGCACTGAGCGTCAAACGGGCCCAGGCCTCTAACGAGCAGAAAGGCAGGTCCCTTGCTCTTCCCAGTCCCTCCGCGTCCCCACTCTGTCCTCGCTCCAGCTCAAGGAGGCACCCTGCAGGAGTCCACCCTGCAGCAGATCCAGCCGTCACCTAGTTGCTCATACTAGGTTATTCATCTATGGAGAAAAAAATGGTTCATCGCCCTACCGGCCGGGAGAGGTGACCGAACACGGGCCAGCCGGTGGGCGCCTTCCTCCGGTCTCCAGTACGAGCCGGGCAAGAGTTGCTGCTGACCGACTGCAGGTGCCCCGCAGGGAACCCTGCTCGCCCGCCACTCGCTCTCCACTGTGCCCAGGGGAGAGGAAGGGGGGAGAACGTCCAGCCCCGGCAGACCCCGGCGGGCTCTCCAGAGCGCCCCGGCCCTTGCGGACGCGGGAGGGGACCTCGCCCCGCCGCACGTGGCCCCGGGTCTGCGCGCGCTCCAGGAACAGCCCCGGCGCCGGAGGCCGCGCGCTCGTCCCCGGCGAGGTCCCGGCGCGCACCCGTCCAGCCCCAGGCCGGCGGCCCCGCCCGCCCGCGTCCGTGCCCGCAGGGCCGCCCCACCCTGGCTGTGTGCCGCGGGGCGCGCGGGTCGTCCGGTACCTGCTCCTGCGGCGCGGGCGGCGCTCCTGGATCCCGGCTGCGGTCCGCGGCGCTCCGGCCCGAGGACGCGGCTGGCTCGCCTCCGGCGCCGCTATATATCCGGCGGGGCGCCGGGGCGTGGGGCGGGAGGAAGCCGCCCTCCCTCCGACCTGCGCGGCCCGGGGCGCGGGGCGCGCTCGCTGCAGCCTCCGTGCGGTGGCGCCCGCCCGTCGTGCCGCTCCTCCCCACCCGGCGGGCGCGGGCGGCGGCGGGAAAGGCGCCCCTCTCCGGCCTGGAGAGGGAAGCGCGCGGTGAGGCGGGCCGGGTCGGCGGACGCGGGCGGCACGAGCCCGCCCAGGCGCAGCCGCGTCCGCAGGGGCGGGGGCCCGAGCCTCAGTTTACTCGCCCGGGCTCCGCGCGTGAGCGTGACCCCGCGTGGGCGGGAGAGCCGGGAGGACCGCGGCCGCGGGGCCCCGTGCGCGGGGCGCGTCTCTAGTTTAAGAAGAAACGCTCCGTTTCTCAGCCTGGTAGCTTCTTTTGCAATTTGGTCATTGTTAACCCCCCCACAGAAAAACTGGCGCCGTCAGGGGAGGCCGCGGGAAAGGGAAATCTCCAGGTCCGCAGGCGTGGCCAGGAAAAGGAAAGCAGGGTGTTGTTGCCCCGGAGGCTGTTCTCATTCTCCTCACAACAATCCGCGTGAAATTAAAAGAAAAATTTGATTCATGAAAGTTGGAGCTAATGAACTGAGCGACTCCACGCGTTAGAAAAATCACACCAACCTTGTCCTCTGTGCTACTGGACTTCATTCAATTAAACGCCTAAGCCGAGTGTGGTCTAAACACACGGTGGCTAATTTCTTCTGGTGACTGGAACACGAAAGAAAAGAGATGGCCGGGACCAAATATGCCCTTTGTTACCTTTTTATCCCTCAAAAGTAAATCCGAATGTGTCCTCCAATCTTGTGACAGTGCCCAAGTGGCGCTGCTAGGGAGAAGACACCGCGTCACACAGCAGATGGGAGGTGAATTGTTACAGTTCCTCGGAAAGCAATTTAGCAACAGTGTTTCCTATTTATTGTTCTAGATCTTTTGATAAAGGAGTCCCATTTCTGATAATGTACCCAATGGAAATGCACAAAATGAGAAATGCTGTGCGGGCAGAGTTATATTAGTATTTGTTACAGTTATTTATAAAGTAAAAAATTAAAACATAAAAGGTCTGCTTTCAGTGGACTGTTTGTGGATAAAACACATTATTACAGAATGCAAGCCATAATTTGATTATCACCATTTAAAATGGTATTCAAATACATATGACGTATTATTTTGCTAGAACTGCCGTGACAGAGCACTGTGCATAAACTCCGGGGGTTCAAACAACAGAAACGTAATTGTCTCGGTTCTGGCGGCTGGAGGTCTAATATCAAAGGCGGCTGGTTCCTCAGAAGGCTGCGACAGGAGATTTTGTTTCCTGCTGCTCGCCTGCTCCTGGTGGCTTCCTGGCAATCTTTGGAGCTTCTTGGTTTGTAGCGCAAACTCAGCTCTACCTCCGTCTTCACCTCCGTCTTCACACAAGTTCTCATTGTACTCTTACCTGTCTGTGTCCAATTGTCCCTTTTATAAGCATAGCAATCGAATTAAAGCTCTCCCAAATGACCTCATTTTAACTTCACTAATCACATCTGCGACAACTCTCTTTCCAAAAGAAGATCATGTTCTGGGGTACTGGGGGGAGGATTTCACGTACAAAAATCTGGGAAAGGGCAAGCACAGCTGAACCCGTGACAGGTAACAAGAAAAAGAGTCAGTGTAGTAGGTTGAATGGACACCCCGTAAAGATCTGTCCTAGTACCAATCCCTGGAACTTGCGAATGGGACTTTCTGAAAAAAGAGTCTCACATACACGCTTACGTTAAAGATCTTGAGATGAGCTCATTCTGAGTTAATAGCTGGACCCTAAAGCTGGCGCGACTGATACAGAGAAAGATAGACGTCTGAGACTCACGCACATTGGAGCAGCTGACCTTCGTCCCCGGAACCCCGGATGTGGAAAATGCCCACAGCCACCAGGACCTACTATTCATTAAAGGTTCTCCCCTAGAGCCCCTGAAAACAATTCGGACTTCACCTCCATTTCGGACTTCTGACCTCCACAACTGTGAGAAAATACATTTCTTGCCATCGAAGTCATCCAGTTTGTGACAATGTGTTGTGGTAATTCTGGGAAATCAATACAGATAGTTTGGGGCAGAATTCTATGTATTTGCTTCTTCTTTTGAAGAGAGATGTTTAGTTCAAGACCATTTCAGGTGGTCATTTTAATAGTTTTCCTAAAAATTTTAATCTATTTTCAAATGGATGAACAGAAGAGATGCTTACAATTTTATCATCTTGGAAATCTCATTCTCCAACAGGCCTAGATGCAACTAAACCGTAACCAGTGCTGATCTTGGGCAGTGGGTTCTATTCCGGATCCTCACACATGTATGTGCAACTCCTGTGAATGAAAATTCAGCGTGACATTGGTTTGATTAAAGTCTCCAAGATTTGATCTCCAAACCAGTGTTCTTATTTACTATGCAGAATACCTACAAAATGTGTCAGACCTAAAGTAATATATCAGATCATTCTAATGACCCCTAAAATTGGAGGTTGTGAATAAAACCTGTGGTCCAAAGGAATGCTATCTCTCCCCAGGGGTATATGATTACGCAAGTACTATTAACTGATAGTATTGTTGTTACTTCTCTTGAGAGTATATTTTTATCTAGGGTCTGTAAGAAAACCTACATCAATAAAAGAATTAGATATATAAGTTCAGAAGGAGAAACAAAATCACTTTATTGGAAAGGGAAGAGAAATAGGGAAGCAAAATCATTTTATTGGGAAAAGGAGAGAAAGTAAGTAGCTAGATAGTTACCTTGTTGGAGTAAGGTAGGGAGTCCGGAGCCAGAAAGTGGAGGCTTTTTGTTCTCAGCCCCTTTTATCACACGGCAAGAAGAGACTCTCCCCCTTGAGAGTGGTTATAACCTGATGGGCTGCTTTGGGCTCTGAGACCCCTTAGTTGGCCACTGCCCTTCCACTGCCCACATGTCCATCTTGGATGGCTGCTTCTGTGGTCCTTCTGTGCTGTCCAGGGGCTCATCTTGTGAGATTTACTGCACGGCCCTACGTTCAAGGCTGAGTTAGTGAAAAGGACTCATGTTCATTTTACTGTATTAATATGGTGAGAATAATAAAATATATATGTACTTATTTATCGGTGTATGAGTGTTTAGATGTTAGTGCGTATTTTATACACTGAGTTTTTGTGATGTAGTCTTTCGCCTTCTCCATTTTGTCCCTCTTGTACTTCATTGGAGATGGACAGAGAGTGTCTTGTGTGAAGTGAGCTAGGCTGCCTTATCAGCTCTCTCTGTTTGCTTTTCTTGGCTACTCTCTCTAGCAGGGTTTAACTCTTTATTTGTTGGCAACCTCACTGAGGCCCTTTAACTTTCCCTGCCTGTCCCCCAACTTTCCCTGCATCATGGAAACAGAGCTTTGATTTTTTTTCTTCTTTTTTCTTTTTTGGCACTGGGGATTGAACTCGGGGTCTTGTGCCTGCAAGGCAAGCACTCTATCCACTGAGCTAAATCCCCAGCCCCCAGAGCTTTGATTTTTATCTACAGGTGACTTATTGAAAAAACAGCATTTTATAACTAGGAAACTGAGGATTTGGGCCTACGGTCTCATTTTATAGTGGAAGGGTGGCTGGACTTTATTTATTGTCCAAGGTCATGATGGTTCCACTCTGAAATAGCCCTCAAAAGTCCTGTGTGTTCAGAGGTGGGGCTTTGAGAACCTGATTGATCACAAGGCCCTCACCTGCCAGGGAAATAATCCAAACGTCAGCATGGAGTGACCCACTGATAAGATATGATTAAGGGCACTGTTGAGAGGCAATGGAAATTGAGGAAGTGGGGCGGATTGAAAGGTGGTGTGACTTTGCGACTGTGTCTGGTGCCCAGACCCTTCCACTTCCTGTCTGGCTCCTTCACTTTCTCAGTTGCTGCTGCCGGGAGGTGGACAGCTTCTCTCTGCCACACCCTCCCGCCCCTCAGATGAGCTGCCTCGCCTTAGGTCCAGAACGAAAGGGGCCAGGAGGCCTGGACTGAAACAGCAGAAACTGCGAGCCAAAATAAGGCTCTTTGCGCCAGGTGTTCGGTCACGGTAGTGCAAAAGGGACTAGCACAAAGGTTGGCGTGTGAGTTTTCTGTTGATGCACACTCATCACCAGCTTGGTGCTTTTTAGAACAATACTCACTTCTCGTCTCAGATCTGTCAGCTGTCCCGGCAGGCAGGACTGGGTTCCTGCTCACAGGGCAGAAATCACAACACTGCTCTCAGGAGACTCAGGACTCTCCCCATCAGCGCCTCAGCGGTTGACGGCAGACTCTGTGTCCTCGCAGCCACCGGGCCAGGGACTCCTTCTGTGTTGGCCGTCGGCTGGGATTGCACCCAGCTCTGGGTCTGTCTTTGCATCCTAAGCCTGATCCTGTAAAACTAGCAGAAGAAATTCTTTCCTCGAGTCTTTGACCCTTTATAGGGGCTGACACCCAATGAAGTGATGCTTACCTAGGAAAATCCCCCTTTTAGTTAACTCGAAACCAACTGATCTGGAGCCCCCGCTTTCTTCATATAATGATCACAGCAGTGAAATCTATCATATTCACAGATCTACCCTCGCTCAGAGCGAGAGAATCCTACAGGGCTTACAAGTGATACTGTAGTAGCCCTGGCACTTGGAATTCTTTCTACTGTAGTCCCTCAGTTGGATGGTGTCTGGTAACATCATGAACCAGAGTATCATTTTTTGCCTTATTGAAAAATCTCTTTTCTTTTGCATAAGAAAAATTTTGTATCTGGCCATTTTATGAAGCAGCTTGTTGGAGATTTTCATGTAGCTTTTTGGGCTTCTTTTTCCTATAGATATACAGACCTTTGAAAATTATATGATATATTTGTTGAAAATTAGAAGGGGAATAGGGGAAGACTGCACATGTTTCCTGATGACTCTAAGGGTGGTAGACTCTGAGCCAATAGTTTCTTAAATCTCGGGTCATAAGCACCAATAGTTTTTTGAGAATGTTAGAATGTTTAGAGGCTACATATTGACAACAGTGTGGTTGTTAGCTGAACTCACTAAAGGTATATCCTCTCTATTGAATGTTATGTGCACCTTAAAATGAATAGTTATATCAGTGGAATTATACTGGTTTCCAAGAAGTTTATTTTGAGAAAAAGTAATAGGCTGAAGAAAACATATGTAATATGGTCTTATTCCTATTAAACCATTGTAAGATAACTTTGAATATGTATGCATGTATGTAGACATATACTAGGTCTATGAACGTGTGGGGAAATACATGGGAGGACATATTCTGAACCTATTAGCATGTTACCTGGGTTGGTGGAAGGAGGGAACTAATACATACGGGGGAAATGGAAAGGGGGACTAGCAGACAGAGATGGACAAAGGCGAGGAAAGAGAGAAGTACAAATCCAGATATCATACAATCATACTTATTATATATGCAAAATTATATTTAAAAAAATTTTAATTAGGAAAGAATGCTATGAGTTGCCATGTCATCCTAAGAACAACATATAGAAGAACCAACTGAAAAATCAGTAACTCATCTTAGGCTTGTCAGAGAAGTAAGGTCACAGGTCAAACTACTGGCCCCCAAATTGGAGAGACAGACAGGTGTATACAGAGAATCACAACTTACTCAGAGCAGAAACCTATGAGCAAAGGACCCTGCGGGACCAGTGACACAACAGAGAAACCTGAGCTACAATTGCTAAGTTGCTGGAGGCTCAAGGCCCTGAGAGCTAAAACTTCCGGGGGACCAGTTGCGGGGTGCTCTCAAAGTTCTATGAGTTCTGCCTCTCTGAGGAGTCTACCAGATCCTCACAGTGAGTATCAAAAAAAAATCCTTTGCTCTCCTGGCAGGAGAATAGAGAAAAATCATTTTGAGATACAAGCATTCCATTTTTCTTAGTGATATCTGCTCTCTGGAGAAACTATTTTACCAGAAACTAACCTGCATGGGTTTTAGCAGAACTACCCCACCGGGAAAGGGAACACCCCTGCACCCTTGTGTGCCTGTGGAGACTGTCACACGCAAAGGAGAAACAGCACCCTCTAGTCACTGTCCCGCCTGAGAGAGGAAAAGACACTGAAAGCCACAGTGAGAGGCCAGAGGCACAGGGTGACCAAAGTGCCTGAGACCCGAACTCAGGACTGTAGGACGCCCTCCCCCCGCCCCATCCCACACCTCACCGCTGACTCTAAAGCCCTGTTTACTGCAGTTGCTTTACAAAAAACAAAACAAGCAAACTAATTTAAAAAAAAAAAGGCATACTTAAAGGAAAACAAAGCAAAACTGTGACAAGAATGATATCAGGGCTCAGTACCAGAGTCAGGTAAGGCAGCAATGCCAGAAAATTTTAAAAGCTATGAAAAAAATGTTAACGGCTTTAACAGAAAATGTTCCTAACACACAAGGAGAGGTAGACATTGTAAGCAGAGAGGAGAAGTTTGAGAAAGAATCAAAAAGAAATGTTAGAGCCCCAAAGCACTCAACAGAAAAGAAGGCGGCTGTGGCAGGCTCCTTAGCAGACCAAGTGCCTCAGAGGGACGAATCACTGGGCGTAGAACATGGCAGCAGAAATGATCAAAACTGGAAAGCAAAGTAAAAAAGAGTGAGGAGAGAAAAATCAGAATAAAATATCAAATAAGGATGGAGCAACTGCAGAAGGTGTAAGACGTGCATCATGGGAGTAGTAGGAGAAAAACGGGAAGAAACAGAAGCAGACAGGGAAAAGGACATCCCCAAATCAGAGTGAAATGCCAAGTTACAGGTCCAAGGAGCTGAGAGAATATTAAACAGGATAAATGCAAAAAAAGGTGAACAAAGGAAAAGTAAACCTATCACATTCAGACTTCAGAACATCGGAACATCAAATATCTATTTATGTATTTATTTGTGATGCTGGGACTCAAGCCAGGACCTCAGGTATGTTAGGCAAGTGGTCTCCCACGGACCTACATTTCCAGCCAAGGAAAAAAAAAAAAAGCCAGAAGGGAAGAAACACCTTGCAGGTAGAGGAGCAACAGATGGGGATTACATCTGGCGTTGCATCAGAAACCATGGGGAAAAGAAATTACAGTGAAA
>PVJO010001173.1:112524-186140 GCA_004026905.1 Hystrix cristata
AAGAGACTTGGTGAATGAAAAAGTGAAAGCAAAATAAAAATTTTTATTTTTCTTATTTTTAATTGATTTAACTGGTATTTTTATTTGAAATAATAATAGATATTCAATGTCCGTGAATACATGTGTATGCTTATGTATGCCTCTATGTGATGAAATGAATGACAGAAATGATTTAAAGGACAGGAGGATTGCGATAGGAATGATAGAAGGGATAGGATTGAAAATATTTTGTCCTGATAAATTTTACAGTTCTTGTGAAGTAGCATATTGTTATTTGAACATAGATCCAAATAAGTTATAGATGTGCATTGTCATGCTGAATAAATTGTAGAGATATGTTGTAAGTCAATCACTAAAAGTATAAAAAATGGAAATACAGCAGTACCTCGGTTCAAGAACTTAGCCTCTCCACAATTCTGGTTGCAAACTGAATTGGATGAGAACCAAATCAAATTTCCCCCTAAGGTCAACATTGACCTTAACCATTGAGTTTGATTTGGTTCTGGTCCAATTTGGCTGGTGACCAGACTCGTGGGAAGAAGGTAGTGAACTGAGGTATGTAGACATAGGAAAAACCCCAAGTCTTTTTCCAACTCTCACACGCTCAACACAATTCTGACAACAGACATGTGGGGCCTCATTTCCCATAAAACAAACAAGTCTCCAGCAGACACTAACTAGGTAGTCTGCTCGAGTTAGAGTCAGATCTCAGATGTTAACAGCTCAGTCCCACAAGGATGGTCCCCCATTAGATGCCAATTGTCAGTTACAACGACCAAGAAAGTAGACCAAGAAATAGATTGTCACTTAAAACGACCAACGGTAAATCAAGAGTTCTCATGCCCCCTCCCTCAAGTTTATTGTGTTAGAGCAGCTCACAAAACTTAAGAAAACACTCTGCTCCTATTTATTAATGAAGTATATAATGAAGGATAGAGATAACAGTCAGATGATGGGATATAGCGTGAGCTCTGGAAGGGTCTAAGCACAAGTACTCTGTTCCCATGGATTTGGAGCACACCACCTTTCTGGCAGGGGTGTGTGTGTGTGTGTGTGTGTGTGTGTGTGTGTGTGTCCTGCTACCCAGAAGTTCTCCAACCCTAAAAGTTCAGAGGTTTTCATGGAACCTTCATCCTGCAGGTGTGAAGTCACCTAATGACATCGTATCTGTCTCTGTCCGTGTAAGTACTCTGTGATCGTCACATAGTGACTAAATTCTACAGTGACCTATTTCTCAGAACATATCCCTTTCAGCAGCACATGAGTCTATTTCAATAATTATTTTAAACATCAATGTATTAAATGTACCAATTAAAAGAGACTGTCAGAGTGGATCAAAAGGCAAGACCCAAATATATATTGTTGACTAGAAAGTCAGTTATAAAGACACATACATTAAAGGAATATAGAAAGGTGTACCAAGAAATCACTAAAGGAAATTAGCTACATTAATTTCAGACAGAGTAGACATCAGATCAAGGAAAGTTATCAAGGACAGAGAGGACACCAGATGATCATAAAGTTGTCACTATTCCAAAAAGCCACAGTAACCCTTCATATATATGTGTTTAACAACAAAGCACTAAAACACATAAGGCAAAAACAAGGAGAAACTGATAAATGCCCTATTGTAATTGGAGACTTTAATACAACTTTATCAGATAGGGACAGATTCCGCAGCCAGGAAACAACATCACTGGAGCCAGAAGTAGCATCAATAAAACAAATAGAACTGGAAGTCTGTAAGCTATGCCATCCTGTAACAACAGACAATGAGTCAAAGAAGAAATACCAAAATATTTCTAAAAACATTAAAATATTTTGAGCCAATTGAAAATTAAAATATAACTTATCAACATTTGTGTTATGCAGCAACAGCCAGGTTTAGAGGGAAATTTATGGTATTAAATGCATGTTTTAGAAAATGTGAGTGATCTAAAGTCAATAATTTAACCTTTTAATGTAGGAAAGTATAAAATGAAGAGGAAATTAAATTCAAAGTAAATAGAAAACAAGAAATGATAGAAATAAAGTAGACACTAATTAATGAAAATAGGAAACCAGTAGATAAAATAAACACAAAGAAAAGATGGGTCTTTAAATAGATAGGTAAAAGTGATACACTTCTAGCCAGGTGAAGAAAAAAGAGAGAAATCACAAATTCCCATTGCTAAAAATGAAACAGTGGATCTCACTACAGATCATATAGACATTAAAAGGATAATAAAGAAATATTGTGAACAATTTCATGCCCACAAACTTGATAACCTAGATTAAATAGGCCAATTCCTTGAAAAATACAATGTATCAAAATTCAAAAAGAAATAGGCAATTTAAATAGGTCTATATCCATTCAGGAAATTGGATTAAGAATTAATTATATTCCAAAAGAGAAAACACCTGATCCAGATAAATTCACTGAAGAATTTTACCTATCTTAATCTGTACCAGCTATTATAACAATGCTTGAGGCAGGGCGATTTATAAAAAAACAGATTTAGTTCTTACCAAATTAGAAGTTGGAAAGTCCAAGAGCATAATGGTAATATGCAGTGAGGTCCTGTTTGTGTCCTATGAGCATGGTGAGGAATTTCACTAGAGACATAGAGAAAAATTGTACCAAACTCCCGCTTTTATCAGGATCTCACTGCCAACATAACCAAGCCACTTCCACGATAATGGCCTTACTTGGTTCCTGAGGGTGGAGCTCTCATCTTTAAGAGGACCCAGCTCCCAACACTATCATAGTAGCAATCAAATTTGAACACGAGTTTTGGAGCAGCCGTTTAGACTGTAGTGCTACCAAACATTTAAAGAAGATATTATACCACTTCTTTATAGCCTTTTTTTTTTCAAATTATAGGGCAGCCATAATACTTCTTAACTTATTCTGTGAGACCAGCATTATCCTAAGGCCAAACCAAAGACATTGCAAAAAAAAAAAAATATTGACCAACATGTTTCATGAACACAACTGCAAAAATCTCAGCAAAGTACTTGCATATCAAATCCAACAGAGTATAAAAGGAAATGAGCCTTTTGACCAAGTAGGACTTATGTATTTAAGGATGGTTCAACAACAACAACAACAACAACAACAACAACAACAAATCAGTTAATGTAATCCATCACACCAAAAAGGTAAAGAAGAAAAATTACACAATCATATCAATAGATGCAGAAAAACAATTTGGCAAGATCTAACATCCATTCATGATAAAAGCTTGCATTGATCTTTCTCAACTTGACACAGAGTATATACCAAAATACCTACAGTTAATATCACACTTAATGCTAAAAAAGTTGGAGCTTTCTCTCTAAGACCAGAAACAAGGTGAAGATATTCTCTCTCACCATCCCTTCTCAACATCATACTGGGAGTCCTAGTTAATGTAATGGGACAAGAAAAGGAAATAAAGATACACAGATTGAGAAGGAAAAGACAAAACTGTCTTGGTTCACATTTGCCATGATCATCTACATAGAAAATCTGAAAGATTGATGAACGCATTCTTCTGGAATTAATAAACAACCATAACAACATTACAGAATGTAAGGTTAAAATATAAAAGACGATCACTTCATTATGTACCACTAATAAAAAGTGCAATTTGAAAAACACACTACCACTTACAATATGTACAAGATCTATATGAAGAAAACTACAAAATTTGGATGAAAATAATCCTCCCTCTCTCCCCTTCCTCCTTCTCCTCCCCATCCCCTTCTTGGTGACCGTGAGTTGAGCAATTTTGCTCCTATCTGCTTCCCATGATGTCTGCCTCACCATGGGCCCAGAAACCATGGAGTCACCTGACCATGGACTGAACCCGCTGAAACTCTGTGCAAAAGTAAATCTTTCCTCTTTAATATTTTGTTACAGTCATGGAAATCTCACTAACACAGAACTGCAGCAAATTACTCTGTGAATACTGACAAACTGATTCTGAAGTTCAAATGGAAAGGCAAAAATTCAGAATGACCAAACTCAATATTGAGGAACAAAGTTGGAAGACTCAATGCTACCCAACTTTAAGGCATACAAGTCTTCAGTAATCAAGATAATGTGGTGTTGGTGATGGAGTAGACTAATACATAAATTGAACAGGGACACATACAAAATGAAAAATATGAATCTAGATACAGGTCTTGCACTTCTCCCAAAGTTAATTCAGAATAGGCCCTAAACTGAAGTATAATTGATAAAATTACGAAACTCCAAAATCTCAAGGTAATGCAAGAGAAAACCTAGACGACCCTCATTCCAGAGATGACTTGTTAGATACAGCACAAAAAGCATGGTCCCTGAAAGTTGATAATCTGGACTTTATGAAAATCATCTGCTCTGTGAAAGATGAGCCAGTGACTGGAAGAGAAAATGGCAAAAGTCACATCTGATAAAGGAATATTACCCGAAATATGCAAAGAACTCTTAAGACTTAACAATAAGAAAATAAACAACAATGTTTTTAAAAGCAGAGAAAAGATCCGAAGAGATACTTCACCAAAGAAAATGTACAGATAAAAAACAAGCATAGAAAAACATATTTGGCATCATTTGTCATTTGGGAACAGCCAATGAAAACAACAAAATACCACCACATACCTAGAAACATGGCAGATATCCAAGATTAGAAAGACTGACCACACCAAACACTGGAGAGAATGTGAAGCCACAGGAACTCTCATTGTCACTGGAGGAAAAGCAGTTTGGCAGTTTCTTGTGAAATGACATAGATACTTACCTATGATCACACAATCACATTCCTTGGAATTTTTTTTTCCCAAATGAACTGAAAATTTATGTCTACACAAAACCCTCCAGCTTTATTAACAACTACCCAAATTTAGAAGCAACTAACATATTTTTCAATAAGTGAATGGGTTACGTTACACAATGGAATACTGTTCAGTGCTAATAAAAAAGAGATGAGCTATTGAGCCATGCGAAGATCATGGAGAAATCTTAAATTCATATAACTAAATGAAAGAAGCCAATACAAAAACACTATGATTGCTGTATGATTCCAAATACATAACATTCTGGAAAAGGTAAAACTATAATAACAATAAAAAGATCACTAATTTGTCAGATGATAGAGGGGAGAGAGGAATAAATAGAGCCCAGAGAATTTTAGGATATGATTATGGTTTTGATTTAAAATGTCTTCCAAAGGACTTGTGTGCAAAGGTGGGGCTTTCAAAAGGCGATTGGGTCATGGGGATGCTATATTCATTAATGAACTAAGCCACTGATTGGTTCATAGCTGAATGTGCTATTGGGGGTGGGGCCTGGTCAGAAGAAGCTGGTTACTGGAGGCATGACCTAGAAGGGTGTATTCTTGTTCCCAACTCTCTCTCTCTCTGTCTGTCTCTGTCTCTGTCTCTCCCTTTCCCTCTCTCCTTCCCTCCCTTCTGGCCATCACAGTAGGAACAGCTTTTCCAGGTCTTTCCACCATACTGTTTCTGTACTGGAGCCAGCTGACCACAGACTGAGGACTGAACCCACTGAAACCATGAGCCAAAATATAAACTCCTCCTCTTTTAGGGTGCAGGTGATGGATATTTTGTCCTAGTGATGGGAAAGCTGACGTAGGCAGTGAGACTATTCTGCATAATACTGTGATGGTGAACATGCCATTATACATTTGTCAAAACCCATAGAATGCACACCACTCAGTGAGCCCTAAGGTAAGTCAGCACTTTGTGAATAACAATGTGTCAATATAGATTCATTCATTGTAAGAAATGTTACACTCTTGTGTGTGATGTTGTTAGCTGAGGAGTTTTAGAGTGTTGGGGACAGTGGATATAGGGAACTCTCTGTGATTACTTTTGAATTTTCTGTGAAACTAAAGTACTCTGAAAATGAAATTTTTCGGTTAGAAAATAGAATGCTACTGGAACTGTAGCAGAAATGAATGTTTTGTCAAGTGTGAAATGAAATCAAAGATAGTTTCAAAAATTCATGGGCTCTGGGAATGAGAGAGAGAGGGAAACAGGGGAGGGAGAGAGAGAGAGAGAGAGAGAGAGAGAGAGAGGGAGAGAGAGAGAGAGAGAGAGAGAGAGAGAGAGAGAGAGAGAGAGAGAGAGAGAGAGAGAAAGAGAGAGAGAGAGAAATCCTGAAGGAAGAAGTTGGTGGCTCTTGTCTTATTGTGTCCTCCCCAGATAAAAGAATTGCTATAGTTGGTGGAGAAAAGCCTTGTAATACTAACTGGAAACAGATATTATGGGGCTAGGAAAGAAATCTCCCTTATCTGTCAGGAGACAGAATAGTGTATGAGTGATTGCATTCTAAAGAACACAGAAATATGTACATGATACTTTCTAGATCTGTTTATTCTTTTAGCAACAACGCTCCACAAGTCCATGTTTTGAACAAGAATAGCATCTGCCAGTAGAGCAATCTCTCCAAATGTTGGATTTTGATTCGGTGCATTTTTAATTTAATCTGATGTTTTGTCTATATCTGCTAGCAAGGTTTATATTCAGTTGCTGTAATCAGGAGTCAGAGTGGAGTACAAAGAGCCAGGGATAACAGGAAGAAAAGAGTTATGAAGGGGAAACATTACTGCAGGCCAATTCATAGGCTTCTTGTGAGGTCAAGGTCAAATGGAGTTTGACTAAATGTCAACTTCTAGATGTGTCTTGATATTTTAAAAGCCACAAATCAAGCCAACAAACTGATCTATGATATGTTTTTCCCTCCTACCTTCATAAACACGCTATACTCTCAAAAAAAAAAAAACCATACATGTAAGACTATAGCATTTACTTATTTATTTCTGTGGTGCTGGGGATTGAAGCCAGGGCCGTGAGCTTGTCAGGCAAACACTCTTAGCACCGAGCTGCACCAAGCCACCAAGATTTTGACAGGACTTGAGGTGCCAAGGTGTCATTTGCCTGAATGTAATTGTCATTGAGTGTATGTGAAACTTCATTTGATGAACTGGCAGTTAAGGTGAGTAATAAAATAAAGAAGTACGTAATTCACAAATTAGTTCTCATTTTTCCAGAAATAGATTTTTCTTGCCTGCATTCAAATGAATCACTGAATATAATACTAAAGCTAACAGCATAATTTGTATTCTATTTACAGTAATGATCTAATGGACTAAGTGATAAAATGAAATTATACCTAAAAGGGATAAAGTTTGCGATTGTTTTCTAAAAGTGTGGATTAAGCTGAATAAAAAAGGAAGGATTTTTAGTGTTTTTAATGAAACATTTCAGTTACCAATTGAATCTTTTGAATCAAAAGTCAAAGTACAAATTAAATTATTGAATTTTGACATTCTAAATAAATTTTCTAAAAAGCTAATTTTATTTGCACTGAATAATATTCCATTGTCTGAGAATTGGTTTCAAAAAATTTTATTAAATCTCAGTAACAACTTTGATGGATAAAATTTTTCATCATTCCTATGTTTACTGTTTCTCTCATTTCCAAGGTAAGGAAAAAGTCAAACAAGTAGCATATTTTACAGTGTTACCTCAAAATCTACATATATACAAATTTAAGTGTAACAGTGGAAAACATTAATATGACAAAGTTGGAACAAGTAGTTTTACAAATGCTGCACAAGTATGGAACCATAAATTGAAACACAAAGAGAAACATAACCTGGCCTTGAGATAGGTCACAGTGGGTATGGAGCAAAGATGGCAGGAGATAGAGACAGTATTTTCTGAAACCTGAGTGGTATTAATCACAAGAACGGACATTCAGGACTATGCACCAGCAGGCATCCAGGAAAGAAAGTTGGATTCCCGACGACAGATGTATCTGCATTCTTTAATAAGTGTGTTTCTATGATGTGTGGAATCCTTTGGATGGCAAACACTAGGAAAGGCAACCCTCTTGCTTGGGCTCAAGATCACCGTTAGACTGTATTAGTGAAAGACCAATGGGAGAGATGTTAGGCTTCAAGAACGAAGAGTATAAGCCGGACTGGGAATCTGAGAAACCAAAGAAGGAATAGTGGCCCGGGTAGTGTGGAAGGATGCTCAGCAGGTGTCTGACTCAAGAATCAAGGAAGAAACAGAACAGTCACAATCTAGCCATAAGTATTGGGCCCTGTTCACTGCACAATGACTGGTGGGAGCAAGAGAAATGGTATAATATTAATAGCTCCTACTCTTCTTTTTTCTTTGATCACAGGAAGTGTTCTTTTCCACCATGATCTGTGTTAATGTAGGTTTTGATAGAAGGCCACTGGTCTCATTCTTGTAGATGTAAAATGTTTTGGGTGACTATAGTTTATCCCACAGCACCAATACTGCTAAAAAATGACCTACATGCTCTCTCTCCTTCCCCGGGGGTGGGGCACAGCTGAGAATCAGGAAGCCCTTTACTGATAACCTCCAGGAATTTGTTAGAGTTTGAAAGCAATGGAGGAGAGGATGGAACAGGTTAGTCTCCTACCAAGCAAAGCTATTCAATGTGTCAACATGTTACAGTGAATATATTCTGACTGGGGTCTGAATAATGCCAACACACAATTGAGTACCAATATAATCTGTTGCCTCTTGTATTCCACGGCTCCGGTTAGGACAAAATCATCTATTAAATGCATAGTTGCACAATTCTCTACAATCCTCCCTCAATACCTTTTCCAAGCAAGAACGCTACAGTCTTCAGTTACTTGACAAATGATTATTATTTCACATTTTTCAAAATTTCACCTCAAAGATGTTTAATATGTAATAATCTTTATTTCTGGGCTATGTAACTGCAGGGATTGGCAAATGTAGGTAAAAGAAGTCTCATTTCCACATACATCTCTCCAAAAAATACTATTAAGTTTTACTTTCAAAGGAATAGTGGGAAAGTTACTTGGTTTCTATACAATATTAAATCATCCTTTGGTTAAAATTCTGTCAGTGTCCTCTTCAAATTTTTAATAAATCGGTTAGTTGCTTCCACGCTCAGGTGCTGGGTATCACACATCGTAGCATTCAGTTTCCTGGCTGCAAGGATTGCCCCTGCCACATGGGGGTGCTCCCCCAACCACCATCATTCGTCTTACATTCCTTTACAGCAAGTATTCATGGAAAATTTGCTATGCGCTGGGCACAGTCAAGTTTTAAAACTGAGAGAAAAGAATAAAAATATCTGCTCTCTTAGAGATTACAGTTAGACAAGATAGATTAAATAACTTTCCAATACAAACATTTGAACAGGTTGCGGTAAATCCTACGAGGAAAGGCAAAGACTCTTTGAAGGAGAATTAAGAGGCAACCTGATTTAGATGTGGGGGGGGTTCCAACAACCCCTCTGTGAGTGACAGTTAGCTTGACACTTAGAGGTTGAGGAGGAGAAATAGGGCAAGTTCTAGGCTAGGAGAAAATGTGCAAAAGGGAAGAGTAGTGCCTGGACTCATGCTTGGAGATGAGCTCAGAGAGTTCCAGGAAGCTCGTTAGCCTTGCTTAGGAGGCACACAGGGCCATGGAGGACTTTACTTAGGATTTAGAGCTCTGTTGTTGCGAATAGTGCTTGTTGACTCAAGAGTGGTCACCTGGCTGTAGCTAGACTGGTCATAATTTCTCTTTCAGAAATTTGGAATTTAGAACTAAAAGGCATAAAGTAGTCTCTAAAAGCTCCTGGATGTTCAGAAACTCTGAAGAGCATTTCAGAAAAGGTGTCACTTTCTGCTACTGGGCTCCTGAACTTCTTGACTTCTTCTCTGCTGGTTTGGTTGAACCTCAAGGATTCGTGTGTTGAGAGCTCTGTACCCAGTGGGGCAATGTTGAGAGGCGGAGTCTACAGGGAGGCCACTGAGGGCTGCACCCTCCCCAGGGGTTGAAGACGGGTCCTCAGGATGAGTCAGTCATTTCTCCAGTGTTCTGACCCTCCCCATACTCGGGCTTCCTTCTTGCCATGTGATCTCTCTCTCTCTGTCTTTCTCTTCCTCCCTCCCTCCTTCTCTCTCTGCCATGGTGTGAAACAGCTAGGGGCCCTCACTTCTTGGATTATCAGCATCCAAAACTGTGAGCTGAACAAGCTTCTTTTCTTCTAAAGTATCCATTCTCAGGTATTCTGTTATAGTAACAGAAAATAGACTGCTACACCATCTTTATCCAGATTTAAACTTTTCCCTCTTTCTCATGAAGAGAACATTTTCCTGTAAAGTGTTCTCATAAAATTACTATTTTGCTCAAATTAAGTAGAATTCATGCATTTTAATTTTGATGGTTGTTAATTTTCTGCAGTGAGTTTTATAATTTGTTCATGCTTCTGGATTGCTCTAAACCCAAGAACAAATGCAGAAGAGTGATGAGTGGAGATGATGACAATTTGATGATATTTCTTGTCATCACTTTTGCTTTGTGGTGCTGAAAGACTCTGAAGTTTTCTTACTGAGTCTGCTGGGTAAAGGAACAAGCTTTCCTGAGCTGATAGACCTTACAACACAAGGGCAAAAATCAACTCAATTTGGATAGCTCAAAAGAAGTAAAAAAATAGATTACACCTCCTGTTTTTGTTGCTTCAGTGGACTTTTGGTTGTTCTGGAACAGAGACAGTCTGTAAAGCCTTGAGGGTTTTTATGCAAGAAGGCACTTGTCTCACACCTTAAATCAGTGATGGCAAACCCTTTAGAGTCCAAGTGCCAAATCGAAACCCCAAACCTGCTTACTTATCACGAAGTGCCGACGCCACAGTTAAACCTGAGTATGGAGGTTTTAGTCTAGAAAAACCAACTCAGACATTAACATCTTTTTTTTTTTAATTTTTTTTTATTATTTTTACCAAGAACATGTATTGGTACATTGTATACATAATGTTCATAATCAACACGGTTATTTTGTACCTGTACATGATACATCTTTTGTCTTAAGAGAAAAACACAGTAACACGCATGCCTCAGGTTCCCCACCACTGCTTTAAATCACTAGGCTCCAAAGTGGTTAGGACTGATGGAGGAATTTGAAAATCTGGTGGACGGGAAAGATGTCACACATCAGGCATTTCTCCATGCTGGGTGGGGGGCTCAGATGTTGTGATTTCAGCCGCCCCTCCTGCTCTCCCTTGCTTTTCCTCATAAGGCCGGACCTGCTCGCACTCTGTGTCCCTGCAGATCTCCATCTTTCACTCTCTCCACACTCACCACTCTGCCTACGGTCCACGTTTCTGCCCTTCCTCCATCACTTTTCGTTTGTTGTTTTTCTCCTTTTAAGTACTTTTCCATTCCCCTCTCATGACACCACCTGTGTGCATCTCTACCCAGTCAGCCCTTTCCAGCTCCTCTTTCTTTTCCCTGTTCTCTACTGTGGCGTATCTATCTATGTGTGTATCATCTCTGTCTATATCTACTATCCATTCCCCACCCTCCAGTTCCTTCACAGGCCTCCACTGGCCTAATTAAATCCAGGCCATTTATGGCTTTTGAATAGCCTCTTAATAGTACATGTCTTCATTTTCAGAGTAACACAAATAGCTTTTCCACTTCTAAAAATAATTAAGGTACTTCTCACACTGATTAAAATTCAACACAGTCAACTCTAACCTCATTGCATATCATTTTCTTTTTTATAGAGAAGACCTTCCTTTTCACGCTACTTATGCACCTGTGTGTTATTGGTGAGATTGGTTTGGTTTTCCACAATACTTGCTTTCATGTCATCCTAACTGCGGCTACAAATCAGAGGAAACGTCAACCCTCTGAAACATCACAGTTTTTAGATAAATAATGGTTAACTGCTAAATAATACGTGCTGCATGCCACAGTGTTCTAAGTGCTTTTCATCTATTTGCTCATGAATTCATAACCTTATCGTTATTATTCCCACTTTGTAGCTGGCACAATCAGAAAACAAATCTGATCAGAGTAAATTATATTAAGGAAAAAAAATACAAAATTGATGAGTGGAGAATGGTAGAAGTATCTTAACTAGAAATTGTGTGTGTGTGTGTGTGTGTATGTGTGTGTGTGTGAATGGTGTGTGAATGAATGTGACTGAAACTGAATTTTTATATTCATGGCTTTGAAATGCTTGATCTCTCAGAAAACGATGAACAGGTTTTCTTATCTTACAAATAAGAGATAAAAGAAGTAATCCGATAGAGCAATTAATTAAAAATCAATTCATTTAAAAATCAGGTCCTTAAATTCTTTCTTCCATTGATGTTCAGTTATGACTACATTTCTCATTTGGGATTTCATTATAACAAAATAAATGCTTAATAAACAAGCTGGCCCTCCTGCCCTGAGGCCTTTGGCATGAGATCTGGGAGATCTGGGTCAGACTTCAGATCCCGAGGACAGCTAAGACAGTGAGTTCTGTATTGCACTTTCTAGTTGTATTATTTTTTGTTCTATAAGTTTTTTTCTGTTTCTGGAGGGTTGACTTTTTTTCTTCCTGATTGGTAAAAAGGAAGAAGAGTAAACACTTCAGTTCTAAGAATTCTCTCTTCAACATAAATCAGGAGGCATTCATGTCGACAAGCATAGATGATCAGGTTTCTTGGCAACAAGCCTTTCAATATGTCTTACAGCAATGTGACCACAGGGACTTGCTTGTTGAATGAATAAGTTGAAATTGAAGTCAGCTGGATGAATGTCAATAACATCTTTGAAGAATTTGAAGCAGCAGGGTTTTACTGTTTGATATTGGTTTCCTGTCCTTTATTTTTAAGTTATCAAAACAGCTCCATTGCAGGCAGCCTTCCTCTCAGGAAAACAGACACACAGAAACAAGCGCCTCACTGAGACCAAAATACAAATGTGCAGTGCTGGGTCTGCAGAGAAGAAGAGAGCAGAGTTTACAGCACACTTACTCTAGGGAGACACAGAGGGAGAAGTAACTCCTTATCTCACATCATGTGGCTGCTTGCTTTTTACCAGACTGCTTTGACTTGAAACAGTAAGATTGTATCAAGATTCACAGCTTAGCAGCTACATGCAAGGTCAGTGATGTGAAATAAGACACACGTATTTTTCATTCAGCGTATTCTAACGCAGCCCTGACACGATTGGAGTTTGGTCAGCCCAGGCTGGGCCCCAGGGCAGGGCGTTTCCCAGCCCCTGGTCCTAGTGCAAGACCAGGGACCTCAGAGGAATGCACTTCCCATCCTGTTTTGAGGATTTGCCTTCTCTACTGCAAGTGTCTCAGGAGCTAAACACACACAGAGGCTTGGCGATGTCCCAGGAAGGGCTGGCTTCGGACTAGGCTCTGGTGGCAGGGGAGCTGTGGGCTTCCTTCTTTCCTCCTGAGTTTCTGAGTAGCGGTGACTGGAACCAAAGCACCCGTACTGGTATCCAGTGATGGAGAACCATTCAAGGCAGGGCTAGTAACAATCATTCTTCTACCTCCCCACCTTGGTCTTTACTCATGATCCAGGGTCTTTATGGGATTAAAGCCAGTAAGGTCTACCTTCAGCAGCCTATTAAAGTCCAGTGGGAGAGACTGGATTACAGCTGTGATACGATGTCCTAAGTGAGTTCCAGGGGCCATTCTGCTTGTGCGGAGGACAAGGCATCACTCAGGGAAGTGCGGGATGAGGAGTATATTTGGTAAGGTTATGAAAGTGAATGAATCGGAGGTGTTTCCCTAAAGCAATGTGGCTTTGGGAGAAGAATCATCTATGTAGAAGAAAATAGCTTGTATGCTTCAGAAACAAGGGCAAGAATCATGCTGTGAACATGTGAGGAACCACCAGCAGCCTCTCCGGCTGCCATGTCAGCAAGGGCAAGGGCACCAGGGCGTGAGAAGCAGACACTTCTCAGAGGGCTTTTGGGTGCCCCACTGAGAGCCCTAGATCTCACTCCACAGGGCATAGAGAAGCCTCAATGGGCCGTGGCAGTAGAGGATGGGTAGGCTTTGTATTCTGTAAACCACATTGACGGCTGCATATGGGATAAATTCGGGAGGACCTAGTCGGACGCAAGACATCACCTGGAGACCCAGAATAATCTGGAGGTACCAAAAGTGATCGCTGAGCTTCCGTTCTGTGACACTCATGAGAGAACACTGCAAGGAGACAGTATAAAGCCAGGACACTGAAGCTGAATGGTTTGGGTTCAAATTCTGGCCCTACCATTGTGGGACCCTGGGTAAGTCACTAACCTCCAGCCCGGTTTCATTCTGTGTAAAATGGGGATGGAAATAAAGCTGTCTCCTCAGTCACTAGGAAAGCGAGCAGTGCCTGGAGTCATAGAGCACTTTATAAATATTAGCCACTATCCTCACATAAGTTAGAGAAAAATGAAAAATAGGTGATGTACTGCCACCCATTCCAACCTCGTGCTATAAAAATGATTGTTTTTATTCCCCCGAGAATTTAACAAACAAAATTGGCAAACCAAAGAACCCTATCAAAGTGAAAAAATAAAGAAAATTTAGTTGTATTCTGCAAAGTATACCCTGGCCTTATTGACAGGCATTCTAGTTTTTGACATGCAAAATTATGTAGTTGGCAGGGTCTCGCACTAAGCTAGATGTAGGAAGAACACAGAATAAGGCATCGACATCTCTGCAGTGTGCTCACCGATGGTGAAATATACGAGCCAAGACCACTTCCTACAGACTCTACCGACAGGTGGAATGCCTCACTGCCGATTGTCTAACAAGATTCCAGTTCTTCCTGGCTGGCTTTGGAAGAGTCACAGTATCTCTCATTGCCGAGGATAGCTGTGAACTATTTCATTTTATTCAATCTATTGTGTACAGACTTAACTTAACTTTATTTTTAAATGTCTTTGATGTATTTAAAATTGATAATTTTAAATTTTACTTTTTAGAGATATAATAATTATATAGCTTTATGTGGTACACTATGATAATTTGATATAGATACAACATCATGTCAACCTTTCCTTTCTTTCTTTTTTTTTTTTTTATGGTGTCAAACATTCATTTGAAAAGTGTGGAGCAGTGGGTAAAGGAGAAATCAGTTCTGTGGAGTGAACTTGGTCTGAACAAATAGAAAAAGAAGGTAAAAACAAAAATGAAAGTACATACCACGTCTGAGAAACGTGGTGCAGGCTATGTGCAAATGCATGTACAATAGCTGACCTTTTCAAACGTTAATCATTTCTCTGCACAGGGACATTTTGTTCCCATCTCGTTATTTTTAAATATAAATTGTTGTAAGAAGTAGTCACTCTGCTGTGCTATAGAAAACTAATTCCTCCTGTTTAACTAGGTTTTGGTGCCTTTTATGTACTCCCCACCTTCCCACTCTACTTACTGACCACAATTCCAATGTCTCCTTTTATGATATTGGCTTGTTTCCATAAATGAGAACATGCAATATTTTTCTTTCCAAGTCTGGCTTATTTCACTTAACATAATGATCTCCGAGTCCATTCATATTGCCGTACAGAATTTTCTAATTTTTTTATGACTAAATAATATGTCAGTGTGATATATGCCACTGAAATTGATTTATTTGCAAGCGGTTCAGTATTATCGGAAGTGTAGAGTAACATGAAGAGAAAATAATTGCCCGCATTTTCGCAAAGCTCCAGTCAGATGTTCTCTTGTGACTGTCTTGGGCATTAGTTTGTCAAACTCTAGTGTGTTAGATGATGGCTTCTTCGTCCTCTCTGCTGTTATACCCGCCTGCCCCAATCTGGACTTCTCAGCCCTGAAAATGAGACCTGGGCAAGTTTAGGCTCCTTGGTGAAGTCAATCTGTAGTCTAAGGATGACTAAAACTAGAGAGAGAGCTGTACCAGGAAGAACTTATTATTATCATGAAGGTAACAGTCCTTTCTAAGTTTTGTAGTCTATTTTTAACACATGCAATTAACTGACAGAAAATAGAAATTGTTTCAAGGAAAAACATTCAGGTTTTATAGATTTGTAGAATGAAAATAGCCTAAATCCATCAAAGAAAGTAGAAAATAATTAGTCAGAAAAGTCGGTCCAGAACACATTTTTCTTTTTGCTGAGAATTTCCAAATGTCAGAACAAACATAACGAAAATAGTACCTTAAAAAAATGGAGTGTTAAATACAAACCTATAAAACTCCTTGACGATAACAGAAGAAAGCCTTGGTGACGTTGGTTTGGCCGTGACTTCTTAGCTACAACACCAAAAGCACAGCACAAAAAAGTAGAAAAACTGATGGGTCAGACTTTGTTAAAATTACGAACTTCTGCTCTTCAAAAGACAGCATTAAGAGAATGAAAAAAAAAAAAAAGAAAGAAAAAGCCACAAAGTGCAAGGAAACTTTGGCCAAACACATATCAAATTCAAAACTGGCGTCCAAAATATATAAAGAACTCCTAAGTCTCAACAATAAGAAAACAACTCAACTTAAAAATGGACAAAAGATATGATCAAAAATCCAACCGAGAAGATAGCTACATGGCAAATAGGTCTAAGAGAAGGTGCTCAATGTTCTATGTCATCAGGGATTTTCAAATTAAAACAATGGTGAGCTACAACTATGCACCTATTAGAATGGCCAAAACCCAAGCAGCTGGCACCAAATGCTGGAAAGGACGTGAGGCAACAGGAATTCTCATTACTGCCAGTGAAAACGCAAACGGCACAGCGTCTTTGGAAGACAACCTGGCAGTTTCTTACAAACTGAATCCGCTCCTACTGCACGGTCCAGCAATTGTCCTCCCTGGTATTTACCTAAGGAAGTTAAAAACACACATCCACAAACGATCTGCACGTGAATGTTTATAGCATCTTTATTAATAATTGCCAAAATGCAGATGAAACCAAGATGTCCTCTGACAGGACAATAGGCAAATGAATAAACAGACCATGGTCCGTCCAGGCAGTGGACTATCACTCAGTGATAAACAGGAAAGAGCTTTCACACCATGGACATACATGGAGGAAACCAAAACGGTTACCACTGAGTGAAAGAAGCCAATCTGAAAAGGCTACATATGATACGATTCCAACTATGACATTGTAGAAAAGGCAAAACTGTGGAGACAGTGAAAAACTGGTTGTTGCAGGAGCTCTGGGGCAGCGACGGAAGGATGAATAGGTGTAGCCCAGGAGATGATTAGGGCGGTGGAACCGTTATGCTTTGGACACCGTAACGGTGGACAGATGCCATCACGCATTTCTCAATGAGAATGGACAATGAGAAAAGCGAAACCTAATGTAAACCATGGACTTTAGTTAGTAATTTATGTGTCTTTCCATGGAGGTCTGTGGGGTCTCCAGTAGTCACTGTGCATCTGCAGGCTCAAACTGTGTCACTCCCACGGAGAGCTGGGGCCGCGAGTTGAGGCTGTGAGCCGGGCTGTGTGCCGGGGACGCACCGGGTTGTGCGCTGCTGCTGTGAGCTGGGCTGTGACCCGAGGCCGTGAGCCCAGGCTGTGCCCCGGGCTGTGACCTGGGGGCTGCAAGCTGAAGCTGCGAGATGGGGACGCAAGCCTGAGCCGCGAGCCTGAGCCGCAAGCAGGAGCTTTGGGAGAAAGCGCCGTCCGTCTCCTTCTTCTTCTAGGCTGGTCTCTCCTTTTGCTTTCCCCGCGGGCTTCAACTCTTGCTTCAGCTCCCTGCTGGGTTCTGAGAACACGCTTCCCTCTTTCTTCTCTTCCCTAAATTGCTAAATTCCAGTGTCTGGACAACAAATCTCGGAGAGGCTCTTACTGTCCTTCTCTCTGCTCTGCCATCTTCCCAGAAGTCTCTAGTTAGTAATTTATAACTAAAGCTTACAGTTATAACAAATGGACCACACTAATGCCAGATGTCAAAAATAGAGGAATTGGGAGCAGTAGTGAGAAGTATATGGGAATTCTGTATTTTGGGCTCATTTTTTTTCTATAAGCCTAAAACTCCTAAAGAAATAAAGTCTATTAATTTTAAAAATAACGTGTTTTCTTACTTTAAATACATACCTCAGAATTGCCTATGTTTCCATTTTACCTTTTGGGACTAATCCAGCCTACATAAGCACTTTCGGTGTCCTGGCACTTTAAAATGCCATCATCGAGGACCCGAAGATTTTACATGAGACAGAGTAGATAAGACCTGCAGGTCTTGCGCCCACGTTTTTAGTGATTTCCAGGCAAGTGTGCCCTGAGGACAGAGGGACAGATACTTCCACAGCTTGACTTACTGAGCCCGCAGGATTTTATGGTGGGAGATCAGAGCCACGCAGTCTTCCTTTTCAGTCATTTCTACATGCTCGTCTTCCTCTCTTTCCACCAACAAAGGTAATTCTAGGTGAGCCAGGCAGGCAAAAAGAGGATTTCACACACCAGGCCAAACTAATGGAGAGACATACAAAGCTCATGGAAAGGAAACCATACATCTTCTTTCTTCATGATCACATATTTTAAGACAAAAGTGCGTCTGTAAGAAGTGTACTATGATGTCATATGAACCACATAGCCATGTACAGATCTTGTAAGGACTCAGAGCATGAATTCTTTGGCCTCAGACCCCAGTTCTAATCTCCTCTCTGCCACTTGCTATGGATCTCAGGCAGATTTAAGATTCTTTAGCTTCAGTTTCCTCATCTCGAGAAAGCTCATAGTCACGTTTACCTAATAGGACCATCACGAGAAGTGACTGAGTTTACAAAATGTTTGGTGTCTACTGGTAAATAGCATACACTCTCTCTTCTCAGTGCATCTCAGTCACTTTCAAATTCCACATTTCAACACTTAGGGGCTGTGTCACTTTGAATGGAAATGACCAGCTGAATTAGGTCAGTGCGGCTCTGGGCGTGGAGGAAGGGATTTACTGACGACAGAAGACCCACCCTGGGTGTGAGCGACAGCAGCCTGAATGGAATAAAAGGGAAATGAGGAACGGTGGCTCGCTCATGTCTCTTCACCTTGGGTGTCATCTCCTGGCTTCCACCACAGACTTTTCAGCCTCCTGATACAGACTTGCACAGGACACTACAGTGAGCTCCAGTTCTTTGACTGGATCCTTTGGATCCCCAGGGAGCAAACAGACCTTTTGTACTTTTCCACCCCTGACTCTGCGGGCTGCCATTGGAAGCCAAGCTTGTAAATTCCTAGGTATTTGAATAAATATGTTCCTCAAGTAAACACTGACTGATCCGGGGACTGTACAGAACGCACTGGGTTTTAGGCAATATGCATAGAGTTTTGCTCCTTCTGCATGAACTGGTCTTTACCTCTATGGAGAAAGTATCCAAACCCAATTTTTAAAAAGTCTCAAGATGGGGCAAAGTTTCTACTTGACATACAAATGGGTTGACATTCTCAAATTTGAAGATAGAAGGAATGATGATGGCTGTGCTTAGACGTGCTGATTTTATTGTACTGTTTCATGTCCACAATTTTTAAATATGGCAGAGCAAGGGAGAAAAGTCTAGACTGAGGAAAAGCAGGTCAAAAAATACTGTTTGTAATTCAGTATAATCTTATCTGAGCCTTATAAATGTTGTGGACTCAATTCTCCCAGGATCAACTTAAATTCTGTATGATCTTTTTTGAATTTTCCAGCTTTAAACTATGAAGCATGTCTGGAGAGTTAAGGATCCAGTAATGGAAGACATTTTATGTAGAATTTTAGATCTTTGAATTTAAAAAGCCTAAGAAAAAGAGAAGGTTCAGTTATATTCCAAATCTTAAGTCAGATATAGCCATGATTCTTGTACAAAAGGGTCATTAGTAAAATTGTTCTACATGGTTATGAATTAATTTCACTTGAAACACAAGATAAATCTAAAAATATGAGAGAGGATTATTTTCCTCTTGCTTTTCAAACATTTTGATAAAAAGCACAGAAAATTTATCATTTTAACCCTTTTAAATACAATTTATTGCTATTTGGTGAGTCTACATTATTGTCAAACTATCATCATTATTTTTCTCCAGAACTTCCCAACCAGAGTGGAGGGAAAAGCAGCAGCTCAAGAAGAAGTAACACACTTTGGGGGCCTCAGTAGGAAAAGCTGAGAGCATCCTTTTTAGTGGACTCACAAATAGTGCTCACTATTTGTTTTTTCACTGGCAAAAGCTTTTGGGGTCCTCTGCAGAGACCACTGAAGTCTGCTGGGGTGAGCACTGTGAAGTCCTCTCCATAGAAAGCTATAGGGGACACATGGTGGTCACAGGGGCAGGCTGCTGAGGTCCTGTGCAGAACAAGTCCCTGGGACCTAGCGGCTCACATCACCTGGCCGATACCGATAGCCCCCATACCAGGTGTCCTGGATATGTTGGTCTCCCCAGTAATCTGGTGGGATAAGATTGAGAGGGAACATTTAGGCAGTCCCCTGAAAGGCTAGAGATGCTGACTGCCACTCCATACTCCACCTGCCTGTGAGGGGAACTCAAAGGCTGGAGTGTTCCTGTGTAGACAAAATGAATCTATTCTTATCTTTTTGTTTGTGTAATTATTCTTCGGTTTTTTTTTTTCCTTGACTGCAGTCCAGTAGCTTCTTAAGTAGGATTTTGGGATCTACTAGAGCAAATTTTGTTTAGGGATAGCTGGCCAATTGTTACCTTATTGGGGTACAAAGGTTAGGATCTTCTCGCCTGCCCTCTTGCTAACATCGAGAAGTTTCCCATCATCCCAAGCTGAAACTACATACATTAAATAACAATTCCCTGTTATCCTTTCTTTCCAGTCACTGGTAGCCAGTATTCTGCTTTCTGTTCCAATGAATTTGACTATTTTAAGTACCTCATATGAGTGGAATCTTATGATATTTGTGCTTTTGTTTCTGACTTATTTAGTATAGTGTTTTAAATGCATCTTTTAAACCATAATATTTTAAAGGCTTATCTATATATCAAGATTTTTTCTGTTTAATAGATTTTATTTGTAAAGCAGTTTCAATTCTACGGAAGAAATGAGTGGAAAGCATAGAGTTTCCACATTCCTCCTGCTTAGCCCCTCCACAATCTCCAGCTCCATCAACATCCTACATTAGAGTCATACCACTGTTACAGATGATGACCTTACGATAACGTCATTATGACCCAAGTCCATAGTTGGCATCGGGATTCTTTCTCGATGTTGAGAATTCTTATGGGCTTGGATGAATGGATGACTCGTATTCACTGAAAAAGTATCATGCACAGTAATTTCGCAGCCTTAAATTCTCTGCGGTCTATGTATTCATCTATCCCTCCTAGCCCATGACAACCATTGATTGATCTGTTTACTGTCTCTATCATTTTGCCTTTTCCAGAATGTTTTTTAGTTGCAATCACATAGTATTTAGTCCTTTCACATAGGCTTTTTCACACAGCAATACCTTTAAATTTTCTCTGTCTCTTTTTGTGGCTTGATAGCTTTTTTTTTTTTTTTTTTCACTGAAGAATATTCCATTGTTTGGGTTTACAATTTGCTTATCGAAGGACATCTTAGTTGCTTCTAAAATTTGGCAATTATGAAAAAGATGCTATAAGCATTCAAGTGTGAGTTTTTGTGTAGGCATTTAAAAAATTCCTTCAGGTGATTATGAAATAGCATGATTGCTAGAGTATATGGAAAGACTATGATTAATTTTGTTTAAAAAAAAACTGCCATATTATCTTCCAAAATGGACGTACCATTTTACATTCTTTTTGGCAATGAACAAGAGTTCCTACTGCTCCACATCACTGCCAAGACTTGCTTTTTTCAGTGGTTTAGATTTCTGTCATTTTAATAGGTATGTAATGGTATCTCACTGCTTTAGTTTGCAAGTCCCCAATGACATGATATTGGGTATTGTTTCATATTTTGGGGGTATGCTGGGGATCAAACTCAGGGCCTTCTGCTTGTTAGGCAAGCTAAATCCCCAACCTCTCGTTTCATATTCTTATTTGCCATCTGAACATATATCTTATTTGGTAAGGTGTCCGCTTCGATATATTGACTGTTTTTTTTTTATTTTTTATTTTTTAATTTTAATCGTCATGTATCTATTTTGGGTTCTTGTCCTTTCACAAGTATTTTTTTCCTAGTCTATGTCTTGTCTTCTAATTCTCTTGCTGTATCAGACTTTCATTTCCTTCAAAAAGTAACTACTATTGCAATGCATATATATATATATATATATATATATATATATATATATATATATACACCATAGTTTGTTTACCAATTAATCTACTATTGATGGATATTTAGATTGTTCACAACTTTTGGTAAGTTTGAATATTGCCATTATCAATATTGGTGTACAAATGTCTAAGTTTCTACTTACATGTTTTTGGATTCATACCCAGAAGTGGAATTGCTAGATATCTTTGCTTTTGAAAATTCTTTAATAGTGCATCTAAACAATTATTCTCGGTTCTTATTTCTGTGAGCAAATCAGTTGTGTTGCATTCATGAATGATACGACCCTATTAGAGCAATCTTGCTCTTCGTATAGCTTTACCATTTCTGGTTAGGAAGCGAAGAATGAATCAGCAGTCTCCTGGGCTCAGGAAAATAGCTATAATCCTTGACTACAAATGGCTTGGCCTAAGGGAAGTTGAAGTGAATAGAAGCAAATGGTATTTTATAAAATATGCTTTAAAATAAAAGAGATGCGCCACAGTTCTCAATTGAAAGGATAAATCCTGGTCTCAAATAGAAGTCTGATAAAAGTAGATCGGGATAAAAAGACCCGAAAAAACACCACAGAGAATCCAGATGAAATGTCATCCCCTGTTTCCTCAGACTCTAAAAATACCTCAAGCAGCAGCAATTCTGTGTCATTGTATTTTCTATGCAAAAAAAAAAAAAAAAAAAAAAAAAAAAATTCTGATTTTTCAGTTATATACTCAAAATGCCAAGATACAGGCAGAGTCATCTCAGGGAGATTTGCAATCTCAACACATGAAAGAAGAAAATTCTTTTAGATGTATAATTTGTATCGAGGGCAATTTTGCCTCAGGTGTGTGTGGGATTGAGTTTAGTGGGTTTGTGACCTGAATATAAAGCATGTTGGGGTCCAGAAAAGAATTAAGATATTTCCATTTGGACTAGCTTCTAAGAATAAAAATATGCTTAAGCAACATAACTCAACTTTATACTAAAAATACCATTCTTGCCATATCCTCAGCTATTATCTTAGACTAACTATGGTTGAAAGTTTAGCTTTAATAAATACTTAAGAGCCTTCGGCTTTATTGCTGAGTTCTCTCAAACTCTTTCAAAGAGTAAATCTGGTACCTAACGAAGGTGGCCTGCCATGAGATGTTGCAGGCACGAGCAGAGAGGAGGAAGCCCAGAGTGGAATACTCCGCTGGGAGCGTAAAGTGCGGCAGCGTCCGCTGCGATCAAGTGGGCTTGATCCTGGCGACAGAGCGACGCTACAAAGTTACAAACAGGATGTGCCGCTCCAGTAACTCAACTCAGAAAACAATAAGCAATCTTTTCTGTAGCTGTTATGAAAACGTATGATAAAATTCAGTATTATCCATTTCTTGTTTAACAACATTTTTAGTGACACGGAATTTCTGCCCTTTCAATACCTGTTTAAATAAGAAAAGAAATTAAGAAATATTAAGGAATTTAAATCCGCAGCGAAGAATCCGTCCCGTCCCTACGGCTTGCATCATCTTCTCCCTGCGAGAGTAGGACTCCTCAGAGACAAGTCAATGTGTCCTAAAAGCGCTTCTCGCTCTCTTTGCCTCGCACAGTCAGGCTTGCAGGCCGCACAGCAGACTCTGGGGAAGGGGCTGGACGGATGTTCCATTTCGGTCTGTGGTTTTTCCAGTGGGTCCCAACAAGATTTTAAGCTTAGCCTTTCTTGTTCTAAAACCCGAGTAGCAGCGGGAACATTTAAGAATTTAATTTGGCAGCACTATTTCCCCAAAGACTGCGTTTCCTTTGCAGTCCGAGAACCGCGTCGCCTTCAGGCTTTGCAGAGACGGCCTCCCAGGCGCTCCCACAGCTCAGGCTGCTATCTTCGGAAATTGCTTCTGATATTTATTTTCTAACCCAAACAGCTTCCCAAGACCCAACCCCCCACCAGTCGAGCCCCCAGATTAGTGTACAGCAAGCTATTTAATGTGTTCTTAGGCTAAATTTTCACGCTTTTTGTCTTGAACAAATTGGACTCCATTTAGTAAAGGGATCCCATCTATCATCATTCGGATTTTTTCCAGTACATTATGAAGAACGTGGCGTAGTTTTGACAAAGTCAGAATTTTCACATTTTCCTGTCATAAGCATGTGATTGATTAAAGAAACATTATCAGTATAGACGTCAACAGATTTTTGTTTCTAGATATGAAGCTATAGTATTAAATATATCTTAGGATTTGCTTGTTTCAGGCTGTTTTATAACAGAAATCATTTATCGAATTTCACCTGTGGGTACAATATTTACAAATGCTGTGCACCTGGCATTTATTGGCTGTATCTGAGGATTTACCAAATTACATAGTAAAGCTGTAGTTCTAAAGTTTAGTACACAGAATCTCTTGAGTTTTATGTGATGTGTGATCAGTTTGCTGACTTATACTACTGGAGAGAGGAACTTTTTCAATTTCCTCAAGCTGCACCTTATTCAAAAGTTTTATTCACTTAGATTTTTGAAGTTAGCTTTATTCTCCTTCTTAAATTTGGTCCGCATCCTGTTCTCAGTCAGGAGCTCCCTTTGTGGAAGTAAAATACCTACCACCAGCTTCCAGAACGCCTCATTCAGTGGAAATAAAGAAGAGAAGGTTTCTCTACCCCAAAATTGCCCAGAAATAACTACTTCATTGTGAGTTGACCAGTTAAAGTTATGTGTCCTGGACGAACCAACCATTATAGCTGCCACATTACTAGTATAGATGAGGGTGGGATCATTTTCTTTCAAAGCATGATGGCAAGCAAAACATTCTCTTATTATTCTTAATAAATGGAAAAATGGATGCCGTGCTGCCCAAACCACCACTTATTTATGACAGAATTCATCCTTTCACGTTTTAAATAGAGATCACAAGTTTTCTATGTCATGTACAAAGCTACTTTTTGTCTGTTTTCTTAGGCAGGTCCTCTTTTTCCTTTGGGAGAAAATGCTTTTATCTGTCTTTTCCTTATTTATTTATTTATTTATTTATTTTAATTTTTCTTTCTTTTTGGCACAGTTTTATGTGTTAGTCCCATGCTGACTTCTTTATAATTATTAACTTCAAAAAGACGCCAGCCACTCACAAATACATACAAACATGCACACATACATGCTTGCTGTGGTTCAGAATGGTGGAGTAACAGCCAAGAATTGTTGGGGGATGCTGAGGATCGAGCTCAGGGCCTTGCACTTGCTAGGCAAGTGCTCTACCATGGAGCTAAATCCCCAACCCACAGCAAAGTATTTTAAGTCACTAGCTCTGGGTTGCAGTCTGGTTATGACGGCTTTCTCTTCTTCCTTCACTCCACTTCACCTCCAGAGGTCTCCCTTAGCTAAAATACTGTATTGTGAGTCATCTGTCTCTTTTTCTCCTTTTCCCTTCTCTTCCCTTCCCTTCCCTTCCCTGCCCTTCCCTTCCCTGCCCTTCCCTTCCCTTCCCTTTCCTTCTCCTCCCCTTCTCTTTCCTTCCCTTCCCTCCCCTCTTTGCTTGGTCTCTGTGTCTGTCTGTCTCTCTCTGTATTTCTCTCTCTCTCTCTCTGTTACACACACATACACACACACACACACTCACTCACTCACTCACACCACCTACCTTTCCTCCCAGTCCTCATGACAGATACTTTCCGACCAACATGATTTGTCCTTCTGTGGCATTTCCCCTGTATTCAGAGAGGTCACGTTGGGTCTCCTGAAGGGCACATCCCTCCCTCACGCCCTTCCCTGTGCCTGAGGATTCCTTATTCACACGCTCAACATTCTAATCAAAGGAAGTTTTAGACTGTTGGTGATGTGAAATTTGGGGGAACTTGGTTATCCTGGTCCAGGTCGTAGGAGGCAGGGACTGGCGGTCTGGGCTCTGCTCTTACATCTTTGTCTAGACTTCATAGAATTTGGCAGATGGGCCTCCTCGTTTGTGGCTTGAGGTTGTACCCTTTTCAACATCTCACTGATGATAGATTATTTTCCCCTTTTTTGTTTGCATTTGGGGAGTTGGATGGAGTGGAGAAGAGCAAAAAATCTTCTACTTCCCTATCTTGAGCCAAAGTCTTCTCCAGAATGATTTCAATGTGTCCGAGTTTTTCACTTGGATATCCCCAGGCACATCAAAACTAACGTGTTGGCAGGTACAAACATTTCTTCTGTCCTTGCACCACAACCCATTTCCTTCTTTAATTTTTCTTATCTCAGGAAGAGGAACCACGATGCCTAGTTGCCTTGACTCTGGAACTTGAGTTTTCCTAGACATCTTTCTCTCTTGCTCATAATAACTGATGGCTGCCAAATCTTGTATTTTTTCTCTGCCTTATACTTTTCAAGTCCATATCCCTTCCTCCGTGTCCCCTGCCATTTCTAAATTTCCCCTACTTTGTATTATGGATGTCCTCCATGTTGTTTGGACATTTTGCTTGTGGATTTATAATGCTAATGAATGAAGGTGGGAGATGGTGGAGGTGTACTGTAAAATGGATTATCTGACTCTGCTCTTAATCAATTTTCAGATCAATTACAGACAAGGCTCTGGTATTGGGTTAATCTTTATGATGTGATAAATCTACAATTCTGCTCCTGTAAGAAAAAGTAATACTTAGTTTTTTAAAACTAAAGAACAAATGGTTCTCCTTTTCCTAGTGAATTTGCCTGTGTGTTAGCAGTGATGCCAGGAGGATGGAGTCTTGGTTCAACTTTTGACCAGTTTAGCTGGCATGGCTAAAACTGTGTACTAAAAGGCAGCAATGCATGAAAAGGGGAAAAGGCCATCTGTCCGTCCTTCAGCAATTCATCAAAGATTATTAGTAGAGGACACCTAGTGGTGCTTTGTAGAAATTCACTATATTAACAAACTACATTTGTTGTTGTTGTTTTCAGATTTTTATTAAAGTTTATCCAAAATTACACAAACATACAGGCAATTACACAAGCTTACAGACCACAATTAATTGTATCTTTTGTTTATGACAGTAAGCAATGTAAACAACCACCTACCTACAGCCGTGAGTCACAACTATATAAAATTACTATAGTACCCAGTGTATGTGTCACTGATTTAAGTCTGGGTTATAAGGTTCTTATTTTTAAGATATCATTATTCCCTTGGATTCCCATTCCCCTCCCCCTTTTCCCTCTTCTTGTTCCCTTGAACTCTTTGTCTACTAGCTGAGGACTTTATGATCCACTGTAACACAGGGATGATAAGACAGAAAAGTACAAAACAAATCCCATGTTAAGTCTCATAGGATCGGTCAGTATAGGCTAAGTGCTGTAATAGCCACCAAATTCTCTCTGGCTTACGTAGCAATAGAAATTAATTTCGTGCAATCGAAACAGCACAGCTGCTCAGAGGGTGGTGGGTACAATGACACAAATGGAGATTTGCTCATAGGAAAAATACTTTTCATGTTTGGATAGGAGGAGTCAATATGGTAAGTAGATCATTTCTCAGAACAAGATAAACCAAAAAAAAAAAAAACAACCAAACAAACAAAAAGAAACAATATGCAATATAACATAGTGTGTTAAAATCCATGTGGAATATATGGCTATATAAATTTGCCACATCTTATCAAATATTTAAATCTATGTACATTTAAAATCTATGTATTTCACTGTATAAAAGTATACCTCAATTTAGAAAATTTCAAAACACCTAGTAGTAATCTAGAAAAGAAAGAGAAATAAAAATTGAAGATACATTAAAACATAAAAGCTCCCTCGCAAGCATGAGGCCCTGAGTTCGATTCCCGGTACCAAAAAAAAAAAAAAAATAAAAATAAAAAAAAATAAAAGCTCAATAATCAGGGCTTGGGGATTTAGCTCAGTGGTAGAGCTCTTGCCTAGCAAGCACAAGGCTCTGAGTTCGAGCTACAGCACCAAAACCAAAACCAAAACCAAAACCAATCAAAACAATGAAACAGGACAGAAAAGCCAGAAATACATTCAAGTGTGTGCAGAAATTTAGTAAAAATAAAGTAGCCTCCAGAAATTCAATTAAGTCTTCAGTGAATGTTTTTGTCACAATTGTAAATATCTGTATTCTGCTTGAAGAAAGGAAGAACTGGGGGAGAAAGAAATGTTAATTTATACTAAATCCCTTTGGCCATTTTATTAGTCAGGGTTCTTTTTTTTTTTTTTTTGAGACAGGATCTCCCTATTTAGTTCAGGCTGGCCTTGAACTCACTATGTAGTTCAGGCTGGCACTGAACTGGTGGTGATCCTCCTGTCTCGGCTTCCTGAGGGCTGGGATTACAGGTGTGCACCACTAGGCCCAGCGTAGTCAGGGTTGTTCAGGACATGTGTGCACATCTGTGTAAAGGGGCTTCTTAGAAGGAATGGTTATGCAGTTGTGGAGGCTGACAAACCCCATCTGCAGGCTGAGGCAGTAAGCTGGAATTCTGGGAGGGCGGACACTGTGGTCATAGTGTGAAGGCCGTCAGGCTTGGAACCCACGAAGAGCTGATGGATCAGGTCAAGTCTGAAGGCAGGAAACCAACGTCCTGTTTTGAAGGTAACTGGGCGGGCAGAATTTTCTCTTCCTGGGGAATAGCCAGGCGTTTTGTTCTATTCAGGCCTCAGTTGGTTGGGTGACATCAATTGGAACATGAGGAAGGGCAACTTATTATAGTCAGCTTATCAACGTGAATGTAATCTCACTCAAAACACACAGACCCATCCAAAAGTGTCTGACCTGATAGTTGGGCATCTCGTGGCCCGCTCATATTGATGCATAAATTAGGCATTGCGGGCAGCGTAGATTTACATTCTGTGAATGCTTATCCTCCTTCCTACGAGTTTGTGTTGCAAAAGGTCATGATGTTGGTTTTGAAAAGGGCCATGGAGAGATACTTACTGCAGAATCCTGCAGCTGTATTTTTAGCATAACTACAGACTTTCTCTTTCTTATAGCCTTCTACTTCTTGCTGAATTGGCGTATGCCTCAAATCTACAGCACAGAGACAGGCTTGCTCTTTTAATGTGATGGAAGGGCATCGGGTCATGCCATTCTGCTTGCCCACAAACTTAAAATGACCACTTACCTTTTTTTTTAACACATTAATTAGGGTGCTATCACTGTTTTTCTAGCCAGTAGAGGCACATGCTTCTCCACACTCCCCCCTTTTTCCTTATAATGAATTTGAACTTGATCTAGGCTTTATTGGAGGACAGTTTAGTCTGATATTTTCTTGACATCTGCTATCAAACTTTGGGCATTTGTGCAATGGAAATCACTGGAAGGCACCTGAAAGAGTAGAATAGTCAGAATACTGTCAGGCACTGTGCGGCTCTGGAGTTGAATCTGGCGTGCCTGACGTGGCCACGATCCAAGTTATAGCGCAACTTGAAGGGCTCTGAGAGAAGCAGAATCCGGGAAGAAGCCTTTCTGAGAGTCCCAACCTCTTAGTTAAGTCACGAGGCAGGCTTCCTGCAGGGCATTTCAATCCTGGGGAAAGGAAGACAGGACTGTTAAGGAAGCCTCCACAGGGCTTTAGCTAATGAACACCAATAGCTCATGATTTTATATCTGATTTTTATTCGATGCCATCCATCGCCTTATTATTTGTGTCTTAATTGAATCAAGTTAAAAGCACAAGAACAAAAAATCAACGACTAACTGTAAATGCTGAGATCAGGCCTTGTTCTGTTCTTTATACATCATAATGGCAACTTTATCAAATAAGACGATGAAGAACGACCCTTTAAATGACAAGTGGCCTTGTGATGTCGTCCCTTCGCCGTGACTGGGACACGCGCTCCTTGTGCTGCAGCGTTTTCTTTGCCCACCTTGCGGTTAATAATTTATCTATTAACTATGCAATTGAGTTGAGTTCCTTATGTATCCTGGATATTAATCTCTTAAAAATGTATAACTTGAAAATATTTTCTTCCATGCTATAGTCATCTTTCATTTCTCCCCCATGTTTGAATTTTTGACGTCATGATTTTCACCTTTTTGTATTACTTATCCCTTAACAAATCATTATAGTTTTTATTATTTTAATAGTTTTGTCATTTAATCATGTTACTTATATCATACACCACAATTATAGTATTAAAAAATTCAGAATCTGTCAGGATACTTATCTGCACTGGGGAGTTTTATATCATTGTTGCTTTGGTCTTACACATTTCTATCCTTTCTCTTTAGTTTAAAGACCTGGCTTTAACGTTTCTTGCTGTGTGATTCTTGTAGTGATGAATCTCCTCGGCTTTTGTTTGTCTGGCAAAGTCTTTGCTGTGGTCTATGTCCAGGCGACCCTCGAGGACCTCACGTTCTCCTAGACGGGGCTTCTGGAATCATGGGATGATGCAGCTGACTTGTAGGAGGAAGGGGCTGGTCGGAAGAGGCGGTTCACTGGGGGTGTAACATGGAATGATATGTCTTCCTCCCAACTCCTTCTTTCTCTCTCTGCTTCCTGACTACCACAACATGAACAACTTTCTTCCACCCAGGCCCTTCTGCCAACCTGCCTACCACAGAAGGACTGAAACTTCTGAAATACGAGACAAAATAAACTCCTCTTCCTTTAAATTGTAGGTGTTGGGCATTTTGTCCCAGTGGTAAAGAAAGTGACCAAGACAGATTTTGGAACCAATAGTGTGGCCCTTGCTGTGACTTACCTGACCATGTAGTTTAGAAGTCTCTGATATTCCTTTGTGGGAGGAGTTTGGAAAGTTTTGGAGAAGCCTACTGGGGAAGCCCTAGAATGCTGTAAGCTTGATGTGTGATAAGTATCACACATCGGAGTGCAGAAGAACAAAATGCTGATAGGAATACAGACTGCTGAGACCAGGATCAGGAAGTTTTATTTGGAAAGGAGGACTCCATTGGCAGTTGGTCTAGAAACCATGTGTGTTATGTTCTCACAAAAAACTTGTCTGCATTTTGCTCATGTTCTTAGACTTTGTGGGAGACCAACATTAAGGGTGGCAGACTAACGTGGCAGAAGAAATTTCGAGGCAGTCCCGTGTTGAAGCAGTGGCATGGGTACTGTTGAGGGATCTTAGCCAGCACTATATTGAGAATCGAGAGCAAACAGCACAGCTGAGTAATTTCTGTGGTTTTAAATTTCACCAGAAAGGAAGCTGCTGTAAAGTTGAGGCCTGTAAAGTTTTGGCTGAGCATAGTTAGGTTACTGAAAAGATTAGCATAAAAAGAAACCAAGTACTATGTGTTAGGACAATAGGAAAGATGCCTTGCCAGCGTTGCAGGAATCAGCAAGACTCCTCTTTTTGCAGGCTAATGGTGCAAAGCTGTTAAGCTTCCGTTTGAAAAGAGAGCCCCAGGGAGAGAGCCCCAGTTTATTCAAGAATAACTAGAAAAGAATTTCCTGGATTTCAGCCGCACTCAGAGGCCTTTTGCAGCCATAATCTGGGCGGAGAGTGGGTATTGCTTGAGCTGGCAGCAGACCTTGGTATGAATTGTGTGGTCCTGATTTTACAGGGATGTAAAAAGCAAGAATTATAGAGTCAAGAAGACTTCTATCCAGATTTCAGAAGAAGACCCAGGAGACCAGGCAGAGCTCCCCTGAGAGTGCAGCGTGTGACACTGTCAGAGCGATGCTTCCTGGAGATCCCAGGAAGGTAGCAAGGCCAGGAACATGGAACATTTGAAGCAAGCTGCAGGTGGTGAGCAGAGCCAGCCCGAGAGAGGAACCATGAGGGCTACAACAGGCAATGCCATAGGGGCTGGGCTGCCCGAGTCATTTGGAGTTCATGTCTTCGGGTGCTGGGTGTGGAACTACAGGATTTAATGTTTGCCCTGCTGGGTTTTGGTCTTGCTTTGGTCCCACTCCCCTATATTCTTCTCTTTTGGAATGGGAATGTTTACCCTGCGCCATTGTGTGTGGAAGCGTTTAACTTCCTTTTGAATTTTACAGGGGCTCACAGTTAAGAGTCTCAGAAAAGACTTTGGGCTTGGACTTCTCAGCAATGTTGAAACCGTTAAGCCTTTGGCAAGTATTAGACATGAACTAAATGCATTTTTGATAAAGAGATGCTCCTCCACATAAAGAGGCGAGCCTTTGGGGTCCAGGAGGGAACATGAATGTTTATATCTAGATTCCCCCAAGAGCCTCGTGGGCTCACAGGTGCAGCTTTTGGAAGGTGACTGAATCATGGGCTGATACAGCTGACCTGCTCTTAGCTGACCTGCCCATTCTGACCAGACCCCCAGGGCGTGACCTGGAAGAGTGAATCTGCCTACCAGCTCCTTCTTTCTCTCTCAGGTTCCTGACCATGATGACATGGGTGGCTTTCCTCCACCAGACCCTTCCACCATGCTGCCCACTGGGCAAGAGCTGAAACTTGTGAAATGTGAGGCACAATAAACCTCTCTTCCTTTAAGCTGCAGGTGTTTTCTCTCAGTGATAAAGAAAGTGACTAAGGCCTCTTTATCTCTCCTGAAGGACAACTTTGCTGGATGAAGCATTCCTGGTTGTCCTTCTGTTCCTTCAGCACTTTGAATGTATCATCTCACGATCTCCTTGTCATTTAGCTTTCCATTGCAAAGTCTGTGGCCAGGTCTATGGCAGCTCTTTCGAATGGGATTCCCTCCTTTCCTCTGGATGCTCCGAGGACCCTCTCTTTGCACTGTCATTTGAGGCTGTGATTCATGCTTCCGAGTAGTCTTATTTGGATTGAATCAGATGGCTGACCTTTGACCTTGCTATACTTGGATATTTATATCTTTTTCCAGGTTTAGAATGCTTTCTCTATTTGTTAAGATAGAATTTCTTGCACTTTGTCATTTTTAATTCCTCCTGAACTGAAATGACCTGAATATTGGTGCATGAGTGATTTTCCTAAGTTTTTCATCAACCATTGAGAAGCCTTTAAAATAATTCAGAGCAATCACTCCATAAATTCAGCTAGCAGGAATTTGTATTTCCTGGTTTTAATCTAAGCATTGAAGCTTTGCTTACCGTTACTGCATCAGAAATAATGAATAATTTTGCTCTATATTATGTCCAGATTAGGGTCTGCATCAATTACTAATTAAATGTGTTCAAATACCAGGTGAATATATGTGCCCTTGGCAAATGGAATAATGCTCTAACCAAGAGGCTGAAGCAATGAAGTTGTGTTTTGAGGTTTTTAATCAAATGTCAGGTTGCTTTTACACAATGTTACATTTTCGTTTCCATAGAAAACAGATTCAGGATGGCTAGGTATACTGTCTATTATTAATAGGAATTAAAGTTCCAATTCTTCCTCTTCCAAGTATTTTATTCATTTCTGGGATGAAGGATTTGTGAAACCATTCCATGAAAAAGACAATGGTCACTCATTGTTTCTCATTATGTGGCCAAAAAATAGGCAAATAATTTTTGGTTTAGATTTTGGAAGTGCATGGATTTTCCACTCTGTGCACCATACCTGGCTCAATATGGCTTTACGGTAGTGCCATATAGTTCCAATGTTAATTTGTCTTTCCGAGTTTTATGGCCTGGTTGCATATTATGGCTTATGCCTAGATGTCCCAGCAAAGCCTCATGCAGTCATTGTGGGGGGTGCTTTTCAGGGGTGGCTGGGTCTAGAGTGTGTGGTGCCAGGATCAAGGGTGTGTGATTACTACATCAGTGCACTGATTGGTTCGGCACAGTTCTGACTACGATTAAGGGTGTGAGTGCTACACCCACCTGAGGGCGGGTAGCCTGCATGAAATAGAAGGGACAGAAAGAGGACTAACGTGCTCTCACCTGCCTGCTTGCTGTGGACTGTTTCTCCTCTGTGATGCCCCTCTGACTGCCGCCTTGCCTTGGAGCCAGCCAACTGTGGACTGAAACCTCTACAAACTGTGAGCCAAATAAACCTTTCCTCCTTTCACTTTGGGTGTCGAGTGTTTTGTCTCAGCAACAAGAAAATTGATTAAGACACCACACTTTTATGAATGTAGGTTCTATGGGACATCTTCTGCAAGAATTCCATTTCATTACAATTGAAGACTTGCTATGACGGGGACCCATGTTCCTTAAGCAAATTCTCAATCTCTGCCAGAAATGTCACAGCATGTGTGTGACTGGCCCTTACTTGTTGCAGTAAATATCTGGCTATCACTTGTATCAGAGGATTTCTTACTGAAGTCCTCGTACAGGCCCAAGGCTTTCTGTCAGGACACATTGCTGTCACTCAGAACATGTTTTCTGCTCATGTCTCCCACCCACAAATTTAACCCATCTCCAGTCTTAACTAAGCATTTATCGCATATTCTGACTATAACTTTTGCAGTTTGAGATGTGACAGCAAGAGTGATATAATTTTGCTTTTCCTTTTTCGAAATTCAACAGAGAAAGGATTGGTTCTTACTGTAGAGCTTAGTAAACTCAGCATACAATGTTTTTCTTCCCTGGCTCGGTGTGGTGGCACATGCCTGTAATCCCTGCACTTGGGAGGCTGAGGCAGGAGGGTCTCTGAGTTTGAGGCTAGCCCGGGCTATATAGCAAGACCCTGTCTCAAAAAAACAAAAACAAAAAAGTTTTTCTTTCTTTTTAACTTAAAAGCTTTCATGTTTTTACTCAAAGGATGCAGTGTACAGGTTCCCTCTGGCATCTCAGTATCGCCGGGACCACTATCTTTGCACGTTAGGGCCATTATTAAGTAAAAGAATGATTATAGGAACACAAGTTTTCAACCTGATAACCAAGCGAAATGGAAGAGTAGCCTATATGGTCTGGATAAGCTGGACAAAGGGATGACTCACACCCTGAGGAGCATGGCAGGGGAGAGCACATTTCATCACACTACTCAGAACAGTGTGTACTTTAAAACTTATGGTGCTTTTATTTCTGGAATTTTTTATTGAATATTTTTGGATTGCAGTTGACTGTAGGTAATGGAAATCACAGACAGTGAAACTGCAGATAAGGGGGACTACTGTATATAATTAATCTATCGTTGATAAAAATTGCTAACACATGGATTTTTTTTTTGGAGGGGTGCTGGGGATTGAACTCAGGGCCTTGCGCCTGCTAGACAAGTGCTCTACTACTGAGCTAAATCCCCAAGCCTGCTAACACATGGTTTTAAAAAGACCAATTTTAATAATTTATTAGTTTTTAAGTGACTGTGGACTATGCATCTCTTCATTAGCAGTGCCCTGGCTAGAAGACCACTGCGCTGCAGGTTTGTAATTCTGAGCCTCTGGCGCGCAGTAACCTGTTGCCTCTCTGTGCCACGCAGGGCACTCCGGTCTAGCTCAAGGTAGGCTTATGGTGTCGACTCTAAAGCGGGATCACTTAAACGGGAAGAAATGGTGGAGGAAGAGAGGTTAAGATAGAACTGATCGTAAACAACCCTCAGATCCCCTTTTCCTAACTATTCTTCTCTCCCGTCTCTTAGAATTATTTCAGAAGAAGATACTCTGAATCTCCATGTTTGCTGCCTGGTTACCAGAAAGCTGAGTGGACCTTGGGAGCTGCCTGTGCCTCATTCTGTACCAAAGCAGAAAGGATGAAGGCAGTTTGCTTGGGGTGATGTTTTCTTTCAAGAGTCAAATTGGATCGCAGTGCCCAGATATTTGGTCAAGAATTTTTCTGGAGAGAAATTTTTCATGTGAGAGCTTTGTAATAAGGTCGGCATTTCAGTCATTAACGTCAATGCCAATTGCCGATGAGCATTTGAACCAGAGTAGAACTGATTGCCATCCAGAATGTGGGTGGGATTCATTCAGTCAGTTCAAAGGTGGAATAGGATAAAATATTGACTTCCCCGTGACAAGAAGGAACTCGCCAGAAGAAATCTTGACTCGAACTGTAGCATCACCTTTTCCTGAATCTTCACCTTGGTGACCTGCCCTGTCTATTTTTGACATGCCAGCCGTTATAGTCATGTGAATCAATTCCTTACATCTCTCTCTCTCTGCTGTCTGTCTGTCTGTCCCTCTTTCTCTATGAATATACTCTCTCTATATGTATATACATGTGCTTATATACACATTCCAGTGGTGCTGGGATGTGGATGGTCAAGAGTTCAGGATACCAGTTCTGAATCTTTCTTCTACTGAAAGACATTACTAGCCATAGATATTCAGTACCTGTCTCTGTAGAAATAATATACTCTTTAAAACAATGATTTTTGGCTTAAATAGTACAGTTTCAAACTCATAGTCCAGTAACACGCTCCTTATATATTAGGATATTATTTTCTTCTTCAGTTAGTAACAGCCATGGAATGCTTTACGTAAATCACAACTGCCAAAAACTTGAGAAATGTACAGTGTCCTATATACTATGCTACTGCTTACAAAAAGTTTTGCTGAGGACATGGGTTATTTGAAGAAAGATCATGGAGTTTTTTTGGAAAAACATAAAGAAAAGAAAATGTTTTACATAAGCCATCATTAAAAATTGTTACTCATAAATTAGAATAATGATTCTTGGAGATAGTTCTCTTTAAACATCAAAGAGATACCATTATCTCTTTAGGAGATACTATTATGGACTCCGTTTGAATTCACATTTCTTAGATATGAGAAGACTGATAGAGGAAGTGTCACGCCTGAGAGACAAGTTAGAGATAATTTTCCATCATTAGGAGAAGAGATGGATAAACCCTGAAGAAGATGATCTTTATTAAAATCATTAATGTGTGGTAGAGACAATGAGTTACAAGTATACCTAACCCATAGACCTTATTAGCAGAGCGACTACTGAAAAAAGAAATCAAATGATATACCACTATTTTTTAAAAATCCTACAGAATACCAGAAACAATGTCCTAGTGATAGGTAAACAATTAGACAGAGCTAGATTTCCACATACATAGCAAGAATATCACAGTAGATATCTTGGTGATAGATTGAAGAATAAAAATGAAACAATAAAACCAGAAAATACTCTTCCAAGGTGACAGAATAAGAGTATACTCTAATCAACTTTTGTTTGGATTAGAGATCTAAAAGAAAAAAAAATAATGCAAGAATATTTAGTACTTTCTCAGAGGAGTAAAGAACTATGCTCAGTAACCGTGTGACGTGAAAGTGGTACGCAGCATCGTGTCGCAGGAGGGTCCACCGCGCAGCCGCAGTGATGACCATGAGCCCCAGACTCTGCGCCCCGCTGGGCACTGCCAGCACCGGACGATACCTGCTGCCACGGGGAGCTCCGTGGTCTTGGCCAAAGGACTTCGTCTTTCTCGGTCAGACAGAATCCTTTTTTAGTCCCGAAGTGGCTTTCAATTCAAAATCAAGGGTGCAGTCAGGTGTCCATAAAATAGATGTCCATGTCGGGCTCCAAACACTGAGTCTCAGCAGGGGCCAGTTGTTCCTCTGTAGAGTAGGGGCCATCAGGTACACTGCAATGACAAGGAGAGGAGATGTGTTCGCACCCTCCTGCAGGTGGCGCTCATATGCGTGACAAGGAGCAGACCCTTCCCAGGACATTGTTCCCTCTTTTTTTCCAGAAGAATATACTGATGTTGGGAACACAGATGAGATGGGGAGGTGGCTTGTGAATCCGTGTCATTACCAAATTACTCTAAACACTAAAATGGTATGTGCGATGAAACGGTAAGGCACGGTTGTCCCCTCCATGTGCATCTTATGTCATGAAATATGTGTTTAATTGTTCCCAAACTGTTGTTTGAAGTCTGTCCTATCAGATGTTGTGATTGTGTGTACAAATTATGGAGCTTAGGAGTATGGTGAGACGGGAAGAAGGCACACTGAGTCGTGGGAAGGAGGACAGACGCTGTACAATGGGAGTGTCATGCAGGGTTTACGTGGAGGAAGAGAGTAAGGGGAACAGAATGATAGTTTTCATCTGATTGAAATCATCCAGCAGCTTATTTTCTTACTTCTAATATTTTCTTTCTTCTAGCCCTTTATGGTCACAGCATAAATTTTTCTTCTCTGCAAAAGAGGCCTAGAAACCCAAAAGTCAAAATAATAAGACATATGTTATAAAAATTTTAATGGAATAGATTTAACATGATTTAAAACAGTAGCTTCTATTTAAGTAAGTTGTCCCAGTGCAGGATTACATTTCCCTCTTTCAAGAGTATGAAATATTTGACTACTCTTATTCTTCATAGAGGAGTCACCATCATTGAAATGTTAATGTTCTGTCTTGGGGTGTGTGTGTGTGTATACGCATGTGCATGCACATACTTTTCTGTGAGCATATATACATGTAAGTGTGAGTGTGTGTATCAGCCAGGGTCCTAACAAAATCTAGAATTCATTCAGATGCCTCAAATCAAAAGGACTTAATGAGGCAGTGGTAGGCAGACCTAATGGGACAAACAAGACGTGGGAAGGCACTCGGAGCAGCAATACGGACAGTGTATTCCTTTGGGATGAAAGGAGAAAATCACATGACCGGATGCTGGAGGGAGACATGAGTGAGAAAGAGATAATGGCGCCAGGCAGGGAGAGTTTATGAAAGAAAAGTAAAATTTCTCTTCTGCCTTCTTATCACCTGCTAGCCTTCTGTTGGGCAAATCCAGTGGCAGGCAGCTATCAGGGACACGCTTCATGGAGACTAGCCTCCTGAGCACAGACAGGGGCAGGGAAGGTGCATGGACTGGGTGAGGAAGTAGGTGGCTCCATCCAAAATTTGTCATACATCATCCACTTGGGCCCACCATTTAGAAAATGAAGATGTCATCTCTATAGAAGACACACAAGTCTCATTGGTTGCCATCCAGTAATGGAGTGATATCAGTCAGTTATAATTCCAATTGGAATGTAATTGTAATAGTCTCTACCATACCACACAGTGTCAGGGAAAGAGGGGAAAATAGTCAACACAAAATATGCATAATGACTCCAGGCCCAGGGTCTGTATTTGTTACTAGACCAAAGTATATCATCACATTATTTTCTTGCAATGTCTGTTCCGCAGTTCCCGTTCATTCTCCTCACTTTTCAGTTAGAGCAAGGAATGTATCAGTTGTAGTGTTACAAAACTTTATTCCTGAAATAGCTGAGATTATAGTTCTATCTTTAATGAGTTGTTGTAGTAATGCAGTACAACAGACTTGCATGCGGGTAGTTTATTTGGGAAGTGATCACAGGAAGCAATCATGAGAAACAATGAGAATAAAACAGGGAAGGGATGAAGGTAGTACAAAGAGAATGTGTATTACCAGTTCCCTGTGCCGTGGGCGGGTGTGCCATCTTGTAGTCCATCTGAGAAGGCTTTAGAATTGTATCTCAGATTTGGCACTCAAGGGCACAGAAGGATAAAAATTTACTCTTTGGCTTCTGTTCTTAGTTGGTCAAAGAATAATCGTGTGGTCAAAGCATAATCACGCATGCATTAACCTCATAGATTAGGTGCACATGAGTAGTGAGTAGATTTCTAGAGCTGACCTATGTCGTATGTCAAAAAAGCACAAGACAAAGACCACAAAGCAGGAGGTGGGAAGCTATCAGTTTACACTTCCACAAAGCTAGACCATGATTTGTGGAAATAGTCACAATGGGAAGGCTGGACTAGGAGGAAGGCTGCATGGAAAAATAAGTACCACAGACTTAAATGATACATTACATAATATTATGCAAGCATCAAGTATGGAAAAATGAAGCAATGACTAATGATATTGCATAGAATCCAGAAAATTATGAAAGTGAAGTTTAACCCAAATATGATTTTGAAAGATCACAATCTGGCTTGTAGGACGTGTCATCAGAATTTTGTTTTTGTCTGCTTCTTCTCTTGTGCTGGAGATCCAACCCAGAGCTTCTTATATGGTAGGCAAACCCTGTACCAGCCTTCAGGGAGCATTTTAGATGACCAGCATGTGCAAAAGTCCACAGACGTGAAACCATGTAGTATGTGAGAACTTGAAGGGCTAATTTTCTCAACATTGTAGGTCTGATTTTTTATCCAGAGAACTTTCTGTTATATTTTAAAGTATTTGGAAAATAAGCATATCTTTAGACTCTGTGACCTTGAACAAGCCCGAGCATATTTTTTAGCTCTATTAACCTCATCCATAAAAAAGTATATTGGATCAAATAACCTCTAAGATTTTTTCTAACTGGGAGGTCTGTGGTCATAGGCAGGTAAATGAGCGATTTATGTATGTATTTATGTGCATGTATAAACAGAATTTTACACAATGATAGTTACATGTCATGTCATCTCAAAATGAATCCTGGAAAAATACATGATGAGCATACATTATTCCTTTGCTTACTGACTCATTATAACAGACTACAAAAATTTTCCTCTTATAATGCATGAGTAGTCTTACTGCTCAAGAAGCATAATAAATATAGCCATGTTAAAGTATTTTGTTTCTGAATTTCTCCTTAAATGTAGTTTCCTTGCTTAGGTAGAAGTGAATTGGTAAGAATAATTTAAACTGGGAATGCTCAGTAGTTATTTCCAAGATTATACCACTGTTGACAGGCCTCTTGTAGAATGAGAAGTGAGTAGAAATAAGACATTTTACCCATACAAAATGAATACTCTATACACTGAGTAATAAAAGTACTATGTCTGTAGGATTTTTAGGCTAGTAATTAATATAAGTTGTTTTGGATGAAGATGAAGAGTATAAACAGAAACACATATAAATCTCTAAGAGTACAAGTGTAGTAGGTGAAAGATACCACTTGTCCTGAATTCTATAAGACTTTGTGATCTATTTCAGTCTTTAACACACCCATTATATTTACAGTATAAAACAATTTTATTGTAACTAGACATACTTCTGAATCATTTCCAAATCTGTCACCTAGTAATAGACACAGCTCTTTGGATGACCTGAACATTGACAGACTATTGTAATTCATGTCAAAATATCTCATAAGATCATCTTTTGAGTTTTGCAAACTCACAGTCTCTGGAAAGAAATACTTGTCAGTAGAGTGAGACTGTGTTCACCAGATACAGTTAAAGCAAAGTCTGTTTATTGTGTTTCCTGAGTGCTATAAGCAATATGTCAGTGGTATTGCTAAGTAGCACCAAAACATTTTAAAATATTGTATCAGCAAGAAGAATTTAAAATTAAAAACTGTATCATTTACATTATGCCCAAAAGAAATGCTTAGATGTAAAACTATCAGAATATGTACAACATCTGTTTTAGGGCAAATATGAAACTCTTGTGACCAAACTCATATTCCAATATGATAGTATTTGAGTCTAGGGTCTTTGGGAGATAAATGGGCCATGTGTATGGACTCCTTATGATAGCATTAATGTCTATCTAAGAAGAGACATAGGAAAGAACTTTCTCTTTACCATGTGAAGATACAGGAAGAGAGTAGCTGTCTCCAGACTAGGAAGAGGGCCCTCACCATACATTAAATCTGGTAGCACCTTGATCTTGGTCTTCCCAGCCTCTAGAACTGTGTGAAATAAATGCATGTTTTTGTTTAAGCCACACAGTCTATGGTAATTCATTATACTAGGCCCTTCTGAAGGGAACACTGTAATAACTACAAGCAAGGCATTATTGCTGGTGAAAAGATAGCCAAAAGAAATAATGGAATAAAACAGCTCAGAAAAAGGCCCACATACATATAGTCAGCTGACTGTTAGCAGGGCAATACAGTGGAGCAAAAAGAGTCATTTTAACAAATAGTTATGGAACAACTGGACATCCTCAAACCCAAAAAAATGAGTTTAGACACAGACCTTACATCCTTTCACAAAAAGTAACTCAAAAAGGATCATAGGCCTAATTGTAAAGTACAAAACAATGAAGTGCCCAGAAGGTAGCTTACAAGAAGACCTGAATGCTTTGGATAGGGTGATGACTTTTGTTTTAGTTATTTTTCTCTCATTGCTGGGACAGAATACCCGACACCCAAAGTTAGGGGAAGAAAGGTTTATTAGCTCACAGTTTGTAGAGGTTTCAATCCACAGTCAGTTGGGTCCGAGGCAGGGCGGCATGGCAGACCGGCAGCAAAGTAAAGTGAGGAATGCAAGGAATGTAGGCAAGGAATGCAAGCAAGCAATGCAAGCAAGCAGCTAACCAGCTTCTTCCTGTATTTTATATCTTATCCAGGCTACTTGTCTTTAGGGTGGGCAGCACTCCCACCCTTAATCCTAATACCCTTAATCTTAGTTTCACATCCTTGATCCCAGCAGAACCATGCCAAAGCAATCAGTGGATTAATTTAGTAATCACACACTCTAGATCCAGCTATCTCTTACCACATGAGGCTTTGGGGGGACATCTAGACACTAACCATAACAACTTTTTAGCCAAAGCACAAAAGCCATGGTCCATGAAAGAAATGATGGATAAGTTGGGTTTAACTATGTGAAACACATGTTAAGAGAATGAGAAGACAAGCACAAACTGGGAGAAGAGATCAGTGAAGATACACTTCTGACAAAGGACTATTATCTGAAACAAACAAAAAATTCTTAAAACTCAATAATAAAATGACAATTCAAATAAAAAAATGAACATGAGACCTGCACAGACACCTTATCAAAGAAGGTATACAGTGAAAAGTATGTGAAAAAATGTTCAGCATTAGATGTCATTAGTGAAATGAAAATCAAAACAATGAGATGTCATGACATATCTATTTGCTGTGGTTCAGATCTAAAATGTCCCCCGAACATCACATTCAGAGATGGGCTCTGGTCAGAAGGGGCAAGTTCCTGGAGACATGATCCAGAAGCTTGTATTCTTGTCTCCATCTCCACCCTTTTCTGTCAGGTATTTTGTTTCAGTAAAGGGAAAGTGAGTAATACAGAAATTTGGTGCCAGCAGTGGGGTCACTGATGTGACTGCACCTGGCTTTGTGGTTTAGAAGTCGTTAGAACTGGTTTGTGGAAGGAGTTTGGAAAAGTTTGGAGATGTGCGCTAGAAAATCCCTGGAATGTTGTGAACAGTGCTTGATGTGTAATTGTGATCAGAGCTCAGAGGACTGGAATGTTGGTAGGAATGCATACAGAAAGCGCCAGGCTCACTAGGAACAAGGACTGTATTGGAAACTAGACTAGAGGCCATATGTGTTATGATCTGGCAGAAAATTTGTCTGCATTCTGCTCATGTCCTAAGACTCTGTGTAAGGCTGAATTTAAATGTGGCAGTCTAATGTGGCAAAGGAAATTTCAAGGAGACCCAACGTTCAGGCTGTGACATTGGTACTGCTGACTCCTTTTAGCCAGCTCTATAGTGAGAATCAGGAGTAAACAGCAGAGCTGAATGATTTGAAGTTTGTAGTTTCACTAAAAATGAAGTACCTGTCATGTTAGAGCAAAGGAGAGCTTGGTTGGTAAAAATATTAGCATTAAAAAGAAGCCAAGTACTTTTTATAAGGACAAGAAGAAAGATGCTAGACAGTATCTTGGAAACCATGATTGAGGGAGAAAAACTGAATCTTTCATTTGAGAAGAGAGTACCTGAGATGCCTACTCAATCATGGAAGTATATCCGAGAGTTCAGCCATTCGAGCATTCAGAAGCTGCTGCAGCCATGGTCCAATGGGACCAGTCTACTGCTCGACCTGGGGAAAATCTATATTTGACCTGCAGAAAATCTACAGACCTTGGCAAAATCTACATGGTGCTGGTTTTTCAGGCATGCAGAATGCAAGAGTTACGGTTCATGGAGGCTTTCACCCAGATTTCAAAAGAAGGCCTGGGAGGCCAGGCAAAAATGTGTGACAGGGTCACAGTCCCTGCCAGGTGACTCTGGGAGGGTGATACATGAGCTATGAGAGTGAAGCTAAAAGTTCAGTAGAGACCCCAGGAAGTTGTAACTGCTAGGAACATCGATTTTCTGCTGAGAAAAGTTGCAGGTAGTGAGTACAGTTAGCTCAAGAGAGTTTGGTTAGGAAACAGTCTAAGAGTTTTAAAGACTCAGTGTTCTAAAAACTCTTTAAAATCGAAAGCAAGAGCCATGCAATACTGTGCTCTGTAACCAGAATGCATGGTCACCTCCGACAGGAAGGAATCTTGAGCAGCTAAAGGCTGTGGGGGCAGGAGGGAGACCTGGATCCACAGAGGCAAGAGGCAGGCCCTGCAGCAGGGGAGTTTGCCCATTCATGGGGAATCGCTAAATACAGTCAGTCTTAAAAAACTCATTGCTAATCAATTATTGCTAATTTAACTTCTGTTGAACTCATTTTCAAATTTAGAATTGTACACTTTGGGGTCTCTGGTAAAAGAATAAAACCAGTAAGATTGATTTGTCATTGTAGAAAAATTTTTTAAAAATATTGAAATACTTCAATTCTACAGAAGTTTTAAAAATTAGTCATATTAAAGCTGCAATTGATTAGTTGATCAAGCAAGTGAAATTGTAAAGGTTCACAACTAACTTACACATTTTCGGTTAATTTAAAACATAAGTGAATGGTCATACGGATTTCCTTTATACAGAGAGTATGTGTTTGTAGCTGGGAATTCGATAAGTTTTTCCTTCCATTAAGCCCTGGTACATCCCTTTCAGTCTCCATGTTCTGTTTCTTTATCATGAAGCACCAACTTTAAAAAATATTCCCATTGCAGAATCCTAGACTTTTATTAGCATTTCTCCTAATTTATTTACTCTTCCCTGTCTTTACTTAATTGATTGTGAGTTTTATTGTCGTTACCACCGACTCTGACTTTCCAAAGCATTCAGTTTTCATTGGAACAGTAACTCCATTTTCTCATCCATAATAATAATATTTAATTGGCAGGAACAGAGCTGGGAGCAGGCAGCTAAGCGCAGGTCCATCCTGCCAGCGCAGGAGTGCGCAGGTGCTCTGGGCCACCGCCAGCGCGGGCTCCAGGGGGCGCAAGGGCTGTCGGTCGGGCAAACCGGTTCAGGGCCAGTCTGAGGTTGCACTTCATTCGTATTTTGTTAGAAAAACGACTTCATGTGAACATAGTGCAAACCTTTGGACACTTAGACTCCCATGTCTTTGATTTAATATTTTGCGTGCTTATATAGACTTTAAAAGATCAAAGCAGCTAAGGAAGAAATGAAGCAGGCGATGTTTGATAGGCCGCCGAGTGCCACTCTGCAGAGCGAATGGCCACCCCGTCACTTGTCATACGTGAATCTTCCGAGAAGATGGCTTCAGATTAGGCCAGCGACATTTTCAGAGCTTTTTCCAGAAAGTGGAAACGGCCTCTAAATCTGTACGTAAGTCACATTATCAGTCATCAGGCAATGTGATTGGATTCACGGCCCAGTGAATCTACTTTGCAATCAAAGAAGCTGACATTCAGAAAAATCAGGGCCGTCCCCAAAGGCCAGACAGCAAAGCTCAAAAGCCGGCGAGTGTCGGCCAGCCCGCGCCCTCCCTGCGGGGCCGCCCTCGCCTGGTGCGGAGCGCATGCGTGCTGCGGTGCAGAGGCGCTGGATGTGAACTGTCTCTTTACAGAGATCCAGCATGCTGTGATCTGCCTGAGTTTTTAGAAATAGTAACAATAGCAGCGACGGTAATCGTCCTTTCTGAAATGATTTTTCTATTCATGTATTAATTTGGAGAACAAGGCTTCTAAGTCCTTGCCATGCAAATGGGAAACCCCTATCAAATAATCGTAAGTTCAGGACTTCTGTCAATTCCCAAATGATTCTGTGCAGACCAGACTATTAAGAGCAGTTACTCATTCACGATGTTACATCCGGAGGTGGACTGTGAGCTGCTGTCCTGCTAGAAAATATATTTCCTGACGATTGTAAACCCAGCTATGGTAAAGAATTAAAGAAAACGAGTTTAAATTGAGAGGACAATTTATTAGAGGACAATTTATTTAAAAGTGGAAGAAAAAAGGGGAAAGGGAGATGATAGACAGCTACTTGAAGATAGGGAGCATTTGAAAGTGAAATACTCCTGGGCCCTTCGTTGTAGCCCCTTTTTATTGAGGCTTTCTCCTTGGGTCAGCCCTTTGGAATCTGGTTGGTTTCTGGGCTTATCAGTTATCTCTGCCTCGATTTCTCATAGCTATGTGACTTCTCTTTGAAATTATGGGTGGGTGGCTTAGGGCCACGGTAATGCAGAGATGGAAGAATCAAAAGGGAGAGTTTGTGTTCTTTATGTTAATCAGATTACCTGGGGACCGTCCCTAGTCTCTTTGCTTTTGTCTCTCTGCGTGTTGGAATCTGGCTGCCTTTATGTTTCTAACTATTTGATTATAGCTGTCTGGCTTTCTGAGTCTAATGAGGGCTTTACCCTATCTTTTCCCTACCTGTGGGGATCCCTTTCCCTACAATGAGACTATTATCACTATCACAGCGTTCCCCTTTCCCTGAGATTTCACTTCCCACAGTGAACCACTTTGGGATCTGAAAATATTAAATGGAAAATTCCAGAAATAATCAATTCATAAATTTTAAATTGCACGTACAGTGAGATGAGATCTCATGTTGTCCTGCGGTGTCTCGCCTGGTGTGGAATCGTCGCCTGGTGTGGAATCGTCCCCTGGTCCAGAATATCCATGTTATATGTGCCACTCCCCTGCTACTCACATGTCAGCCTTCTCAGCAGACTGACTCTCGTGGTGTCATAGTGCTTGTGCTAAGTAACTCTTATTTTGCTTAAATCCAAGAGTATTGATTCCAAGAATTGAGCTATGACAAAGAAAGCTGTGTAGTGCCTCCTGTATGGGGAAGGGTGACATTCTTGACTTTGTCAGGAAACAAAATAATTATATGCTAAGGTTGCTAACATCTAGGTACAGTTATTGTTATTAGTCTCTTACTGTACCTAGTTTATAAATTAAAGTTTATTAGAGTTACACATGTACAGGAAAATATAGTATATAAATAGTTTAGAACCATCTACCATTTCAGTTATCCACTGGGGGTCTTAGAATGCATCCCCTGCAGGCAGATAAGAGGGAACCACTTATTGCTTACTTGTTTATGAAATGAAAACCTGCTAATCCCTGGAAACAGCAGTGTTGCTCAGATAATCTCTGGAGATTAAAACTGCAGCTGTGAACAACATTTTTCTCTTTATTAAAGAAGAGGAACAAAGAATTTGGTAACTTCAGTGGGAATATATAGAATGTAATTTGATTTCAGCAAGGACAAAACCAAAACAAAACCAGAACTTCAAAAAATTGGTTTATCTTATGTATCTGCTATTTTTAAAATGTAAGTGACATTTGGAACATGTTAATTAGTAGATTGTGGCTCCTGAGAGATTTGGAGTCTTACATGAAAAGTAATGTGATATAGAACAATACAGGAACTTTGCGCTTCTGTCAAAGTTGCCAATTTAGAAAATAATGGTTGTCTTGACTGTCCCGCAGAAGCCCAGTGTGATCTGGCACACTCTGGTGATCGCCCGTGTCAGAATCAGTGATGCCGATTCTTCAGACTTGCTTTCCTCCCGCTGGGCGCATGCCATTTCCCAGCGCAGACTGCCTCTCTCACCCCAGCAGCAGGACCAGAATGCTGCATGGACGACTCCTCAACAGCCTTCCTCGAGCTTCTTATTTAAGAATTCTCACTTAAATTTTCTAAATTTTTCTAAGATCATACATATAGAATATATGATCTTCTAAAGTCCCAGGTCTGTATCAGGCACTGAGTTAATGTATATGTCTTAACTCCTTTATTTGTAAACTCTTGGAAGGGAGGAAATTTGACTTGGATTTCATTGTATTATCATAATTTACAAAATGATGTCTGAAGAGGGTATTATTAATTCCTACCATATAAACAAATGACTATGTATTGAATTCCTTTTGCCTTCAAAATCTTTCCAACTTGTCAACGATGCCTGAAATTCAACCAAAACTCTGCAGTGACTGAAACACGGCAGAGTTTTCCCTAAAGGCAAATAATTCAACAGTCAACCATTGCTAATTACTTACTGTGAATCAGTTTGTGTGTGTGTGTGTGTGTGTGTGTGTGTGAGAGAGAGAGAGAGATTATGAGACAGTGAGGCTATGGGGTAGAGGGAGGAGAAGAACTACTAAAAGCGGGAAAAAGTACCCAAAGAGGGAGGCAGAAGGCTTCCGCAAGCTGGTAGGTCTACATCTATGCTGTCTCCAAACCCTGCTAGATACAGACATTTTCATGAAGAAGCTCTTCTAAGAAAACATTTTAAAAATAGTTTTTTGTTCTCAACCTTAATTCCAACATGGAATTGCTCCAATTTAAGGCCTTCTTGGAACGCGGTCAGCATTGGCAAGCTTGATCCCTTCTAGCCTTTTCCAACCAGCCAGATCATTTGTTCGGAAGCAGCTAGATTTGCCTTCACCACATTAAAACGTTTGCCATTCTTCCGCCGGTCTGCGGCAGGACATAGTTGTTATGGCTACCTTGACAATTGAGCCCACTTGGACTTCCTAACTGAAGCTTCAAATAGTGGCATCTGTTCTTCATCATCTAAAAATGTGGTCATTTTCCTGAAAGACCAAAGATGGTCAATTTATCCCCGAACTGAAAATCAATACGCCTCTAACCTCATGTGGCCCAGATTTTAGGAATAGCATCCATGGTTTCATTCAGAAATGTTCCACCTTGCTGTAATTCTTGGAAAAACAGAGCTCATTCCATACCCTGCTGTCCAGATGGTTCTGTCTTTAGCGGGGATCCGGCGGGGAGCCAGCAGCCTGCTTATTGGAATGGCTCTGGAGAAGCGCTCTTGTAGCATGCTGTCCGGGCTGGGCCTTCCCATCAGCGAACTGCCCGCACCCCTGGGTGCAAGCGAAGATCTGACAGCGCAAGCCATGACACGTTTCCTGGGTTGCACAGCTTCGAATGATTTTTCACTGGTGAGAGGTTTCTGTGAGGAGACAAGTAGAGCTTTCTGCTGCTTGCTTATCTTCAGGTTCAACACATAAGATCCTCCCAGCAAGAGCGTAGATTCAAGGGAAGGAAATCGCAAAATACTCTTCTCTTGGTGCTGTGTTTCAAGTGCACTGTCAGGACTCTTTCCTGGAGAAGGAGGATGTTATAGTGAAAAATAGTGATTGTTGGGTACCTGAAATTTGCATGAGTGATCTTTTCCCTATAGATCTTTCCCCACATTTCATGTGTATAATCTCATTTAATCTTCTCAACAAACATATGAAGCAGTGTCACAAATCCTGAAAACAACTAACATCAATCAAATGCTTAAGAAATACAATTTCTTCTTTCATATTAACAGGAAATCTGAGCTGGGACAAATTTTAAATTGGATATTCAGTGGCTCAGATATACAGTTATATTTCTTCTTCTCTCTTTCTCTCCCTCTCCCTCCCTCCTTCCTTCTTTTGCCTTTCTTTCTTTCTTCCTTCTTTTTTTCTTCCTTCCTTTCTTTCTTTCTTTCTTTTTTTCTCTCTCTCTCTCTCTTTCTTTCTTTCTTTCTTTCTTTCTTTCTTTCTTTCTTTCTTTCTTTCTTTCTTTTCTCTCTTCTTTCTGTTTCAGCCCTTTGGCTTTGTACTCATGGTCCCAAGATGGTGGTGGCAGTTCTAACCAACACAAATATGTATTCCACAAATATTTATTGGAAACCTAGTTTGTCCTAGACGCTCTACTAGGTATTTGGAATATGATAGTGGATAAAATAGACAATATTTCTTATCTTCACTTACATTCTATTTAGTGGGAGAAATTAACCATGTCTAACAGAAGAAGAGGAAAATCCTTTACTCTTTATTTTTTTTAAAAAATTACTAAATGTAAGTAGAATTTAAATACAATGAAATGCAAGCCTCATAAGGTCTGAGCAGTAAAAATATACATATGCAGCCTATACTGCTCTGAAAATATAAACCATTTGCATCACCGTGAAAGTTCCCTTGTTTTTTCTTGCATGTAGAGTTCACCACTCTCGTTTTTAAATAGTCACTCTTCTTGTTTTTCTCGATAGAATGATTTTGCTGAAATCTTAGATAATGAAATTTTGGAAATTTTAGATAAATGAAATCTTTCTGAGGCTTATTTGTATTGTATGCATAGTTTTTCATGCCTTCTGACTGACTCACAGTTTATTCTACTGCTGCTGACACATGGGCCATTTCCAGGTGAAGGTGACTAGATTAAACCTGCTGTAAATATTCTTGTAGAAGTCTTTGAAATAACCTCTCTGATGATTGATCATATAGAGTACTTTCCATGTATTATTGGCCATTTGTATATCTCTTTAAGATAAAATGCCCATTAAAGACATTTACTTACTTAAAAATTGAATTATTATTTTTATAGAACTCCTTGATATTTTGATTATAAATCCTTTTCAGGCAAGCATGTTACATATATTTTATTTCAGTCTTTGGTTTGACTAATTCTCAATGATGTCTTTTGATGGAGAGAAATTTGAATTTTGATGCAGCCCAGCACATTGTAACTTAAAGTTTATTGTTCGCGCTTATTGAGACTCTGCCTTGCTTGCAGTTTCAGAGGTATCCCCTTATGCTTCTTCTGGGAGCTTTATGAGGTATAAATTACAGAGAGTAAAATTCATCATTTTTAGCCCACAGCCCTGTCAGTTCTAATTCTAACTTGTCCAATTGTACAATCACCACCAAAATCACTATATAGAGCAGTTCTATTGTCCCTCCCCTCTGAAAAAAGAAAGAAAAGAAAAGACAAAGATAAAAGGAAAGAAGGAAGGAAATTTCTAATATTCCTTTGAGGTCTACTCCTCCACTTCCAATTCCTGATAAGTACTCTTTGGGCACTAACTATTTGCCTTGTTCAGAATTTCATACAAGCGGAATTATACCACATGCAGCCTTCTGATTCTGGCTAATTTTACAAAGCGTGATGCATTTGGACATCACACACCTTGTATATGAATTGATAGTTGATTTCTTTTCATTCTTGAAGAATGTTCTATTGTTTGAATAAAAAGCCTCTTGATTCATTCACTAATTTGGAGGACATTTGGATTATTTCTTGCTCTCAGGGTGGGGGCGATGCATGACATTGCTATAGACATCTGTGTACGTACTTTTGTGCGAACCTAAGTAAGTTTTCCTTTTGGGAGTCAGATTGCAGGGTTATATATGGAAATTGTAAGCTGATCTTTGTGAGAAATGGGGACAGAGGTCCTGACTCTGCTGCCCATAGACCTCTGCACATGATCATTGAGAAGGCCAGACACAAGAGACTCCTGTGTTCAGAGCAACTGAGAAAAATATCCACACTGAACAGGTAGAAGAAGTTGTGGCACACTTAGAATGAAGCCCTGGGCACCGCGTCACACAGTCAGGAAGGAATAACCCAGCCTCACCCTGCAGGCAGAAGGTGAGGACCACACACAGAGCATCCTCACTCAGGTTCTCCACAGGTTAGCTGGTAGCCTAGGTCCGGCAGCAGAGGGGATTAGGTCAAGCATAAAGAGTTGGTTTTGTGTAGGTATCCAAGATGGCCTGGGGCTCCATCCCGAGATCAGGGCAGAGAAGGTCTCCTGCTGAAATCAGCCTGTTTCTGTGTGGAAGGGACTCACCGGTGTTCCCTGCTGACTGGTGTCACTGACTGTTGGACTTCTAGCCAGCACCATGGACTGAACTATGAATTTCTTAAGCCTGAAGATGAGCTGTGTACGTTGTGAACCTTCTTTCCTGGTTCACGCAGTGACAAACCCAGGCCTACCAGTTCTCTCTGGAAAGAGTTTGACCACATATCGAGTACACCAAAATTTCCAGCTCCCATTAGAGGAGCTACATCCGGAAGCTCCCAGCTTTGGGAACGGAAAAGACCAAGTATGTGTTGCTCTCCCCAGATCACAGCAGTGGTTTTAAATGGGTACACAAGTGCTTCCTGGGATTGTGCCTGGCACTGTTCGGGGAAGTGACTGAAAGGCACATCTCCTGGTTTCTTCCAGGGAGAACTGAGGAAAATGCCCACCTGCTGGACTGTCCACCTTCTAACTAACCTGTGTTGTTGGGCCGTTAATGAGGCAGACGATAGAGCGGCAGTCTGAAGAGGAACGCCACCCTTCTCGGGCCTTCCCCGAGCTTCCCCAGTGATAAATCCAGATAGTGACTTTTTCAGGAAGAGTCTCTGTGTCAAGCATGCCCACTTTTATATCTCCTGCCAGATGACCTGCATTCTAACCCTCCTACCTGGGCTGGACTGGCCGTACCTGGGTCTCCCTAGACACAGCATGAAGAATTGGTTTTCAGCGAGTGTGGAAGCTCTTCCAGGGACCACAGAGCAAAGTGCACAGAAGGAGCCAAACAGAGCTCATTTTCTGGTTTAGCAGCACACTGTGCCAGCTGCTGCTGTGACAATGACCTTCAAACTAGCCCTCATGAAGGCGTTAACTAAGCTGACAGTCCCTAGAGCTCTGGCAGACTGCATGGGAACTCAAGGTGCTCTGCACTTTCTGTCCTAGCTCAGCCTAGTTATGCACGCAGGCCTGTGAGACTCTTGCTGGAAGGAGTTTATTCATGCAGAGAGCGTCCCAACTTTCATAGCTACCCTTACAGGCACTGACTCCTAAGCCTCCTGGGTCTGGGAGAGGAAGAGATCAGATAGAGGCATCCACCAAGACTGCTGTACTATGAAATGGTTTGAAATGTGTGCACAGAAACTTCTCGGAGGCAGACTCCCAGGAAGCAGCACAGAGAAGGAGCTGAAAGCACAGCTCCCAGTTTCCCACGGGAGGGAGTATTGTTTCTCTGCATACTCTGACTGGCTGCTTAACGGCCCGGCTTCTAACTAACCTGCATCAGGGAGGCCATGGGGCAGGCAAACAGCCAACCTCTGGCAGCTTGGGCAGAGCACCACACTTCCCACTTCAGCCTGGCTTCTCTCCATAATCACCCAGGTCTACTTGGCCAGTCTGGAAGGAGTTGCCAAGCACCACTACTCACACAGCTCCCGCCCAGGTGCCATCTCCTTAATCACCCAGCTCAGGGAGCTGATAGGCTCAGCAGCCCCACGTCTCCCCTACCCTGGAAAACAAAGAGGTGGACACTCAGTGGGCCCACTGACAGCTAAACCTAGCCTGGGATTGGAGGGTTTACTCTGAATGAGAGTGCAGGCACTTGCCGCAGAGCTTCTCCCCAGCCTAGTGAGCACAGTGGGCGATAAACCCCTGTGCCAGCTTTCCCCGGGGGTGGAAGGAACTGGAACACATCGGACACCTCGGCACTCCCACTTGCATCTAGAGGGTGTGGCCTTACCCTCCCTACACTGGCATTCTGGTAAGACTCGATGCATCCTCATCTACTAGGGGACCATAGAACAGAGCGAGTACTATGAAAAAACACAGAGATTCGAAAGGCACCTTAGAATGTCGAATCAGAACGATTGATGAGGTCCTTCTACACGAGACCAGTCTCGCGGTTAGGGATTTGGTTCAGTGGAGAGTGCTTGCCTAGCAGTGCAAGGCTCTAAATTCAATCCCTGCCACCAAATCTCAATACATGAGGCCAGTCTGAAGGATTGAAGAGACCGTTGTCTTATCTACTGCATAGAAACCAGCACAAGAAACAGGGAAATGTGTTCCAAGTAAAAGAAGGTGGTAAATATCCAGAAAGCAACCCCAGTGAAATGGAGATACGTGATTTACCCAGCGTGGAATTCAAGATCATGCTCGGTAAGGTCAGGAGAGCAATGCGAGAGTACACTGAGACTTTCAACAGAGATAGAAAGATTGAAAAGGTACGCAACAAGATAGATCATGTACAGGTACAAATTCCCTATGATGAATGTTATCAATATGCACATCTAAAATGTACCATTAAAATAAAATTAAAAAAAAAAAGGTACCAGATGTACATTGAAGTACTGAAGAATACCATTTCTGAGCCAAAATATTTGATAGAAGGGTTTAACAGCAGACTAGGTTATTTAGAAGAAAGAACCAGTGAACTGGAATCCAGGTCAATTGACCATAAATATGTGGGTTCATTGCCGGACTGTCTGTTCTGTTCTGTTAGTTGATGTGTCTGTTTTTAGACCAGTACCTCACAGTTTTGCTTACTGTCGCCTCAGACTGATGATCTAGGGAGGAAAGGTTATTTGGGGAGGGAGCTGTAGCAACTGAATTTGCATCACTGTGGTTTTGTGCAACTGTGCCCCACTTTCCCTCCCTCCCTACCTCAACCCTGAGAAAATATATCTAAAACAACTCTCAGCTGGGTGTGGTGGCACATGCTGTAATTCCAGCACATTGGGAAGCATGGGAAACTTACCAATTTAGCAAGACCCTGCCCCCCAAAGAAAAAAAGACCGGGGATGTAGCTCAGTACAAAAGACCAGGTTCAAACCCCAATATTGGAAAAAACATTCTCAGTTGATTCTTATGTCTGTTTTTTATTATAAATACTCCACACGGCAAGTAAGTGAAAAGACAGTTAATAATGGCTGAGATCTTAAAAAAGGATTTATTTTCTCACATAACAAAAAATAGGTGGTAGGTGGTGTTGGGTCAGCAGCTCACAGGTGTGAGACACAGTCTCTCTGCAGTTCTCTTCTCCTGATCTTTATTTTTACACTCCAGCTGCCACCGTGCCAGGCATCAGACTCGTGATCCAGTCGTGGAGTGGCAATACCAACTGTCTGGCCCTTTCGCTGGCAGAGTAAAAGCTTCCCAGAAGTTGTGGAGCAGGCTTCTGCTTCAGTTACTACAGTCAGAAGGCAGCGACACAGTCACCTGGGCCGAGGGCGAGGCTGGCCAGGTCAGCAGAGGTGGGAGACGCAGAGGGAGAAGGGTAGCTCACGGTGGATATGGCCAGATGGACCAGCAGGGACTACTCCAGCCCCACTATGAAATATTTAGAACTGCTTCCTTGATGGGATTCTTCATGTTTTGCTACTTTTCTTCTGAGATTTAGTAGCTACGGGCAAAAAATAAGTTCTACCTGGAAGTTGAAGGTGTGAGGTAATAGAATTGCCTTTAACCACACAGGAAATAACTGACTTCAGAAACTCGATAAGGCTAATCAAACCCTCTCTGCTGCTTCTTCTGCTACAGACTGGTGCTTGAGCTTCTAGTTTAACTCTTTATTAGCCTTTTTTTTTTTTGGTGCTGGGGATCGAACTTAGGGCCTTGAGCTTGCGAGGCAAGCACTCTAGCCATTGAGGTAAATCCTCAACCCCTAGCCTTTATTTTTATTATTATTTCTAGTTAAAATACACAGATCCTCTCTGAAGCAACAGGTGAAGGCATTAACCAGAATTCTACAACTTCCAATGAAGTCAGGCGCTGCTAAAGTAAATGTTAAAGATGAAGGAGGGCATTAGGGCACTGAAAGGATGTGAGAGCAGAAGACAGATCTCATTCTAATCAGAGTTGTGCCCGGCACTAATCCTTATCCCCTCCCATGGCAGCCAGTCAGGGAATTGGACTCTTTGCTTCTCTTTTGCAGAGAGCGGACAACGTATGTCCAATATGTGTCCCTAGCTCACTTGCCTCACTCTGTGGCCTTCCTTGCAGGTCCCACTGGAGGCTGCCCACTGTGCTTCTGCATGATGACCCCTGCCCTCCTTGTCCCCTGCAGCCCTGCTCACAGTGAGCAGCATTTCTTGATGCTCCCTATTTGTGATTTGCGCATTCCTCCGAGTGTCTCAGCAGGGTTTCTCTTCGTGATACTAATCTTAACCTGGTATGGCAGGTAGAGTTTACCTACCTGCCAAAATAAAAGTTAACTTTTATATTTTTATTTTATTTTTTATTTTTGGGTGCTGGGGATTGAATTTAGGGCCTTGCGTTTGTTAGGTAAGTAGTCTACCACTGAGCTAAATCCCCAAACCCTACATGATGAACTTTGAAATGAAGAATTTTTTTTTTTTCTTTTGGTAGTACCAGGAATTGAACTCAGGGCCTTTTGCACTGAGCTACATAAACCGCCCTTTTATTTTTACTTTTTATAAGTTAGCAAAGTAGCTAATTTAGTGAGGCTGGGGGTAGAATCTGCAAACCTACGGCCTCTGCTTCCCAGAGTACAGGAGTTACAGGTGTTTACCACCACTCTTGGCTGGTTTCTGAAATTTTGTGTTAAAGTTGTTGCTGTTGTTATATTTTATAGATATTATTGAAAAGAATAACTGAAGGCCACTATTCACTGAATGAGATCAAAACAAAAATTCTGAGTAGGGCTGCGGATTGAGCTCAAATAGTAGAGTGTTGCCTAGCAAGCGCAAGACCCTGAGTTTGATCCCTAGCACCTGCTCCCAGAAAAAATTCTGAGCATTTCATTAAAAAAATCGACGATGACCAGAAATTTAGATAATTTTTTCAGACAGCCATTTTTCAGACAGTCACTCATCTGGGTTACTCACAATGACTAGTGTTTGCTTCTTTTATTGTAGCAACCATCCCATCTGGTGATAGCCAGTAGTTGAACTAGGCTTCTTTCTTTGCCAAAGAATAGATGACTTAATGAAACTGTGGTGTTTCTATATAGTATTAATAAGACATCATTTTTGTTGGTAGATCATTTGCTCCAGGCCAGAAGACTCACAGTTAAACTTGCCTGCCCTTCACTGAAAAGTCACTCAAAACAGATCTATGATGAATGGAAGAGACAGCCTATTGAAGAAGAGCAGAGAATACTGGGCAGAGGAAGAGGGTGTTTGATGGGGTATAGGCAGCTCAGAACAAAGTCTGTCATTCCTGAGTTTCGCGGGTGACCCAAATGTATCGCCAGTACACTGATTAGAGATCATCTTGATCAAATAATCACAAACGAAAACTCACTGGGACAATATATATTGTAAGGAGAATGAACATAAATAAATGGAAACTCCCAATTGGGTTTGCCTTAGAAGCATGTCTATCCTGACACTTTAGAAGTTTAAGTGATACAGGCTTTGCATTGTAAAACACAAGTCATTTTTATTATGGCCCTGGCACAGGATTTCTCTCTCGGAACCTAGGGAGTCCATGGTTTTCAGCAGAGGTAGTCCTGGATCTCAATAAGCATTTTAGATGAGATATCAATGATGCTCTTCCAATGACAAACTTTTCATCTAATCTTCTTTCAGAATACTACCTTACCAAAAAGAAGTATTCTTACTCTTCTCCTTCAGGCTTTGGCTCCCCTTGGATCTGTGATGTTGTTCTTATTTCCTGAAATCAAGATTCTTTACCTTCAAGAGACCTTATTTACTGATTTTGAGAATGATTTCTCTTTGTCAGGGTATCAACAAATTGTCCAAGATCATGTTCCTGAAATATCCTGAAATCATTTTAGGTCCAAACTCCATGGACATTATATTTTATTATCCTAGAAAGAACCACAAGACATTAGTCACTGCTGGTTGCATTCCTATGCTATGAAAGATTTTTTATTACAGTTTCCATATTTAGGAGAGTTCCCCAGTTTTCCCATTACCATTTAGAAGATTTCTCTCATTGCTGGGACAAAATACCTGACACCCAAATTTAGGGGAAGAAAGGTCTATTTGGCTCACAGTTTGTAGAGGTTTCAGTCCACAGTCAGTGGGGTCCGAGGCAGGGTGGCATGGCAGACAGGCAGAAGTCAGCAAGGTAGGCAAGGAATGCAAGCAAGGGGTGGGAACCAGCTTCTTTCTGTATTTTATATTTTATCCAGGCTACCTGGCTTTAGGGTGGGCAGTACTCCCACCCTTAATCCTAATACCCTTAATCCTAGCGTCACATCCTTGATCCCAGCAGAACCCTGCCAAAGCAATCAGTGGACTAATTTAGTAATCACACACTCTAGATCCAGCTACCTCTTACCACATGAGGCTTTGAGGGGACATCTAGACACAAACCATAACAAAGACCAAACCTTTGTTCTCTCGTAGTGTCACCCTCTGCACCCACAGACTCTGCTAAACTCTGTGGAGATGGGGGCCTTGCCTCTTCAGAAGTGCTGGGATTGGAGTCCTCTGAGGCTTCATATCTTCTTCACCTCTGATCTGTCCTCATGGCCAGGACAGAATGGTTGTGCTTTTAGTGTCAGAGGCATAGGAAGCTGGGAATCCATGCCAGAGCCAGGGCTCAGTCTCCTGAAGCCGCTCTTGCTGTGGACAGTGTCCTTCCTCTGCACTGTGGCTTCCTGGATGGCCTTCAATAAGAAGGTCACGCCTGAGATGCAAAGAACATATACTACCTTACTCACCTAAAATGATGACTAAGTAATAGTGGTACATGTAATTTTATATTCTGCTCTTAGCCTGACTTTATTGTGTAATTTTTAATATCCTTAATTTAAAAAAAAGAGTCAGTTAGTTTGTAATATTTTAAAATATAGGTTTATAGTAATTTATGTGATGACTTACTTTTTGATACTTAGATTTTGTGTATGTATTTTACTTAAAACCTTCAATTGCTCTGAATACCTTGTTGTGGCTTGTATCCAGATGTCTCTCCAAAGCCTCATGTGCTCTTAGGTGGGGCTCTTCAGAGGTGGCTGGATCTAAGTGTGTGAACATGTATTAGGGGGATGTGAAACTGAATGAAGGGTGTGATAATTGGATTCGTTCACTGATTGGTTTAGCATTTTTCTGGGTGTGGGTGGCACCACCTGAGAGTCTTGTAGCCTGGTTGGGATGAAAGGCAAAGGGAGGCTCACTGTTTGGTGCCTCCTGCCTGCCTCGCCATAGACTTTCTCCTCCATCATGCCCCCTGTCATGTCACGTCTTGATCGTTTTACTTCCCCTTCCCCTAGTTTCAGGGTAACTTGTGGGTTTCAGTGCTTGAGGCTGGTCATGTGCCTTAAATTGGCTTCATGAACAGCTCACTATGAAAGATCTCTATGTCAAGAGGGTAAACTAGAGCTGTTGGCGTTCAAAGCGGGATTACTGAAAAGTCCCTTCACTTTCTTGGAATAGAGAAGTGCTAAGACTGTTTTGGGCAAGAAGTAGGGAAGATGAAAGAAGTTGAGATAAGCTTTTAACATCTGAAATTGTGACCAAGTTATCCATATTTTTAAGTGGCAAAAACATTGTGTTCTGTGATGCAGGAATCTTAATTGGGTATTTAGAGATAATAGTTATGGAATGCAGGGAAGCAGAGAGTGGATTAGAAGGTATATGTAGGTTGATAACAAAATGGGAAAGACTGCTGCTGCTTGCTATTTAGTTGTTCTTAGCCATGTTAGCAAAATTAACAGGAAAAATTAATTAAAAGACAATGGAGACTAAGGTTTTGTTTAACAAAGGAACTGGAGCATGCTCTAGTTAATTTTCACATTGCTGAGACAAAATACCCAACACCCAAGGTTAAGGGAGGAAAGGTTCACTTTAGTTAACACTTTGTAGAGGTTTCAGTTCATAGTTGGCTGGCTCCGAGGCAGCATGGCATGGCAGAGGGCATCACAGCGGAGAAACAGTTCATGGCAGGTAGAAGGCAGCAAAGCAGAGAAGGAACAAAAGCAGCAGCAGCAGCCCACCTCTCCCTTTTATCCCTTCCAGGCTACCCACATTTTGGGTAGTGCTGCCCACACCCAGGAAGCGCCTTCACATTATCCACATCCAGAACTGTGCTAAACCAGTCAGTGGACTGATTTAGTTATCACAGACCCTTAATCCCAGCATCAGACGGTTAATCCCAGAATCACGCATCCTAGATCCATCCACCTCTGAAAAGTCCCATCTATGACCAAATGGGGGGACATCTAGACATAAGCCAGGACAGAGCACATGCAATATTTGGTAAGAAAACTATTTCTGTTTGATCTTTAATTTTTAAAAGTATGATGTACATTGGAAATGTGTAGGACAAGAGAACAGGAAATAGGGAGAATCATGCAGTAAGAAAATTGAACCAATTCATGGATGGATATAGGGAGTTCCCCAGGGAGCCATTATTAACATTGCTGTTTAGAACTGATTGTCCTGTAGTGGTTTCCTTGGCTCTGGATATGCCTGAATAGGCAGAATGGAAGAGTATACTTGGATGGATGCAAGAGGTATAATATGCTACTTCTTTCATTTGTGCAGAAATGAAACCCTCTCAGGAGAGACAAATTAACCTGTTGGATTGGCTTAAGAGAGAAGCACATCATACCCATAAGGAAAAGTAAAGCTTCTCTACCCCACTTGGCTAAACTTGGCCACACAATGGCAAACGATTTATTGCTTGTGGACAACAGAGGCCCATGTCTTAGTCTTTCAAATCCCATCCCACATAAATGAAAATGGGTGAAAGAGGAGACATGAACAAGACTAATATTGCTCCTGCAATGTAGGTCAGCTAAGGTACTTACTTGGCGGTGGAGATGTTTGATTTAAAATAAATTGCAGTTTGAAAGAAGGTGAAATAATACTCCACTAGGTTTTGGAGTATTTTCTTATACAGCAATATTCAGGAATTCAAATGTAATATCCCATGATGTATAAAAAGGTAGGGTCTTTGCCAGTTCCCAATAAAGGTCTTTGCCAGCTCCCAGTAAATTTGTACCTCTGGTGATACAGAGGAAAGCTATGCTTTCTGTGGCAGAGAATACCCCATTGTCTGGAAAAACACCTTTGTGGTATCTTCCAAGTTTGAGAGAAGATGGAGTGGTGGCTCGTGGGGCTCCAACTAAATTACTACAAATCCAAGCTTTCTGTGGATAGTATCAGACCCTTGAAATACAAGATTCCCTGGCCAAAGAGTAGCAAAGTAGTGCAGACATCTGTGATTAGGACTGAACAGGTTCAGAAGTCACAAAGAAGTTCTTTGAAATTGGTGTGTCCCAGTTCTCCAAGACAGCCACCTTCATGGCATTTCGTCAGCTCGCGTAATTCTGTTCTTCATTGGGTGGTGCTCTAAGGCCAACTTCTGGAAGATAGATAGGTGAACTTGGAACTGGCTCATCAATGAGTTTACATAAACAGCATCATCGTAAATAGGGTGCGGTGGGGTGGAGTTGTATTTCCTGCCTTTCAGGACTTAGAGATGTCCTGAAAGGTAGCAACAGAGGACATTCACCAAATGGGGGATGTTTTGGGACCTGGCATCTCCTTTGTACTGGGAGAGAATTAGTTCACAGCAAAGATGTACATATAATAATGAGAATTTTTTTCTTTGATTTAAAATATTTTTATTTGTGTTGTTTCCCAAGCAAGGACATGTCATGGCAGCCAGTCTTCAGATATACCATCCTCTGTTGGCCTATCTATCTAACTGTCCAGGGGTAAGAATGTGGGCCAGTAGTAGGTAGCTTGGAAGGAGTAAGATACAGAATAAAGACTTAGGCACAAAGTTTGAAGCTTTGCACTAACATTAATTCCCATAGCGAATATTCACTACAAAGAAGCGATCAGATTTATCCAGCAGGTGTCAGCCAACCTCTATCCTCAGGTACTCCACTGTTTGCACAGGAGGCCAAGTGGCGGGGGCGGCAGTGACAGGAGTGTGTGTGTGTGTGTGTGTGTGTGTGTGTGTGTTTACACATAGGTCTGAAATACAGACTCCTTTAAATGAACTTTACATAGCTACTGTCACTGCTGAAGGTCCAGTTTCCAGTGAGGAGACCAACTCTGGCTTCTTAACACAGCACCTTAATATTAACCTTCTATTGAAAGCAGGTTGATTACAGCAGACCCCTTCTACTGTAAAATGGGTAGTTATTTATCCTCAACACTATTATTATTTATTCTGGATTTGGGTTTGTCTTTCTGATCATGCTGCCTTGGCCAGTATCCCCATCCGAGAGCTTATTGAATAACTCACCAGTAAGCATGATATCCCATACATGTGTCAGATCAAGTGACCTGGCTTAAGATAAAAGGAGTATGAGACTTGGGCTTTGGAAAGGAACTCTATTTGTCTTACCACATACTTCCTCGTCTTGAAGTAGTTGGCATGAAGGAATGGTAGAGTGAATGGAGAAAACTCCTCCAAAGTACCAGCTTGTGGTTGACACTGTTTAGCTGGAGTGTCATCTTACAGGCTACATTGTGCGTGATGAGCCAATGTAAATATATGAGGCTATGTCTCAAGTGGTAGATAAGATGGCTCAAACAACTGTGGAATGGAGACAGATTGGCCCTTCATTCTCTGATACTCACATAGGCAATTTATGTCATACTGACAATCATTAGCTCTGTTGGATGAGAGCCCTAGCTCTCCAGGAAGGAAGGCTTTTAAATCTGAGGACAGAGTAAGAATGCCACCGATTCTACATGTCATTAGACCAGATGCAAAAACTAATTTAAATCACTAAAAAGGTAGGAGTGAGTAATTTGATTTCAATGGAGATTTCAGGCTGCTACTACCCAGTGCACATAGGGAACAATATCTGGAATGCAAGAGATTCCCTGGGTTATTGCTCGCTCTTTTCATGCTTCAGATTAATAGTGACTAGGCAACCACTGCAATCCTTCCCTGAATAGAGAAAGATAACTGAGTGTTTTGATGTCTCAGGAGTGAAGATCTGATTACCCTTTCAGGAAATACAGATAAGCTGGAATACGAACAAAAGTGAGAAAAATCTGAAATGGATAGTGAAGAAGGGAGCCAACACATAACAATTATTGCCTGTGGCTAGATGTAAGAGCAAGGATAGAAGTTTGTTTATCCAACCTCCTTACAGTACGGCTTTAAAGATATTTTCTATGGCTACCATCTTGACACAGACACTGTGACAGATTGGATTTCATGAAGAGCTTGAGCAGCACATCAGAGGAGTGCCAAAAGCAGATAGTATCAGACCATTCTGATGCACAATTTTATATAGTCTAAGCTCTATGCCTTCCACCAACCACTGCAGCGGCAAATGGAACTACTTAGATTTTGACGGTCTTCATCAAGTTGCAACCTGACAGCATCCCATCCTGGGCCGGACAACATCTCTATTTTGCTTTCTGCTCCATGGTTTCTCTGTTGCCAGAGTATGGAATGTCTGGATATTAATTACTTCAACATCCACAGAAGACAGTTGGAAAGCATAGGAAACTTCAGGTTGGTAGGGCCACACTTGACCAGTGGAAGATTGAAGGTAAGGGATAAATGCATCTGTCTTTTGTCTTTTGTGCAGTTTACTCTGACATGTATTTTGTAAACTTCCTTGGGCATAAAATCGACCCTAGTTGCCCAAAGCACTGGCCAACACTTCTGTCGGATGCTTTTTCTTCTTTCCCTATTCAGTCTCCCTGTTCTTCATGCTTGCTTTCTTCTTTGCATTCTCAAGTAAACCACCCATCTGAGGGAAACACAATTTCCACTCTGTTGGAAATTTTTGTCTTTTTTCCCTGTTAGACTGTAAGTTCCTTGAAAATGAGGACCACTTCAAGTTAATGGATGTTCATTAAGCAAATTGAAATGAAACATTCAACAAGTATAAAGATTTCCAAGTGCGACCTTGGCATGTTCTATTCCCATGACAGAGTAGAGCATAAATTTCCAAGGAAATTAAATTTACCTAAAAGATGACTATTATGTTACAGTAAACTGGGCTTTCTTTACCATCACAAACCATCTTAATTCTATGTCCTCTAAAATAAGTAGCAGTTAGATAGGCCAATTGAAGATGGAATAATAGAGAATTCCTTACCATGATGGGGGCATCACTTGAAAAATTATTAAAAATAATGGAAATAATTAAGATTAAGGGGAATTTGCCCACTATCAGAGTAAGGTGTTTGTCATTGTCTTAGTTACTTTTCTCATTGCTGAGACAAAATACTTGACACCCAAGGATAAAGGAGGAAAGGTTTATTTTGCTCACAGTTTGCAGAGATTTCAGTCCATAATCAGCTGGCTCCAAGGCAAGGTGGCACAGCAGAGGAGAAAGAGTTCATGGTGGGCAGAAGGCAGCAAAGCAAGCAAGCAAGGGGACCTTCGCAGCTTCTTTCTGTCTCTTATATCTTATCCAGGGTACTGGCATTAGGGTGGTGTCAAACCAATCAGTGGACTGATTTAGTAATCATCCACCCTTAATCTTAGCATTGCACCATGAGTGAATCACACACTCCAAATTTGGCCACCTCTGAAAAGTCCCACTTATGACTGCATGAGGTTTGGGGGGACATCTAGACACAAGCCATACATGAGGGAATGAGTTACTACTCTAACATAGTTGCAACAATTGCAATAGTAACTACCATTTATTGAGAGCAAGTGTGGGATAAGTGCTTTTCCAAATGCTTTACATGTGTTCTTTCCATTAATCTTTATGATCTGACACAGGAGAGACTTGTGATTTTCATATGCATGGAAACCAAGTAAAGATATGGAATAATTTACCAAAGTTCAGATGAAGGAAAATTGAGACAGTACATAAACCTTAAGTCCCTTACTTTAGGACAAATATTCTCTATCAATATAGTATTCCCCAAATCAGTAGTCTGTTCATTCTGCACGTAGGTTTAAGCTTAGATCTAAAAACTCAAATTAATATCACTTTTGAATCTTTGATTCTATATGCCAGATCAGGCAAAATAACACTTTGTATACATTAAAAGGTATTGAGTGAACTTGACATACTATACAAGAAAGGACAAGTGTATGCTTTATTTTCCACTAGGGCATCTAACACCAAAGGTACAAATGAGTGGTGTACAAAAAAAGGTTGTCATTGACATCTGTCTGACTTCTGAGCTTGTACTTCAGTTGACTTTTCCTCATGAGTAACATTTAATGGGACTGATAGAGCCTGGTAGTTTGGAGATATGGTTTGTAATCTGAGGCAGCCATCAATCTTTAAACAAATGATTTAGCCTTCTGCATTTAGTTTCTTCATTTGTCACATGGATATCTGCTCTTCATCTAACCACAGGGTTCTTACAAACTTGAAATGAATGTGGTCTACAAAAGCTAAGTACTGTTTAACTGTTTAGCACTATTAATCATTATTTTCCATCATTGAGTTTATTATGCATCTGCTATATGACCCAGAACTATTCACAGAATAAGATCATCTTTCCTTTAATCATAATAATCCACAAACCAAAAAGGTTATTATTACCATTGGGGTTAATGCAATATTTTTAGAGATGACACAGTAAAGAATGCTTAAACCTCTGGGAATGTGTACATGTTTTCTTTTCCTTTCTTCCACTATTTAAGTAACCATCAAGTGTTCTGGACAAACTCTCCTTCTGGGAGAGGTTCAGAGCCTGACTGGTTCAGTTTCTCTTCTCTTGGAAACTCTGTGATGGTCTGTGTAACCAGAATCCTCAGAACACTTGTCCATGAGGTAGGAACAATGTCAAGTGTAGCCGTTGGTAGAATTCATATTTGTCTTTAAACCCAATTTAGTTGCCACAAGAATGATCAGGCTTCTCTGAAGCTGGGGAAATTTCCACCCAAATGGTGAAGGAGATCCTGTGCTGCTGTGTGTCTTCACTCCAGAAAAGCCCAGGGAAAGAAAGAAATCACCTCAACTTCGGGGGAGCGGTGGAGAGAGAGAGAGAGAGAGAGAGAGAGAGAGAGAGAGAGAGAGACAGAGACAGAGACAGACAGAGATGAAGACAGAGATAGACAGACAGATAGACAGACAGAGAGCGAGAAGGATGCTTATCCGAAGTAGAATTAAAGCTAACACCCAAAACTGTCAACTGTAAAGAAAACAGGCTGGGTCGTCTTCATTTCTAAAACCCAGATCAGCAGTTTATAAGTGTTTTAGTAAATGATTTGAGGAAGGACTAAACAGACATTCAGCCTAAGAAAACTCATTCCTTTTGCTCAAGAAATGGAATTAAGTGAGGTTGAAGTTAGAAAACAAAGATTCTAGATTCTTCTTCTAATCTGTGTATTTATTGAGCTTCCTAATCTTCACATTTCTCTTCTGTATAATGATGATTAAACTGTCCCACATAGGAGTGACAGGGAGATCTACCTAAAATGCAGAGCTGACCAAAACAGTCTTGCTTAAAACCTTATAGTCTCCAGGAACAAGTCCAGTTTCCCTTAAAAACCTTCCATTATCTGGCTTCTGGCTTTCTCTTAGAAAGAGCTTGTTGGACAAATAAACTCTTAAATTGCAAAGCAAGTGACTGAAGGATTTATAAGCCATAAGAGTTGGCTGGAGGAAGAGTCATGAATATGAAGGACAGAATAGTTTTTATAATATTGAGTCGGCAATGGGAATCCAGAAGTTAGAAATCCATCCATTGCAAATAACAGAAAATGTTACTACAGTGCTTGGAATAAATGGAAGAGGAACATATGAGGAATAAATGGTACAGAACCCTGAGGAGGGAAGCAGATTGGCACATTCTAGGAAAAAAGCAATTGGTGAGGAGGAAAACACATCTGGGGAAGAGGGTGAGGGTCAGACCAAATCACATATAGTGTTAAATACCCATAGCGAGCAGTGTGAATTTGATGTTGGATGCAAAGGAACAAGGCTGAAAAGTTTTCAAGCCAGCCACTACAACTATGAGGTATGCATTGCTCAGTTTTTATGCTCCTATGACAAAATACTTAATAGACAAAATGTGATGGAGAAAGAGTTTGTTTTGGCTTATAGTTTTGGAGGCTTCAATCCATGGTCAGCTGGAGGCAAGGCAGAGACATCATGGTAGAAGGGTGTAGCACAGGAAAGCTGCTCTACTCATGGGGTGCAGGAAGTAGAGTTTTTAGAAACCCAGAAAGGAAAAGGCCAGGACCCAGGTGTGGGCCCCGAGGTCATTCCTCCATGACTCACTCTCTTCAACTAGCAACAACCTTCTAATACCCGATTCAGCTATGGTGTCATCAAAAGGTTAAGCCATTGATGATGTTACTGCCCTCACCCTCCAAGAACCTCTCTAGGACTCTCTTGGTCCAGTTAAGTTGATAATGAAGTCTAACCAGCCCAACCTGAGGAATAGGAAGGATTCAAGGGTGTGGCTTCATACTAAGTGAAATGTGGGAATGATTACTACATAGAGAAAGCATAGAGAAAAGGATTTCATTGGTGTGGGTCAAAGCAGAGAAAATCAAGGGTTTTATTTTAGACATGTTATTTAATCAATACCTACCAGAAATGTGTTGCTATAGACAAGGTAATTACTAAAAATTGAAGTCTGGATCTTAGGAGAATGATCCAGACTGGAAAAAGACCTCTCTTCACTACTGGAAGTAGAGTCTTCACCTCAGTGTTCCCCAAGGAGGGCATGGAGTTCTTTTCCTAGAATCCCAGGGAGAACCACAGGGAATAACTCAATAAATGAGAGAGTTCAACAACATGAAGGGGAAAGGGGGAAAAAAAAAAGAAAAAGAGGAAAAAATGGGAAAATGTGGAAAAAATGGGAAAATGTAAAAAAAGCTGCTCTAAATAAGGAGGGGAAGGAGTTGAAGGGGCTGTGGGGAAGGGGAAAAAAAACCCAACCCAAGATACATCATGTACAGGTGCAAATTAACTACGATGATTGTTCTGTATATCTAAAAATATACCAATAAATCTTCTTGGTTCAATAAAAAGAAACAAAAAACCATGACGCGAGTCTCATTTACTTGTTTACTTTTTTCATTTTTTATTAGTATATGTTTGCAGTATACAATAGTAACATTCATTGTGTGGAGTCACTGCATGTATACAACACAGCTCAGTGAGTTTTTCATCTCCTGCATCTCTCTACCCACCAACTCCCTCCCTCCATCTCTTGTTCCTCTTCCCAACTGAAAAAACGTATCTCCCTATTTCCTATTAGCTATCTTTTAGTTTTATCTTTATTTATATTTTGAGTTTCTCATTGCATATAAGACAAACTATGCCATATTTAAGCTTATTTGGCTGATGTATTTCACTCGAGGTACATCCATTTTCTTACAGTTGATGTTTTTCTTTATGGCAGAGTAGTACTCTATTGTGTATAAGTACCATATTTTCTCTATCCATTGATCTGTTGATGGACATAATAGGCTGCTTCCAAGATTCAACTATTAAAAGTTGTGCTGCCATATACATGGGTATGCACGTGTCACTATAATATGTCTTAACTCTTTCAGGAAGCTGTCTAGAAGGGGAACACTGGGTCAAATGAAATTTCTAGTTTTAATTTTTTGAGAGATCTCCAACCAAATTTCCACAATAGTTGTATAACTTTACATTCTCACAAACAATATAGAAGGGCTTTGTTTTCCCCACAGCCTCACCAGCGTTTGAAATCTTATAGCCATTCTTCTGGAGTAAGGTGAAATCTTAGTATTGTTTTACTTTGCATTTCTCTAATGGCTGGAGATGATGCACATTTTTTCATGTATTTATTGGTCATTTGTACTTCTTCTGATAATTGTCTATTTATTTCAGTTGCCCATTTTTTTTGATTGGGTCTTTTATTCAGAGGGATGAATTTTTTTTTGAGTTCTTTATATATTCCTTTATCTCCGAAGTAGCTGGCAAAAATTTTCCCCCCTTCTGTAGGTTGTCTCTTCACTTCTTTGCTGTGTAGAAGTTTTTTTTTTTTATGTGTGTGCGTGTGTACCAAGAACATGTATTGGTACATTGTATACATAATGATCACATTTATCGTAGTTAATTTGTACCTGTACGTGAGACATCTTGGTTACCCCCCCCTTATTCCCCACCCCTCCCTTCCATTCCCCCTCCCTTCCTTATTTACTGTAGCTTTGTTTACATTATTCTCTTTTCCCTTTCTTTTCTTTTTCCTTTCCTTCTTTACCCCTTCTGCTTTTCTAATTCTCCTCCCTATTGAATATTACCTTTTTTTTTAACTTAGTATCTATTATACTTTTTTGTGCTTATTTACGCTTACGGTTTCTCATACCAGACAAACAATTCAATATGTACTCATGTGTGTCTGATTTATCTCACCTAAGAGTATGTTCTCAAGGTACATCCATTTACCTACAAATATCTCAAGTATATCCTTTTTTATGGCAGAAGCTTTTAAATTTGATATAGTTCCATTTCTGATTGGGTGTGCCAGTGTTCAGTGCATATGTGTTTATAATTATTATCTCTTGCTGTTAAATCGTTTCTTTAAGCGTTATGTAGTGACTTTTGCCTTTACTGATCGGTTTTTGCTTGAAGTCCACTTTGAAAATAAAATAGCTACTCCTGTTTATTTTTGGGTTCTCTTTACATGCAATATTGGTTTCCATCCTTTGATTTTGAGTCTATGAATTTCTTTTTTGATTCAATGTGTTTCTTGTACATAGCATACTGCTGGATTGTGTTTTTTTTGATCCATTCTGACAATCTATATCTTTTGATTGGGGAACTGAGATCATTCACATTGAGAGTTATTATTGGAAGGTTTGACTTGCTCCCATTATTGCATTATTTTCCTGCTGCTGAGTTCTGTTTTTTTTTTTTTCTTTGTGCTTAACTGTGCATCCTGCCTTGTGTGTTCCTGCCATTGTTGGCTTCATCATGTCTTTTGAGCTTGGCCTTAAAATTGTTGTGGAATGCTGGTTTGGTGCTCATTAATTTCTTAGGCTGCTCTTTGTCATGGAAAGAATTTATTTCTCCATCAATTTTGAAAGATAGTTTTGCAGAATAAATCAATTTGGGTTGGTAGTTGTTTCCTTTTAGGGCCTGAAACACTTCACTCCAAGCTCTCCTGGCCTTTACAGATTGTGTTGAAAAGTCTGCTGTAATTCTAGTGTCTTTACCAATATAAGGGATCTACTGATTTTCTTTAGCAGCTCTTATATTCTGTCCGTGTGTTGGAATTCTGGGATTTCGATTGTGACGTACCATGGAGATGTTTGGTTCTGATCATGGCTATTTGGGGTTTTATATGCCTCAATTATCTGTATGCTAAATTCTTTCCCTATACTTGGGAAATTTTCTATTATTTCTGTAAACAGGGTTTATATGCCATTTGTGCTGTCTTCTGATTTTTTTCGTGAATTCTATTTAATCTTAGACTAGTCTTCTTTGCATCATCCATCAGCTGTTGTATCCATTTTTCATGTGCTCTTGCTGTTTTTAAGGTATCTCTGCAGACACCTAGGTCTCAGTGGCAGCCCTATCTGCTAGTTCTGACCCTCTGTCTTCACGCTGGTCACTTCTGCTGTTCATATTTTCAATAGAATTTTTGATTTTTGTGTTATGTAAGTGTTAAATTTTTGAATTTTGGAGTATTTCAGATTTTGAATTTTCAGGTTAAGTATGCTTAACCTGTATAAACTAATTTAAATATTCCAACTATGTAGAGTGGACACTGTTACTAGCCTTATTTTGTGAAAGAAAACTGAGGCAGAGAGGTTAAGTGACAAACCTAAAACCACAAAGTTAGGAAAAGCTTACTTCAGAGTTAAATGGGCATCTCTAACTAGGGCTGCAAAATAATATTGAAAATACCTAACAGGGCATTCAAAATTTAATCTACTTTCCTGACCCATGTTTTATAAAAACCCTCCAGGCAGTCCATGCTTCAAGTAGCCTGAATTGTATACTAGTCTTCCACATCATTCATACTCATCCTTCTATGCCTTTATTCCTTGTGTGCTTCCAAACCCAGATAAATGTAAATGTGTTCATCTTGCTTGGACCTTCATTTTCTTTATTTTTAAAATTCATGAATTTGTATTAGTACATGTTTGCAGTGCATAATAATTACATTCATTCTGGGGAGTTGGTACACGAAACATAGCACACCTTCCCCTTCCCCTGCACTCCCTCCCTGTCTCTCCGTCTCTTCTAAAGGCAGAACATATTGTGAGCTCCTCTGGACTTTCAGAATGCTCTCTTAGCAGTCTGATTACACCAGTTATGGTGTAAGTGTGTGTGTGTGTGTGTGTGTGTGTGTGTTTGAGAGAGAGAGAGAGAGAATGTGTCTATTCTCTCCCATATCCACACAATAGTCGTAAAAGTCTTATTTAACTGAACCCCCAAAATTCTCTCTGTCGTGGAACTGTAATTTTAGAAATAAAAATAGATACAGAGGTAAGTATGGTACAATAAAACATTTGCCATAAAGAAGTGATATGTCATAGATTCTTGAATCAGACCACTTAAATTCAAATCAGGACCCTTCCATCTGTTTCTTAAATATAGAAACATTATTAACCTCCCTTTGACTCAGTTTGCGCATTTGTAATATGTAGATCATAATATTACTACTGCATGGTGCTCTTATAAAGGTGAGGATTACAGAACACATGTACACACTTAGAACATGGACACACAACATGCATGTGATAAAGTTTTGTTATTATTATTTCATTACCATTATTTTGGAAATATTTTACAGTGTCTCACAGATGACTAAATCTCGTGTTTCCAACACTTTAAGTATGAATGGTTGTGATTTTTAATAAATAATTCCTATTGATTCATTCATTAAACAAAACTTATTGTATAGCTACAATGTTCTATTGCTACGGCGGTTTCTGAGGTTTTATTGGTAAACCGCACAGATAAGATTTCTGTCTTCTCAGTGATCATAATATCAGTAGGACATGCTGAGACTATATTGTCAGGAACACAAAAAGGCAAACAGATCGTGGGAAGCGGATAAGGAATGTAACAAGAGAAGTACAGAGTGGACTGGGAGTGTGGAGAAATCTTTTTGTGAGTTCTGGGGGCAGGGAGCAAAATATAACCTAAATGAAAACCCAGCAGCTACCTAGATCAGATTAGGTATGCTTAAGATGTAGAAACTAATTTAAATATTCCAACCATGTAGAGCGGACACTGTTACCACTCGTGTTTTATGAAAGGAAACTGAGGCAGAGAGGTTAAGTGACTAACCTAAAATCATAAAGTTAGGAAAAAGTGACCAGTGGAAAAGAGCACAATCCTGAATGTTTCAGCAGAAAATGCCCAAGGTTTGGGAGGTTGGGCACGGCAGGGTCAATCTGAGGAACTTAAAATGTTTTGTGCCACCAGGTGCAAGGCAGCAGAAAAGGACAGACTTCTTATGGGTATTTTAAATTAGTTTTAGAATTTGTTTTAAGAGAAATGATCAGATACTAAACGTCTTAATTTTTAAAAAAAACTTGATTAGAATTGTGTTTTAACAATATTGTTCTGGCTGAAGCATACAGAACCAATTGCACGAGGCCAAGACTGAATTCAAGGAGGCCAATTTTGAGGTTACTGCCAGTCCGGGAGACTAAGGTGGGACTCAGAAAGCAGAGGTGAGGCTGAAGAAGTGAGTTCTGGGGACAAATCATGTAGGACTGGTGACAGATTGGAGATGAGGGGGGATGAGGAAGTGGACAAGTCTAGGGTGAAGTTTTATTTTCTGAGACAGTGGGGTAGATAGTGGTCCTGAACGTCGGCACAGAGAATATATAGTGGGGTAGAGCTGCGAGAGAGCAGTGAGCTGCTTTTGGATGTACTTGGCTTCAGTCACTTATGCTGTCCAGAAGAAAGCAGGCAGTATATTTTTAACCCAGGGCTTGGGTCTGCCAGCCAGGGACTGAACGAGTAAGTGGCATGAAGATTACTGAGGATACTGTCCAGAGCTTTATTGCAGTAACGATTCATGAAATTTCACTAGACAGAAGAGAGAAGGTACGACCATCACAGGGAAAGTAGGTGAAAAATAGGAATTATCAAAGAGTAGGCACGATGGTGGTAAGAACATAGGAAGAGTGCAAGGAAAGAAGTTACAGTTAAGTCACTGGGATTTGGGATTTCAGGGGCAGACCCACCAGAGTGACGACAAAGACCACATTAAAGCCACAAGCGCAGAAAGCAGGAATGGAGTTAGGGCAACAGGCAGCCGATGAGTAAGCAGGACGGCCAGGGAAGGATATTGTATGTGTCACGCAAGTACGTGTCATGCCAGTCAAGATGGCGGCAAGAACTGGGAAGGGAAAGATGACTTTACCACGCAGTTCAAGCATCCCGCGTACACACGCTAAGCCTGGAATGCTCATGGCTGGCCCCAGCGAGGGGACGTTGAGAGCAGGGACAGTAGGAAGCTGAAGCTTCCTGGGCTTTGGCTTCTACAGAAGCCTCGATACGACCCGAATACCAAATATTCTTTTGGAAGGAATGTGGGCAGAGAAGATAACAACTGCACAGCAGCACCCACCGCTGGGCTCCATACCCAGAAATCAAGTGCATGGAGACCTGCTGTCAACACAACCGAGACCCCGGCCATCCCGTGCAGGCCGTCTCTCCCTAGCTTTGAAAAATTGGCACTAACGGTAGAGAGCAGTGAATAAGGAAAAAAAGAAAGAAAGAAAGAAAGAAAGAAAGAAAGAAAGAAAGAAAGAAAGAAAGAAAGAAAAGAGAAAAACCAGGAAACTCATAATAAGGATTTATTCTTTCCAAAAGGCTATTTTTAAAAGTTGGGATTTTTTTCTTTAATTTTTTAAGAAAAATATGGTTCAAAGCACTTCTCCCCCTTCGGGATTTAGGTGGAAGGAAATGCAAACACAGATCGGATGAAACCTGGAACTTCTCCGTGCCCTGCATGTTCCAGGACAAACATGACTATGGGAGGTGCGGAACGCTCGGCGAGGCAGCGCTTCCCAGGATCGCAGAGCTTGTGAGCTGGAAGGGTTTCGGGATCATGTGGACCAGGGCTGCGTTTCACATGAGGATGCCTCAGAGAAGCTGGCAAGTGGGTCAGTAGTCAGCTGACTAGGAAAACTATTGCCTGTGTTTCACAAAATGACCTTTTATCATTGCATTTAAAAATAAAAATTCTAATAATTTTAATAAAAGAAGGTTAGATAAATTTTATTATGGAAATATGACTAATCAGATTTTTCACAATTTTTCTGGTAATAAGGTCCTGTTCTCTTAATACAAATTTTCTAATTTTAACTTTGAAAGAGCACTGTAACTCCACGGAATAAAAAATATCTTTAAATATGAGCCCATTTAATGTTAATAAAATTGGCTAATTAGAAAGCTCAAGAAATAACAGAAGTTATTCCGTTCACAATTACATCGAAAAAAATGAAATACTTAGGAATCGATCTAACAAAACAAGTAAAAGATCTTTTCACTGAAAACTACAGTACTCTAAAAAAGGAAATTGAAAGAGATCTCAGACAATGGAAAGACATCCCATGTTCGTGGGTAGGAAGAACCAACATAGTGAAAATGGCCAT
>PVJO010001174.1:0-185513 GCA_004026905.1 Hystrix cristata
TACCTTGCATCCAACCCTTCACCCCTGTCCCCTTCCTGGTCCACATTGCCCTGCTTTATCTTCATCCTTGCATTTATCCTTCATGGAAACAATCTTGTTAGTTTCCCACTCATATCCCCCCTCTAGATTTTTATACTTCTGGAGGACAACTGAAGCAACAGGGACTCTGATCTCATTGCCTGGGGTGGAGGACTTACGTGTTCTTGGGGATCGGGGTCATCCAGTTCACCCCTCTTCTCACTGGGGTACCCACTATCCCCACTGGTCTCAGAGTCCTATGGAAAGAAGATGATCTCAGGGTCCTAGTGGTCCTCTGAGTACCTGATGGTGGTGATAGTTGGACATCCCAGTCATTTGGTCTTTCTTTTGTCCCATCACCTCACTCATCATCTCCCTCCTACCTCTTGCTGGTTGGGAGATCAAGATGCTGTATAACACGGTGCCAAAGAGCTTGGGCTTGAGCCAGAAAGCCTGGGCTTGAGCTCCACCTTGGTTACTTGCAGCTGTGACCTGGCAGCTGTTCAACCTCTCTGAGCTTCAGTTTCCTTAGCTATGGGATTCATGTTAGCACCTCCATTAAAGGGCAGTGAGAATGAAAGCAGGTGTCACACTCTGATAATGTAGGTCACACGAGTACTGTTATTAACAGTAGTCCACCCACCACATAGGCAGAAAATGAAGGATGGTTTAAGGAGTATGACCCACATACAAAAATAGAGCACTGGGAATTATATTTACTATGATGAAGCCTTCTACCAAAACTGCACAGGTCTCCTGGACATATTTTTTTATCTCCTAGACATGAGTTCTATTCTGAAAGGAAACTGGCATCATTTAGAATCTTTAAAGCTTCTGCCTACTAACATGGAGTTCTGGCTGGATCTGCACGGATTGACACCATTTGCCACCTAATACATCTATTTTCTTCCCTCTTTCTTCTACTAAGAAGTATTTTAACAAATGAAAATTCAGAATGCTAAAATAAACTCCTACATACCCACTGCCCAACTTCGCCAACTCCTTAGATTTTTAATTTTTTTTTAGATGTTTAATTTTTAAAAGGTGTTCAGACATCACTATTGGCTGAGAGGTTGAGGCAAGAGGATCAGCAGCTCAAACCCAGCCCAGTCAATTTAGTGACTTGGCAAAACCCTGTCACAAAATGGAAAAAAAAAAAAGTGAACTTGAGCTTTTGACACAATCTGGGAGTACAATGTAAAGTGAAATGGTGGCACCTACAAGTGTGACATTTCTGCTAAGTCTGTTCATTTATAAATCTTCAATCTGATGCTATAATATGCATCTGGGTAAATGTAAACACCACACCTTTATAGTTTCTCACCATGGCGTCAAACTTAAACTGCAGAAAGCATTCTGTTTATCGAGGTGGAGTGCGTCAGCGCTGTGTCTCACATCCGATACCCAGCACAGGGTCCCAGGAGTCAACCGGTCTTACGTGTGTGGCCAGAGCAAACCCAGGGCTGAGCCCGGCATGTACCAGGAAGGCCGCACTGCTGCCGATTTGGAATGTATCTTCCCTAACTATCTCCAGGAACTGCAATGGACGGACCTCTTCCTGGAGGACAGCTCTGTCTTGGGCAGGAGGCTGAGATCCAGCTGCACCTTCCTGCTGTCCCTTATCCCCCCAGCCTGGGACACCCGGGCAGGGCTGCTCAACTGAATCTAGGCTGGCCCTCAGTTCCCACAGGGAGCGAGCCCACTCCTCCACCCTGCCAGCCTGGAGCCTGCAGCTTGCCTCCTCCACTCACTCACCCGGTGGTTGTCCAAACGGTCGTGGTCTCTGGGCGCCACGTTATCAAGGTCACCGAATACTGGCCAATCTGGATGGAGAGACAGAAACAGTACTGGACGTTCACAGGACGGCATCTGTCACCACACTTTATTTTTAATTTTTAAAGAAAGGCACGAAATGGAAGAATGTTGTCTGTCTCCAGCAGGCTGCAGTTCTTTCTCCAGAACTTATTCTAAGACTGTCACTTGCCAGCTATGGGGTCCTAAGTAAGTGGCTTCACCTTGTGCCTCCTCAGGCGTCATAATGCAATTAAATGGGCAATGTGCTTATCCTCGTGCTTGGATCTGAATAAAGTGCAGTTGTGAAGGAAGAAATGTTATTTGTGCACATGGGGCCCAATGGGTGCACCTCAGATGGCTTCCCTTCCCGGTAGTTCTCTACTCTGTCTCCTGCCCTGAGCTCTTCTGAGCCACATCTGTGTGGCTATTTCCATAAAATTTGTAATTGACCAAAAGAATCAAAATTACAGCCAGGCATGGTGGCACATGCCTGAAGTCCCAACTACTAGGGAGGCCAAGGCAGGCAGGAGGATCACTTAAGCCGAGGAGTTTAAAGCCAGCTTGGGCAACATAGATTCCATCTCGAAAAAATAAAAAGAAGAGTATTTTGTGACATGTGAAAATTATATGAAACTTAAATTTCAGTGTTTATAAACAGAATTTTATTGGAATACAGTCACACTCATTCACTTAAGTATCACCTATGGCTGGTTTCATGATGCAAACATGTGGCCTGTAAAGTTTAAAGTATTTATTCTCTGGTCTTTTAAGACCAAGTTTGCTGGCCCCTGCTCCAGACTACTACAAAGGTCTCCCAATGGGGACATCTACAGGCTGCTTTAATGATGACATTAAAGTCATCTCTTGCTCTGAGCCTGCTCCTTCACAGCCTTGCCCAGCTGAATAAATGGCCATGTCACCCTTCTGCTTCTTCAGGCCAGAACCGCAGAGAAATAATGATTTGGCTTTTCTCCTTTGACCTATCAATATGATAACAGATGTTCCTTTTTTTTTTTTTTTTTTTTTGGTGCTGGGATCGAACGCAGGGCCTTGTACTTGCTAGGCAAACACTCTACCACTGAACTAAACCCCAAACCCATAGTTTTCTTTTTTGGTGTTCTGTCAATTTTTGTATAAGAGTTTGCTAGTTTCATAAAACACAATGAAAAAATGTTACCTTGTTTTTTACAATAGGGGTTGTTTTTATAACTTTTGGATGACCTATGTCTTACAAGCTATTTGAAGAACTCAGCCATGAATCTTTTCATTTCACATGTCTGATTTTCTGACATGAATGAAACCAGTTTCACCCAGCTCCTCTGACACCTGTCCCTTCCATCACAATGACAAGGGGCCAAACCATCACTCACGGAGGTGGTCCAGTTTCTGGCTTTGTGGAGTGGCTGAAGATGGGGAGGAGGGGAGAGAGTCGAAGGTCACATCGCTCATGTTCTCATCTCCAGAGTTCTCTGAAAGGCGAAGGAGCAGGGGGGGCCGACTGCCAGAGAGGGTCCTCACTCGGGGACTGCCACATTTTTCCTCTGTTCCCCTCAACACAGTCTTGGCTGATTGCTGGGGACATTAACAGGATATTCGTGTCATGCAGGTACTCTCTGGGGAAATGAAGGGCTCTTTTTATTGTTCCCTCTAAACCTAAAGCTCTTTTAGCCATGGGTTTTATACATGCCTAATAGAAAAATCTTAAAAAAAAAAATCAGTGCAGAATTAACCCTACAGTATCCAAGAAAGGATATATAGAATGGAGGTCCAAGATTCTATAGCCAGCATGCTGGCCACACTTTACAGCCCTAAGTTGGAGAATTCATCCCAAGTACATGGCCAGAATCCCAAGCTAGTCTTTGTCAATACTGTCCTGCATCTGGTCCATGGAGCAGGGGTTGGGTGGGGTAGTCTCACCTTGCACCCAGCAAGATGCCCAGAGAACCAGGTCTAAGTCTAGTCTACTCGTTTACCAATATACCATACAATCATGCTACCTGCCTGTTTTCCTCACTCTGGTCACGAATAGGACCAACTCAAGCAGATGCTAGTGACTGTTATGGGGACAGACAGGAGGGCTCAGTGTGCTGAGTTGGAGGGTTCAAGATGAGGCACAGATGGGATGGATCTTTCCGTCCTAATATTCCTCAGTTAAACATTTCTCGGCCACAGGGAGGCAGGGCTTGCCATCTGGGTGGCAGAAGGACCAGCCAGTATGGGGGCGTTCCTATTGGGCACCCACCAGCAGCTTGGTGTTCTGATTCACTGCATCCTGCTCCCGTGGCGAGAGGTCAAAAGGAGCCAGCCCCATGCTCTTGCAAATCCGGTTACAGGCATGAGAGTAGAAGAAAAGAGCCATGCCTCGAACACCTGTGGAGAGATAAGGGGTGTTTGAATGACAATAGGGGAGACAACAGAAATGTGGCTAGGACAGGCAGAAAACATGCTGAGCTGGAAGGCCCCTACATGGTCGTAGTCTGATTTCTCGGGTATACAATGAACTTGCAGGTTTTAGTGGGGAGCGTGGTCTTCACGAAAATTGGCTGGCTTTCCTCTCTTACCTAGGTTGCCATCTCCAAAGTCTGTGCCTGTCTCGGTGTGAATCTGCGGATCAGTATAGAGATCGCCCACGCCCTGGATGTCTACCACAATAAGCTGATGGCCAGACCGCTCAAATGTGAAGTGGCTGAAGGCCTGTGGAGGGACAATTGGAGAAAGGTGATTGCAAGAGACCAGGCTGTGGGCTGTGTAGACACTGGCCAGCTACCATGCCGGGGGTCACAACACCCTAGGTCTTCCCGTGTTTGGAGTTTTTTTCCATAAGGAGGAATTATACAGAGGAAAAGACAAAGGAAGGAGGCCTGTTCAATTCTACAGGGATACAGGTCTGGAGGCCACCTATGACTGCTGATAGAAGCTAGTACTAGGTGACAGTGTCCCAGTACAGAATTTCCCTCAGAATACTCCAAGGGGGATGAAGGGACTCTGGGAATGTGAGACCTCATATCCACAGGGATTTTCCTTTGTTGGGGCTGGACCTGGCCAGGCTTCACCCCAAAGAATTGGGTTACATGGAGGTTGGAGGTGTAGGCAGAGCAAGAACAGGACCCTACCTGTGGTGTCAGGCGGATGTTGTCATCACGGACAAAGCCCGAGTTGGAGTTGTATTTGATGTACTTGCCCTCAATGTAGTGCTCTAGGTGGAAAAGGGGCTTGCCTGGTCTCTCCTTCAGCTCGATGATACACATCTGCATGATGTCCACCTGGTAGAAGGTCAGAGTAGGGGGATCAAGTGGAAAGGCAGGGACTTGTGGAGGTGTGCCTTCCTCTGTCCAGGCTCAGATCCTGGCTCCATCGCTTACTAGCTCTCCGTGGCAGGAACTACTGATTGTCCCCAAGATCCATTCTCCCTTTTTACTTTTAGAATGAAAACCCTGATCTCTGAATTCCAACATGATGCACAACCAGGATGTATCATAAAAAGATCATGTTGCTTGGCTTCCTTTGCAGCTAGGTGAAGTCATATGACCATGTCCAGCCAATGAGAAGTAAGAAGCAGCAATGGGATAATTGCAGCTGCCCTGTAGGTAGACTCTGCCTGTGAGCCAGAACTGACATGGTCCATAGCAACTGGGGGATGGCAGAAAACAAGACAGAAGCAACCAGGCCTCTGGATGACTTCAAGGATACAAGGCACAAGGCCACCCATAGCTGACCCCCAATGTAGGACTGTTACACACATGAGGAAGAAACCACTGTGTGATACATATTTGTAGATCTGTTTGCTAGCAACTTAGCCTGTGCCTTATACTAATACTATGAATTTGGGCGAGATAGTTCACCTCTCTCCATTTCCTCACCCATACAGACTCTTCAGATTTAGTACAACAATTACATTTGTGAATACATGTATCCATAAAGGAGTCAGTCAGTGGTTCGGACATTATGATTCTCAGCAGACACAATTCTTCTTGCATACAGAAGAAAGTATATAAGTACTATGGTTTGTAAAGCAGGGTAGGAAAATACTTATGACTTATAATTCCTGCCTGTTACACAAGGACTCACCCAGGGCACCTGTCACCTTCGATGCCGCCCATAACATAGGAGGCACCAGGGCTGAGTTTCCCAAGGAAATGTTCTTCCAGGGAGACTGAGTTACCGCACAAGAGGACAACAGCTGCAGAAGCCAAGGGAGCCCAGAGCTAAGGCTGAGAACTTCCTCAAACAGAGCCGCAGGTTAAAGAACCAGCCTGGGAGGAAAGGGCAGTTCTCAGAATGTTCCCAGCTCCAGTACTGGCTCTGCCCTTATAAGGAGGCCTGTGGCAGGGCCACCCACTTGGCTAGCAGGCTCACTGGGTAAGGGGCAGTGGCATAGGCTGAGGGGACAGCCGGTACCCACATAAATCACCACACTCATCTCCCTCCCCTAAGTCAACTGCATTATTATTTACTGGACACGTAGGTGCTTAGGGAGAGCAGTGAACAAGATAAATTAAAGTCCAGCCTTTGGGGAAAGCAACTGAAATATTAACTAAAAACAAGACTCTCACACAGCACTAACTGCTCCAAAGAAAAATAGAAACAAGCCAGAATAATACAGCAGAGGCGACACGTGTGACAGGGCAGCTTCGGTTAGGTGGGATCATCAGGCCTTGCTGAGGAAGTGACACACAGCTGAAACCTGAACTACGAGCAGTGTACCATGCAAGAAATTGGGGAGACAAGTGATGCAGGCCCAGGGCACAGCCAGGACAAAGGTCCTGGGACAGGTACAAGTTCAGAAAGGATGGGAAAGGAGCTCAGGCCCGAGTACAGTGATTTACCAAGGAGGTCACAGCCCTCGACAGTTTGACGGGTGCCGGAAGAGTTTCCTGTGCCCACTCACCCAGACCACCAGAAGAGGGGCTCTCCTAAGGTGCCCAGAATCAGTGCCTTGTATCTAGCAGGTGCTCAAACACTGGGAGAGCTGAGCTGTGAACCACGGCAGGGCAGAGGCACGGAGCACTGATTGCTTAAGTGCCCACAGGCAACAGGAAGCTGTGCTTGGCCTCAGTCACACCACGCCCCGGGGGCTCAAGCGAAGAGGCCAACCTGGCAGTAGTGGGAAGGCCTGGATTTGGGCCCTGGCTCCATCCCTGCCAGGCTGGACAAGTCATTTAACCTTGCTGAGCCCCTTCTCCAGGGAGCCAACATGGCATCCACTCTTCCTCCTTCTGCTGTGCTTGGGAGCTACCCTGTCCCCAGTCTTAGTCCACATGGTCTGGGTGCAGTGCTCTGCATTCCTGGCTCTAAGGGTGAGCACTAGGCTCAGGCCTGCCTGATCTGCATGTTCCCCTGCCCTGGTCACCGTGATTGGCTTAGGCATAAGCATTTGCCCTAATAGGAACCAGTGAAATCCAGTTTTAAGATTGAACTTCTGGGAAAGTAGGTGTTGTTATTCCAGCAAATTTGCTGAGAAGACAGAAAGTCACCCTGTGGCTGCAGGGGACTGACATGCAACTACAAGTGTGGAGACTGCCGGAGAGCCCGTCAACGCAGAGCACCCAGGCCGGAGATGGAAAAAGGGTTCTAATAACCTTGGTTTGGCCCTGGATGCAGCCATGCTTGTAGCTGGTACTATTTTTCAGGTACATAAAACAGTGAGTTCCGTTTTCAGTTAAGCCAGTCTAAGTGGGTTTCAGTATTTGCAAGAATTCTGACTAATAGATTCCCTCTGTAAATGGGAATAAATGCATCCCAACCTCAGAGCTCTGTTTTTAGGTACAAACGACTGCATATAGATCAAGCGGTTCAGTGTGCTTATTAAATGGTTATTAACTACCAGACGGTGAAAAAAGGACCCTGGTACCACCCTCACCCCTCACCCCCAGACTCTGCCCCTGGCTGCTCTAGGGTGGGAAAGAGGCAGGTGGGGGTGCCACATACCTGTTTAGGGGGCTTGTGCCGGTTATATTCTTCCCCCCAGAGCTTGGCCTCCATCTGCAGACGTACATCCTCAAAGTACACGTCTCTGTCCACCATCTCAATGTAGCGCTTTGCCACATAGTTGGAGGCCCCCTTCCACTGCTGGGCATGCAGGAAGTTGGAGAGCTTCTTCCTGGGGAAAGGCAGGAAGGGCCTGTTGGACACTCCGGGGCGTGCTAGGGACAGAGTTCCCATTCTTCAGGACAGCAAGACCTGCCTAACCTGGCTGGAGGCAGGAACTAAATGTAGAAGGTGGGAGAGGCATGCCCACCCCACTGCATCCTTCAAAGAGCTGGAAAGGGGGTTACTGGTCACTTAAAGATCTCCAATTCCCTTTCTCTTGGCCTCCAAACTGGAGAGGAGATTAGTGGTACTCCCTGTGTCTCCGGGGTCCATCCCCACAGCTGGGCCCAGTGTGTGGTCCAGCAGAGACCAGATGGAGAGGAACTTGGGCTACAAGGAGGCAGAAGCCACCATCTCCAGTCCTTGGTTGTAAATGTCCCAGTGTCCCAGATCTTAGGAGCCTGGTGGAGTCTGGGCGGGCCCCAAGCACAGGCTGAGTCACTTACGTCCTGAAGCACTCCCTCATCGCTCCACGGCCGAAGGGCTGCAAGACACCATACAGAGGTTCATCAGACCTGACAACCCCTCTGGAAGTGGCCCTGAGACATTCCCCCAGACATCACCCACCCAGTGTGGGGCCCTGGACCCCATCACAATCCTACTATGCCCAGCCCTCTTGCACCTAGCACCAAAGCTTGATAGGCATTTGGCCTAGAGCTTTCCCTTAGCGGGTAAGATGTTGGTGAGGGGCACCACATGTCAAAGAATGTTTTCACAGCCCTGTCTATAATAGAAAGAAAGTAGAAAAAGTAGTCCCCGTAGTCTCAGCTACACAGGAGGCTGAGGCAGGAGGTTCGTTTGAGCCCAGGAGTTGAGGGCAACATAGTGATACCCTGCGGGCTACAGATTGTTCTTCCTTCCTTTCCTTCCTTCCTTCTCCCCTTTCCCTCCCTCCCTCCCTTTCTTTCTTTTTTGGTATCAGGGATTGAACCCAGAGGCTCTACACTGAACTATAGCCCCAACTCTTTAAAAAAATGTTTTTTGGAGACAGGGTCATGTATTATAGTTCAAGCTGGCCTTGAACTCACTATGTACCCTAGGCTGGTCTCAAACTTGCAGTGATTCCCCTGCCTCGGCCTCCTGAGTGCTGGAATTACAGGGTCTTGTTGAGTTACAAAACTGCTCAGGCTGGGCTTGAACTTTTGATCCTCCTGCCTCAGTCTCCCAGGGTGTTGGGACTATGGGCATGCATCACCATTTGGATCTTGAACACTCCCCAAAGACCCAAGTGTTGAAGGCTTGGTTGTCAGTCCAAGGTGCACTACTGGTAGGCAGCAGACCATTTAGGAGGCGGGGCCTAGTGGAAGGGAGTTTGGTCATTGGGGTGTGCCCTTCTGGGGAGCTACTGGGACCCCAGCAGCCCCTCTTCCTCTCGTTGCTTCCCAACCATCATGAGGTGAGTGAACTTCCTCCACCACATGCTCCTGTCATGAGTTACTGTGCCACCCAGGCCCAAAGCAACAGGGCCAAGAGACTGTGGGCTGAAACCTCTGAAACCATGAGCCAAAATAAGCCTTTCCTTTTTAGACTGATTATTTTAAGTATTTTGTCACATGACAGAAAACTGACTCTTTGTTGGAAGAAAAGAATGAAAAATCTTAGATGACCATCATCCATACACTGTATAAATCGACTGAGTCTCCTCATTCAGTGAACTGTTACACAGCAATGAGAATGAACACAAAATGTTGAGTGAAAGGAGCCATACTGAAAAGAATCCATGCCATATGGCTCCATTTACATGAAGTATAAAAACTGGCAAAACTAACCCAGGGCAACAGAATTCACAGTGGTACTTATCCTTGGGGGGAGGGAGCAGTGACTCGGGGTTTGTAGGGACACTGGTTATGTTCTGTTTCTCAGTCTGGGCGTTGGTAACATTCTGTGTCCATTTTGTGAAAACTGGTTAAGGTGGATGCTTTGCTTTTCTTTTTAGTGCTGAGGATGGAACCCAGAGCCTCCTGCACGCCAAGCACACACCACCACTGAGCTATACTCCCAGCCAACATAATTTTTTGTATGTTACTCTTAAAAAAGTTTCCCAAGACAATTGTTGCCCTCACCATTTAAGAACTCCATTTTCTAGTTACTGTTTCTTTTAAAAAGTCTGGTCATGCTGGGGATTTAGCTCAGTGGTTACAGTGTTTGCCTTATAAGCACAAGGCCCTGAGTTCGATCCCCAGCACCAAAATAAATAAATAAATAAATAAATAAAATAAAAAGGCTGGTCAGATGTGTTCATGCACACGTGTAATCCCGGCACTTGGTAGGCTGGCAGGACAATTGCTGTGAGGTCGCAGCCAGCCTGGGCTACATAGGGAGTTCAAGGTCAGCCTCAACTACATAGGGAGACCTTGTCTCAATAACAGTAGTAGTAGTAGTAACAGTAGTAGTAATAATAACAATAATGATAAAGCTGTTGCAACCCACTGAATTTATTTAACAGCACAATAATAAGTAGTGTTCTCCAATTTTTAAAAACAGATTTATACATTGTAGTTAACTGGTTTTTCAACAAGAATGCTGAGAACAATCTTGATGTCTGATATCTTAGTCGGGAAATGTCTAGAAGAGGCCAGTCTACAGGGACAGAAAGTAGATTAGTGGTTGCTAGTGATTGGGGGAGATGAAGAAATGAGGAGTGATGCTAATGGGCAGGGGGATTTCATTGGGGGAGTTGAAAATGCTCTGGAATTGATGGCAGTGGGGGGTGCCCAAGGTTGTGCATATACTAAAAACCTGCTGAGCTATATACGTAAAGTGAGTAAATTGCATGGCATGCATATGAATTATACCTCAACAAAGCTATTATAAAGATGTAATACATAAGCAATAACACAAAGCATCCCCAAAATTAAAAACAATAATAATAAAGCTATGAGGAAGAGACGGCACAAGGACTGAAGTTGGTCTGAGAAAGTCTCCATTCAGCCCTGTCCCTCAGGGCTCAGCGACCCGCTCACCTGAGACGCCATCTTGATCAGGACTTCATCTTCTAGCCACTCTCCAGTGACAGCATTGTACCTGCAGAGACCAAAGCCCACTCTAGAGTACGATATCATAATATAATCCCATCCCTCACAGGCTAAAGGTCAAAGACCCTTGGGGGCTCCCCTTGGTCCTCAGGACCAAGCCTGCTCTCCCTCTTGACCTGGACCTTCAGGGCAGGGTTGTGGACACTCTCCCTCCTTCCCAGGCCCCACTACGCCGGCCTCTTTCCCCTTCCTCAAACATACTGTTGTTCTCTAGCCTGTCTCCATTTTACCAATTCCCCTACAATGATTGCTGTCCTGTTTTCTGTCTTGTTCTGCATCTGGCTCCCCCACTGGCCTGTAACTCCCCAAGGAAGACTCCTGGCTGTCTTGCTCATCACAGGGCCTGGTGTGTGCAGATACTCACTATACACTGGTTGAATGACTGAATACACAAATATCCTTACTATAACTGGTCTAAGGAACAAATAGTACATCCCAGGTAGGAGGGTGGCACTACCCTCAACCTTGCTAGGCAGCTGGGCCAGACCTAGCACAGGCAGCTAGACACATGTCCCAAGTAGTATGGACTGTCCCAGTGCAGCTTCTCAGTCCAACTAAGAAAGGGTCTATTAGATGAGCACCTAAGGCAGGAAGATGAAGAAGATTCTGGAGAGAGTCAGAGAAGGTTCTGGAACATTTCCATCTCTCCTCTCTCAGGAATCCTCTTTCCCAGAGAACATCTGGCCTCAGGCTTGGCTGGTCCTCAAACAAGTTTGCCTGGTAGAAAGTTCCTCAGCTCAGTGGATTACTAACATCTAAAACCGGCCCTGGGCTGAGGTGTTCTTAGCTCTGGTTGGAGGCCTCCCTTGTCCCACTTCTCAGCTGGGGCAGACTCCAGAACACTCCCAGCCCTAAGAACAGGTTTCTCAGAGTCTGAAACCTCTACAAGACAAAACAAGCCGAGGCCTGGCAGGTAACCTTCCCAACTCAGTGAAGGAAAGCTTTTCATGGCTCCAAGATTACTGGGAACCAGCCTGTGGCAAATACAGTGCGCAATAAATGACAGCAGGGCTATTTTTACTACTAGATCGAGATGAAGATCATGGAAACAATCCTCCTTCACCTCTACCCTGAGAGACACCAGAGGTTGGGGTAGGGGAGGTATGCAACTTTGGGAGAGTCTTACTTGCCACCCAAAACCACTAATAGCATAAAGATAAGAGGGCTCAAAGTGCAGTGAATGCTTGTCACATGCCAGATGCTTAAATGGATAGTTGCATTCAACCTTCCCAGCAACGCTGAGATTGCTACAGGTATTATGCCCATTTTCCATAGGGGAAAATGAGGCTCAATAAACTGCCTGAGAGGATTCAAACACAGGGTGGTTTAAACTAGAACCTTGCTCTCAACCAGCCCAGGTATAACCCATGTAGGCAGACATCAGTTCCCAATATTGTAACAGGCTAGTTCTTAAAAAAAAACAGGAATGGAGAAGGAAGCCTCCGTTTTAGAAATCTCACACTCTAACCATCAATTTGTGGGGCCTTTCACTGCCACCAGCCAGGGCAGGGGAAATCAGCCACTTTACGTAGGGAATAAACATAGTTTGGCCTGGCACCAGGTCCGAGGTGAGTGCCAGAACACACAGAACCAGCCCAGCCCGTGGATTCTGCTCTCCCAGGGTGCTGGTCCCCAGCGCCTGCCTATGGCCTAGTGTCCTTAGCCTGGAAGCTGTGTGTTGCCAGCCAGAACCAGGCCTGCTGTTGCAGGTGAAAAGGGACAGAGCCTGTACCTGACCCTGCTGGGATCCCCACAGTTTTGATCTTGGCTGCCAGTCACAGAACATGGACCCCATTAAGGGGTCCAGCAGTGAAGAGGGGGTTGTGGGGAGGCGCTAAAGCCATTTCCTCATAAGGTGGGAATAGAAACATGCTGCAGAAAGGTGGAAAGGGCAGAATGTACCTCTTGCTCCCTCATAGCTAAGTGGGGTCATGGGACTACATCTCACCAGTGAAATACAGGCAAGACTGATGCCACCTCTTGGGCTGGGGATACTGTCTTTCCCTTGGGCAGCAGTTCCCACCCAGTTCCCGTGGGTGCAATTATGTGTTGAGATGCTGGATCTACAAGACGGAAGGGGCCTGGACTTCTGAGCTGCCCTGAAGAGTTGCTCAACTCTCACCCAACTTCAAACACAAGAAATACACTTTTGCTGCACAAAGCTCCTGGGCTAGTTGTTGCTGTGATATAGCTCAGTCTAACCTAATACGTACCTTGAAGAACAATTAGAGGGACTCCATGAGGTAACACAGAGTGCCTGGAGCATGCACACTCAGATACAGGCTGAGTAGTTCTTATCCAAAATGCTTGAGACCAGAAGTATTCCAGATTTCAGAATACAGTATTTACACAGTCTTGACTAGCTGAGCATCCCTACTTGAAAATCCAAAACACTCTGAAATTGGGAAGCTGGGTTTTTAGACTGGTGATGCTTGGCTTGTATTACTCCCTTCTCTTGACCCAAGCATACTTGGGCCTCTCCAGGTGTGAGCAGAAACAGGGCCCACACCCTGTGGGGACGCCTCAAAGCCCCAGACAGGCTGCTGACCTGTGGCGAGTGGCACGTTCTGTGGCAATGTCCTCTAGGTGGAACTCGGCCCAGGGGTCAGGCATGTGCTTGGCCTTCTCAATCGCGTGCTTCCAGGCCTCCTGCAGAAGGCAAATGGAGTATCAGGCCCTGTTCAGGAGTAGCCCAGCCTCCTCTTACCCTATTGTTTCCTCTGATGACCAAATGGGACAAGAATTTCCATCTACTAGCCTTTCGGGAACAGTCCCCAAGATACATCATAATTATACACCGCTTCACCTGTAGTTGAGAAGGAAAATAAAGATACCAAGCTCAGGTCATGGCTCAGTGGTAGAGCACTTTTCTAGCATGCACAAGACCCAGGCTTCCATCCTTTGCACCACGAACAAAAAAGAGGAGGGGGAGAGAAAAGAAAAAAGAAAAAGAAAAGAAGACACCATTTTCCTCATCAGATTGGCAGACATTTAAATGAGTTTAAATAATTTAGCCAGTGTGGGCCAGAATATGGGAAAACAGGTATCGTCACATAGAATCAATAGGAAAAACCTTTTCTACAAGGCAATACGGCAATGTACTAAAATTTTTAAAAAGCATTCCTTACTTTTGACCCAGCAATTCTACCTCGAGGAATTGATCCTACAGAAACATGAGGATGCAAGCATGTATATACAAGAAGTGTCACAGTGATCAAGCAAAACCAAATCTAACACCGAGGTCTGCCTGTGGGGAATGGTTAAATGCATTTTTTATTATTTTCATTCAAAAGGCTAAGCAGCCCTTCTAAAAGATTGCACTCATAGTACAGTGGAAATTCTTGATCTTACCAGCCCTCACACCCCCATCTCACAATGAATATCGTGTAACACAGTTTTACTGTCCTGTATGCAACCCACAGATAACCTGCCCATGCTCAGTGCCTATCAGAAGCATGCCAAAGACGGGTTGTCTTTACATGTAACACAGAGCTCAGCTCTGGACTCACATAATTATGAACCAATTCCCATGACACATTCCAAGGTCCTGTGGAGTACAGTAAAATTCATTGTCCAGAACTTCTCTGCTCGTATCAGGGTTTCCAGTATCCCTGGTCTCCATCTACTTAAAGCCAGTAGTGCTCTCCACCATGGTGATAATCCAAACCACCCTTCAAAACATTCAAAATGTACTGAGGCTCAGGGTATTTGGGGTGTTCACTGGTAAAGATGTCCAAAGCATACTACAAAGAGAGCATGTGCTAGATACTAGGATGGTGCGCTGTGGTCTGAGTGTGTCCCCTTGGAGTTCATGTGTCAAAACCTAAATCCCAAATTCATATGCTAATCCTATTAGGAGACGAGGCCTTGGGAATTGACTGAGATTAGATGAGGTCATGATGGTGGTGCCCCTGATGACACCAGTGGCCTCAAAAGCGGGAGTGAGACCAGAGCTGGCACACAGTGTCTTTGTATGGTGGTGCTTGCACCATATTATTATAGCAAGAAGGCCCTCACGAGGTGCCAGTTTCAGGCCTTGGACTTGCCAGCCACAAGAACCATGAGCCAATTAAACTTTGATTCCTTATAAATTACCTAGCAGTGGTTATTTTGTTATAGCAACAGAAAACAGGCTAAGATTTGTTTTAATCTCATGTTTGTTCTTAAGACTTCATTTCATTCAGGAGGCCTAGTGTGGAGATCAGTGGTGGAGCTTAGCATAAAAGAGGCTCTGGGTTCAATCTTGAAAACACACACACACACACACACACACACACACATAAAATCCCATTTTTTTCATGATACCAAGGTAGAACCCTCCCTGTCCCTTCAAAACTAACTCCTACATGCATGGTGAGTAGCAATCCCCTTTTGGTCTCTTCCTGAAGAAGATGAATCTTTCTCCTGTGTCCTCACCAGAATCTGTGAGACCCAGAACTCCTTCCAAGCCAGAGGCTGGAAAATGGATGGGAGACTGGATGTGCAGACCCCAGGAGCTCTGGAATGGGAGGAACACAAAAGATGGCAATGCCATGCCCCCCACGCCGCACCAGCATTCCTCAGCAGTCCTGGTGAATCTCCACTAGAGTCCAGCTGCCCAAGGACTCTGGCCCAAATGCAGCTGCACTTTGCCCATCTTCTCACCCTGGGCCCTTGATGGGACCCTGCTCAAAACAGAAGAGGTTAGGCAGAAGAGCCAGTATTATAGACAGATAGACCGACAGACTCTCTCTCTCTCTCTCTCTCTCTCTCTCTCTCTCTCTCTCTCATGAACCAGGCCCAGGACTCCCTAGCTGGGGCTTTCTAATCTCTGCAAAGTACAAAAATAAAGCCCATAGTCTTCTTTCAATTCAATATGGAAGCTAATTTAGGCTTAATGAAAACACTTGGAAAATCCAGAAGTCAAATCCAGGCTATGCTATCCACCCAGAGGAACTGTTGCCCAGGACCTTCAGCCAAGTACTTTCCCAGGACTTTTACATGCATCTAAAAAATAAGATTGTAATCACACAGTAAATATAACTTATGTCCTGTCAGGAGAGTGGCTCAAGGGGATTTCAAACTTTATTTAGTGACTCTGACCTTTTTTTTCAGACTCCAAAAAGATGACATGCATAGCATAAAAACTGCAAGGTCTACAGAATTCTGAATTAGGACATGGCCCACTCCAAAAACCACTGCTGACAATGGATGTAGCTACTCTGCCAGTCTTACCTCTGCCTTTCACACAAGCATCTATCTAAGAGCTATGGGGTCACACCACGCACTTGTTTAGGATCTTACTTTTTTTTTGGGTGCTGGGGATCAAACTCAGGGCTTTGCGCTTGCCAGGCAAGTCCTCTACTTGAGCTAAATCCCCAACTCCCAGGATCTTACTTTCCCTCTATTTACTGTGGGATCTTGGCTGGTTTCCATGTCAATTGTCAAGACTGCTCAGCTGACCTCACTTCCTTCCCAGGGCTGTGGGATATATGACTACAAATGTCCCCTAAGGTATCTGTCTGATATCCAATTGATGGATACCTGGAGTCTCTCCAGTATATCTTGGCACCAACAGTGCTGAAGTGAACATCCTTGTATCTAAATCTTTGCTCACTTATACAAGATCTCAGTGCTCTATCTATAATATCTGGGTCACATAAAAATCCAAATGGCTGGAGATGTAGCTCAGTGGTACCCTAGTATGTGCAAGGCCATGGGTTCAATCCCTGGCAAAGTCAAATCCAGGCTATGCTATCCACCCAGAGGAACTGTTGCCCAGGACCTTCAGCCAAGTACTTTCCCAGGACTTTTACATGCATCTAAAACAATAATAACACACAATAACAACAACAACAACAACAACACCAACAACAACAAAAAAGAAAAGAACAGAAAGTGCCAAGCTAGAAAGCTAGAAATTGTAAAGTTCTTCTTCAGAAAAGTTCTTGGAAGGAAAAAACAAGTCACTTAAATTTGTGTGTATATGTAAGTTACTGGGAATCAAACCCATGGGTACTCTGTCACTGAGACACGTTCTCAGGCCCTTTTATTTTTATTTAGGATCTTGCTGTTGCCAGGCAGGACTTGAACTTGTGATCCTCCTGCTTTAGCTTCCCAAAGTGCTGGGATTACAGTTGTGTACGGTACCTGGCTTAATTTTTTTAAACACAAACATTATATGAGGTAACTGTAAAACTTACAAGTTAGTCTGCACTCTGTTTTAACAGGAATAGTCCACTGCATGAGTTTATCATTATTGACCTAACTATTCACCTGTTCTGCATAAATAGACTTTGAACTTGCCACTGATTTTTCTGTTATAAATGACTCCATAGCAGGTATGTTTATATCTAAAATATTTTCTGAATTTTGATCCCTGTACTTTAAAACCGTGTGACAGTCACTTCTCATGTTCCAGCTGGGGACAGCCTTTGACCCCCAGCTGGTGAGTATGAGAAGTCAGCAGGCCAGGTCACCTTTCTGAGCATGTCTGTGGCAGACATACGGCAATTTGTGTTGCAAACAGTGACTCTTCTGCCACTCCCTAGGCTAGCAGCAGGGGCTGTCCCCATTCGGTGAGGATTATCATCAGAAATCACCTCCTGGCTGGTTGGCAGGGCACCAACCAAAGGACAGTGAAGGAACAAAGTATTTCACAATTAGAGTGCATGGTTTTTCAAAGGGCCAACCAAAATCACCCTTTTGCAAACGCAGAAAAGACTCATGTTACACTCATTAGAAATAGGCAAGGTAGATACAACTTTCTGTGTGTGTGACACTGGGAATTGAACCGAGGCTCTTCACATTAAGTTATGTCCCTAGTCTTTTCTCATTTTTTATTTTGAGACAGGGTCTTGCTAAGTCACTAAGTTGCCCAGGCTGGGCTCAAACCTGTGATCTTCCTGCCTCATCCTCCCAGTGTAGGCTGTGTGCCACTGTGTCCAGCTTTTTTTTTTTTTTTTAAAGCATAATATACCTAGCTACTCAGGAGGCTAGGGCAGGAGGATCACAAGTTCAAGGTTGTGGGTTCAATCCTCAGTACCACAAAAATGAAAGAGAGAGAGGATTTAAAGAGTCCTGCACTGGGGTCAGGGACTTAGCTCAGTGGTTAGAGTGCTTGCCTGGCAGGCACAAGGCCCTGAGTTTGATCCCCCATTCAGGTCTCCTGACTGATCCTGCCCTCGCCGATCAGCTGTGTGGAATCTCTACAAGGGGGAGCTAGGAGTACCGACACCTTTTCGAGCCATCTGGCAGTGGCTGTGAGCCCATATTAACTTGGGACCCAGCCATTCCCATCCCCTCAGCCAGGTGAGTTGGTTAATGCTATCAGACTCAAGTGCAAACCACCTGCCAGTCCACAGGGTGATGGTTACAGACATGTATGTATAGCCACTAAAAAGGACAAGGTGCCAGCTCAGGTGATTTCTAAGACTTACCATTTAGGAGGCAAAAAATAAGCTGCACAATAGAACAAACACTATGACCTCATTACTGGTGCAGGAAACCCAAAGATCAATATCATGGATTTTCTAGAGATGTATGTATGTCTATAGAGACACATGTATATGCCTATTTGTGCGTAAACACATAACAAGTGGTCTTAAAATAATTGCACCAATCTGACATCATGGTTAGATCTGGAAACAGAGGGGCTGGGGATTTAGCTCAGGGTTTAGAGTGCTTGCCTTGGAAGCACAAGGCCCTGGGTTCGATCCCCAGCACCAGAAAAAAAAAAAAAAAAAAAAGATCTGGAAACAGAAAGGGCTAAGAGGTCCATCATGGACTTCAGTTTTATCTATACTGTTGGGTGTGCTTTGCGATGGGAATGTATTCAGGTATTGCATGTGTAAGTAAAAGTTAATAAAACCAGTGAATTAGATTCTTCAGTTGTTTGTTTCAATGGTTGTGTGTGAGGGGCAAGCTGGGCATTGAATCCAGGAAGCACTGAGCTGCATTTGCAAACCTTTTTTTTTTTTTTTTTTTTCCCCTGATCTTCAGACAGCGTGTCATTAAACTGCCAGGTGGGACTCAAACTTGCAATTCTCCTCCTTCAGTCTCCCAAGCAGCTGCGATTACAGGTGTGTGCCACACTATGGTCAGCCACTTAGATGATCCTTAAGGCCCTAGAAGCTCTAATATTCTCTACTCCTAAAGATTCTAAAACTCAACTGTTGAGTGGGGTAACTAATTTTACATAGGTAGAAGATTTTTCATAAAAAGGAAAACATAAACCTGGCTATAAAATAGAAAGGCTTTGGGTCTTCAAAGCCTGAGAATACAACACAAATAAATTTCAATAATAATAGTAATAGTAATATACTTCCTGAAAGATGATATGAGTGAGGCCAGACGAGCAGGTAATATGTAACCTCTTCGGTACATGAGATGTTCCTGCTGCTGCTGTTTTTCTATCACCACGCTTATTGCCACTACCCCAGCAATTGGGGCCTGCAGCTCTCGCATGAGGAAGCATCGGGGCTCACCGAGTCCTCCTTCTGGAAACACTGACTGTTACACGCCCCAAGTGGATGTTATAAAATGTTTTCATGTCCCATCAGCACTTCTGTAGACGCTAAGAAAAACAGCTCTGAGTCATCCTGACTCTCCCTTCCTGGAGGACAGAAAAGGGCTTAGACAGGAAAATAAAAGCAGCAGACAGAGCAGGGAAAGGCAGCCAAGCTCCGGGATGGGCAGAGGCCAACAGTGATGTGGGGTCCCACGCTGTGCGACGTGTACTGAGGGATTCTACGCAACAGTCAGTGTAACCAGCACTGCACACAGCAACAAAAAACTGCCAGATGTCTAGTATTCCATGACAGGAAGTGCCTAAAGAAACTGTCGCATAGCATACAATAGGCTGCCATAGAGACATCAGGAATTATGACATTTAAAAAATCCATACAGTATTTACTAATATAGAAACTTATAATCTACTATTGGCTGAGAAAAACCTAGTTACTAAGGACCATGCCTAGCATGATCCCACAATAGTGATAGAAGTCCCTATTTATTTGTTCTATATGTACACTGAAATACAGAAAAGTCTGAAATACTAAGACCTTAATAGCAATTCTAGGGGCATTTTCATCATTTTTTGCAAGGAATATGGACATCTATAATTAATAAAGCAAATAACTGTAAAAGAAGCTCAACTAAAAATCCTAAAGAAATCCCTGATGCAAAGAGTAGCTACAATTGATCTCCCCTGGCCAGCAGGACTCAGAACCCTGGCAAGGAGAAGGGAAGGATGGAGACGATAATCCCTAAGTGACAGACTGCTCTGGCCTCTTGGAAACTCTTGTCCAGACAGCATCTTGCCCTGCATCTCATGGAAACCCATAAGGGCAAACAGGCAGGGAGGGTCGCTCCCCAGCCCAAAGATGAGGTATCCCAGGCTCAGAGAGCAAGGGATCTCTTGCTGAAAACCAGCAGCCAGGAAAGACAGGCCCAGGACTCAAACCCAAGCTTGCCATGCCCTGGGTGCCTGCTCTTTTACAAAAAGCATAGGGGCTGAACACAGAGTTTCTATGCAACCCAGCAATTCTACTCCTTGGTATCTACGCAACAGAAATGAAAATGCAGGTCCACACAACAGCAGCATCATTCATAATAACTCAAAAGGTGGAAACAACCCAAATGTCCATCATGAATGGATTTTTAAAAAGTATGATATACCAGTCTGGGATGCAGCTCCACGGTAGAACAATTACCTACCCAGTACTTAAAAAAAGGATATATCCATACAATGGAATACTACTCAGCAATAAAAAGGAACGAAGCACCGACATGTGTTCTAACAAGAATCAATCTTGAACCTGGGTGTGGTAGTGCGCTCCTGTAACCCCAGAAGTTTGGAAAGAAGACCCAGGAGGACTACAAGTTTGAGTCCCACCTGGGGAACTTAGTGAAACCATGCCTCAAAAAATAAAAAGTGCTGGAATTGGGGACATAGCTCAGTGGTAGAGTGCTTGCCTAGCAAGCGAAAGACCCTGAGTTTGAGGCCCAGCACCCAATAAATAAATAAATAGAAAATAAAAAGGGCTGAAAATGCAGCACAGTGTGAAGGTTCTGGGTTTCATCCCCAGTACTGTCAATAAATAAATAAGTGGGCAGACAGATAGATCATGAAAACATTATGCTAAGTAAGAAGAGCCAAACAGACACAAAAGGCCATATATTATATGACTTTAGATAATATGAAATGTCCAGAAAAGGCAAATCCAGACAGACAGAAAATAGATTAGCAGTTACCTAGGGCTGGGTGAAGTGGAGATATGTATTAGGGAACAATAAAGGAGTACAGAGTTTCTCGCTGGGGTTACAAAAATGTTCTAAAATTATTTGTAGTGATTAATGCAGAATTTTCTGAATATATTCAAAACCATTGATTTACACCTTTAAATTCATAAATTATATAGTATGTGAATTATATTTCAATAAAGCTGCTAGAAAAAAATTTTAAAATAAAAGAAAGGAGACGTTTGTTAACAAATACCCAAGAGAAGTCGGGGATTTAGCTCCAGTGGTAGAGTGCTTACCTAGCAAGTGCAAGGCCCTGAGTTCAATCCCTAGCTCCCACTCAAAACAAACAAACAAACAAACAAACAAACAAAACCAGCATTGGGGTTGGAGATTCAGCTCAGTGGTATAGTGCTTGCCTAGTAAGCGCACAAAGACCTGAGTTTGATCCCCAGCACCCATAAATAAATAAATACCCCAGCACATTTCCACAAAGGATTTTGGCACATGCACAGTCCTTGAGGAAGGCCAGCAGGTCTTTGTCTTGCTCCAAAGCTGTTATGGTTTATATCTAGATGTCTCCCCAAAGCCTCACGTACTCACGGCTGGGGTTTTTGGAAGATGACTGGATTATGAGTGTGTGATACTCATCAGTGAATTAGTTCACAGATGAGTTTATAGCTACATGTGATGTTGGGAGATGAAGCTTGGCTGGAGGAAGTGGGTCACTGGGGGCATGGCCTGGAAGGGTTTATCTCCTCCCTTGATCTCTTTCTGCTTCCGCTGCCACACCATGAGCAATTCTCCTCTGCCACGCCCCTCTGCCTTGGAGCCAGCCCACTAAGGGCTGAAACTTCTACAAACTGTGAGCCAAAATAAATCCTTACTCCTTTAAATTGTGGGTGTCAGGTATTGTTTCTTAGCAATGAGAAAGAAACTAACACAAAAGCTTTTTGAACTCAGGATGCTTAAGCTTTACTTTTTGACTCTGCATTCCTAGAGCACAAAAAATATTAACCATCTGTGGGTTACTTCCTGTAGGCACTGACATGGGCTGAAGGCAGAGGCTGTGGGCAGGCCCTCTGGGGCTCCGTGGGCAGCAACACCTCTCTGCCCAGTGAGTCATCACTGGCTCCTCAGTCTCATTCCCAGATGATCGCTGTTCTCGCTGCTGGGTTAAAAACCATGACTACCATTGAAGTTGGCCAACAAGGTCGTGGGAAAAGATGTAGGCAAGGAGGAGTGGACGGGGACAGGATGGTGCCTGCGCAGTGTCTTTGAAAGGCAATCGGCAACACTCAGTTGAGTTTAGGTACATAGAAGTTTTGTCCCAGTCACTCCACTGCCGGAGAGCTCTCTGGCAAGTGCACCTGCACTTGGCACAAAGGCATACGCATAAGGAGCCTCTATCTTCCACTGAAATGATGTGTAGCCAGTAAAAACAAAAGCTACCCGCACACATGAGGCCCTGGGCTCTATTCCTAACACTGAAAAAAACCCAAACAACAATAAAAACAAAAAACAAAACAACCTCAACATAAGTGAGCAGACAAACTGCAGCCATGACATGGAGTCAAGATCACCTTAGTTGGGCTCCTGAGGCAAGGATCAAGAATTCAAGCCCAGCCTCGGCAATTTAAGGAGATTTTCTCTTAAAATTTAAAAAAACTGAAAAGGGGCTGGATATGTAGTTCAGTGCAAAAGCCCTGAGTTCAACCCCCAGTACCACAAATATAATAATAATAAATAAATATAATTTAAAGTATAAATATAATTTAAAGTAATTTAAAGTAAAAAAATATAATTTAAAGTATAAATAAATATAATTTAAAGTAAACCCAAAAAACAAAAAACTAAAAAGAGCTGGGGATGTAGCTCAGTGCAAAGTCTCTAGGTTTAATTGCTAGTACTGGAAGAAAAAATTGCCTAGGTTCAGACACGGTTCCACCATTTGCTGGGGTCTAAAGTTCCCAGAGCTTGGCTTCACTATCTGGCAGGATGCCAACTGCCAGGGAGTCGCAGTGGACACCGAGTAGCTCTGAGGAAGGCACGTAGGGCAGGCCTGCCTGGCCAGCAGCCCGTGTCACAGGCGATCCAGCTCACGTCAGCTCCCAAGGGCTGATACAGGACGACAGCAACCAGGGTGCAGAACAGATTTGAGACAGCTTGGTGAAATCAAAAGGAGGAAGGTCACATGAAAATACACTAACATTTGCAGAGAATCTTTCCAGAAGGATACAGGACAGAGCTCAGAGGCGGAGCGGCTGCTTTTCTCACACCCCGCTTACGGTCTGAATTCATCTTACCTTCTCCATATATTACTTACATATTATAAAACATATGTATTGTTAAAATTTGCACATATATATTGATATACAGACACTTACTACTATACTATTTGTAACAGGAGAGGAAAAAAAACAAGCAAAATGTTCCTCAAAGGCCTGGAATAGAGTGCTTGCCTAGCATGTGTGAGGGCCTGGGTTGAGTCCCCAGCAACGCCAAAAAAGAATTAAAAAAAAAGACAAAGAAGTGCTCGGTAAGTGCTGACATGGGGTGAACCCCAAGATATTTTCAGAAGAGAAAAACAAATTCTAAGCATAAAATGTCTAACTTTATTTAAAAATGAAAAATTACATGGTATATACACTTACTCTAGAAAATGCAGAAATGACAGAGAAGTAGAAAAGGAATAGTTATTCCTGATCCTACCCAAAGATAATCCCTGAGCTTCCTCCCAGGCTGTTGTTGGGGTGTGATTTTTATATAGCAGTAATCATACTTGACATCCTACTTTTTAAATTTAACTCCAGAACAGACACACTTTCCCGTGCTATGATAAGCATCCTTTGGTCCCCCACTCCTATCGAGAGGGTGCCCTGGCCTGATTCTGTCGCATCCCCAAGTGAACCTGGGCCTTGACAATGACGGAGACTGACCTTTCACAATATACATCCAGGACCCGTCAGGGCAGTGGTTCCTGGAGGAAGGCCAGATGGCCATTTTGGTTAAATAACCCAGGTTATTGTGTAAACAGTAAACTATGTGCACATGCACACACACGCAGACACACAGACACACACACACACACACCCCTGCACAGTTTGCTGAGTGCCTGAGGGAATGAGGTTTGGAAAACAGCTGTTGTCTCCTTCTGACATCACCACTATCGTAGGTAACCCAGCAGGTCTGTGGGCAATGGAGAGCTACACCGCACCCATACACGGGCAAACTTTTTACCCAGTAAGCCCCTAGGGAACAGCAGGGCCCTTAGACACAGTCTCTGGGCTGCAGAGTGACACTTGAGAGTGACACAGAGACACGTGAGAGATGCACACAGAGGGCTACCAAGAGCCTGGGGAATGCAGAGGAGAGAGCCAGGAAGTTACCGTAAGACAGAAAGAGCGAGGGCTGTAATTTTCATGGACCAAGACAGCAGCTGAAAGAGGTTTTACGCAGAGGAGTGAAAAGAGCAGCCCATTCCCAGAGGTTAGAGGGGTGTAGTGGGTGCACAGAGCCCAGAGGAAGGCCCTGGTCTCAGCCACGACTTTCAGCTTGGCCTTGTGGAAGTGATGGGTTTCCAGGAGGGGTTATTTGTTGTTGTTTGTTGAGGGGACAGGATGTTACCTAATTTTACTTTAGTCTTCTTCTTTTAGAACACTTTTTTTTTTTTTTTTGGCCTCACAAGTAATACATATATGTAACTTTAAATTTTTTAATGTTTCTATACTGTATATGGTAATCTGTGCCTCTTAATGCTGCCTCTCCCCCGAATAACCATTAATGATTGCATGCACATTTCTCCTTCACTTTTTGCTATGCAGACACTAATATTTGTGTATATATATTTCTTTAAATAAAAGTGGGATATTCTATTTCCACTTGCCTTTTTATCTAACAGCATGTTTTTAAAGACTAGCTAGAGGGTGGGGGTGTAGCTAAGGGGTAGAACAAATGCTTAGCATCCACCAAGTCCTTGGCTCAATCTCCAGCACTCATAAAAAATAAATATTTTAAAAAATAGCTAATATTAAAAAAAAATAGCTAATATTTTTGTCTTTATTATGGATCAGCACTATGCCAAGGGATTTTCATGGATTTTTTTTTTCATGCAGACATAGGAAATTTTCTCTCTTCCTCCTTCCTTTCTTTCTTCATTTCTTTCTTTTTAGTGGTGCTGAAGATTGAACTCCAGGCCTCACACTCTACCACTGAGCCCCACAGCTCTGAAATATTTATGGAGGTTGTTTTTAACTCCAATCATATAGCACTGTCATAGGTAAATTCAGCACTCTGTTAGGACCATAGTTTATCATTGAAACAGGCTTTTCTTGATGCACATTTGCGCTATTTGTAACCCAGGCTTCTCACACTGCCTTCCTGGGGTGGGGAAGAGTTCCTAAACTGCTTCAGGATGGGAAACAGGGATAAATTGCAACTGTCCCTTTGGGGGCCCCCACACCCCCAGAGGAGATTCGTGGGGCTATTTCTGGAGCTGCCTGCCCGAGAGTTACTTGAGCTAGAACTCTGGCCTTGAAAGGAAAAAAATTACCCAACTGTCTCCAAGAACTAAAATGATTAATATTCTAAAAACAGACTAATTTTTAAGTCATAGAAGAATGTTTTCCATTTCAAATTTCAAAGTGCTAATAGGCATTTTGCTTATAGTACAGATACTTACTATTTATAAAGATTAAATTAGAAAAGAATAGTAGCAAAGATAACAGTATTGCATTTAAAAATTTTCCCCCACCAGTAATTATACGAAGCCTAATAATGTTCACCTTTCCCCTCTTTTATACAGCTTTGCCATGATGTGAACATAAATTTCTAATAAAATAAGTATCTTCTTCCTCAGTCGTAAAGAACCCCGAGCTTTGGCTTTTTGGACCAACATGAAAACTATATTTTACATCATGCCCTGTACTCACATATGCACATATACAGGAATGACATTAAAATATTTAACAAAACTGGACACATGTAGAAGATATTCAAGCTAGAATCCTTCCAAAACGAGTTATTAGTAAACAAATTTGGAAAAAAGTACTTAATTTGTAGAGGGTTTCCCATATGTGTGGGGTGGGTGCTGGTAATTCCAGCACTTTGAGAGGCTGAGGCAGGAAGACTGAAAGTTCAAGCCCAGCTTGGATGACTAGACCCTGTCTCAAGACTCTATCTTGAAACAAAAAATAAAAAAAGAGCTGAGGATTTTTGCTCCATGTGAAAACTCTGGATTTAATCCCTAGTACAGGAAAAAAAAAGCAGCAGCAACAGATATGTCATCAAAGCCCAGTCCAATACAGTTATTTTGTTTGTGAGTGCGAATGGGTGCACACAGCAGCCTCCCTCATCCGAGGCTGCATTTTCTGTGGTTAGTTACTTTCGGCCAACCACAGACAGTGAGACACTTTTTAGAAAGAAAGAGGGGCGGGGGATTTAGCTCAGTGGTCATAGTGCTTGCCTAGGAAGAACAAGGCCCTGAGTTCAATCCCCAGCACCAAAAAGAAAGAAAGAAAGAAAGAGACACCGCATTCATATAATTTTATTATACTAAATTGTTATAATTATTCTACTTTATTATTTTTATTATTGTCATAATTTCTTATTGTACCTAATTTTTAAGTTTTTTGTTTGTTTGTTTGTTGGGTGCTGGGGATTGAACTCAGGGCTTTGTGCTTGCTAGGCAAGTGCTCTACCACTGAGCTAAATCCACAACCTCCCAGACCCCATGTAAATTCATCTTTATCATACATATAAATGTATAGGAAAACACAGTGTATACAGGGTTAGGTACAACTCATAGCTCAAGCATCCACTGGGGATCTTGGGATATATCCCCTTGCAGACAAGGGTGGACTACTGTGCATGTATTTCAAGACGTAAGCTCTTTACATTTTCCGGGACTTCCTAATATTTTCTATTCTACTTTGTTCTGTTTTGTTTCTTTAAAAAAATGTTGGGATACCAGCCATAAGTAATGATATGTTCACCATGTTTAGGTACATGAATGTGCATGTACCCATGTTCAAGAAACAAGATCTTTACAAGGTGCAGGGCTCTCTGATGCTTCTATTTCATTCTGTTCTCTTCCCTTTCCTCTTTCTTTCTTTCTCCCTTGTGGTACTGGGGACTGAATTTAGAGCCTTCACACTGAGCTACAGTTCCAGCCTTTTTCAAAAACTTAATTAATTAAAATATACTCATATATTTAAACTTGTTAATTTGTATATTTAAACTTATTTATTTATTTATAGAATCTGGCTAAGTGTCTAAATTTCCTAGGGCTGGGCTTGAACTTGTGATCCTCCTGTTTCAGCCTTCCAGAGTATGGGGATTACAGGTGTGTGCCACCACACTCATCTCTCTTCCATTTTTTTTTTTCTTTTTTTGGGGGGGCCAGGGATCGAACTCAGGGCCTTCTCTTCCATTTCTTAAAAAGAAAGAAAGTGAGGGTTGGAGATTTAGCTCAGTGGTAGAGTGCTTACCTAGCAAGCACAAGGTCCTGAGTTTGATCCCCAGCACCTACCCACCCCCAAAAAAAGAAAAGAGAAAAAAAAAGTTGGGCAAGAGTCACTAACAGGTTTTTATAACTATTTTTAAAACTGCTCTAAGGTAATAAAACGTATTCTAGACAACAGAATTCTCTCAGCCTAACAGGTATATCCTCGGATGCAGAATTTGTTGCACTGGCCAGGGTCTGGAGACAGGGAAGACCCCAACTAGTGATCTCAACCTGCTATACTTTGGGGCAGGGAAGCCCAGCTAGGGAAGGTGCCACAGAAGGTTCACTCACCTTGAAGTGGAAGGAGGTGGCTGGGGACCCGCTGGAGCCATACTGCTCATTCTTTGCGAGGTGGCTGTAGTAGTTATTGACCTTGGAATTGACATGCTGGTTGGACCCAGGGTCATCAGTGATGGGGCAGATAAAGTAGCCTTCTTCATCGTCGCTATCCATGTCAGAGTTACCATCGTGGCCACCCCGGGAGGATGGGCCACCATCCAAGCCTTCCAGGCGGAAGATAAGGTCCTCGTCCGCCATGCTCTGGGGATGCCTGTTTTACCCGAGGGGTGTACAGTACAGCCAGAGTTACAGCGCCAATGGAGCAGTGGAGGTCCTGCAAAGGAAGCAAGAGCCAGAGGGTGGGCGCTCTTCCTAGGGAGGGAGGGTGGGAGTGACTGTTCACCAGGTACCTGAGCCTGCCTGCCAGTGATAACAGCCACAGTGTGTCCCCAGAGTAAAACCCAGAGCTGTCTTTTGGGGAGGCAGTTGGCTGCACCCAGGAACATTTCAAACGTCCAAACTCATCAGCCCAGTAATTCCACTTCTAAGAATTCTAGCACTTGGAAATGTTGGAACCAGAGATGCCTTAGCAACCAGTGATCTTTTTAGAACATAAATTAGATCAAGTCATTCCTTTGCTTAACGCCTTCCAGCAACTTCCCTTCACATTTGTAATAAAATCCAAATGGCTTTTTAAGGCCTCAGACACTGAGTAACCTGGCCCTCTGCCCACCTCTCCTCCAGCCACGGCTGCTCTCCAGGTACAATGGTTTCTCTCTGTTGTGTGAACACCTCAGCCGCCTTCCCACCACACGGCCTTTGTACTCATTGTTCTCTGTGCCTGGAGCAACCTTCCTACAGCAGGTTCTTCTGTATCACCAGGATCCCAGCTCAAAAGCCACCTCTTTGGAGAAATCTTCCCCAAATCCTCGTAAGAACCAATCCTTCAGATGCATATCCAGTCACCCCCTGGCATATCACCCACTTATTTTCTTCACAATAGTTATTGCAAGCTGAAATCATCCTGTTCACTTTTTTCATTGTCCACCTATGTCCTCCTAGTGCCTCAGAGGCGCTCAGTACACTTACTTCACTGGAACGGGTGAGCACCCCAAGAGTGTGCTCTGTGTTACAATGAATAACAGCAAAAAGATACTGCACTGACAGTCCCAAATGTCTATCAAGGGAATCCTATTATATAAATGGTAGTATTTCCTTGTACACATGAAATACTGTGTGACCTTTAGAAAGAAAGGGGAAAATTTCAACATCCACAGACATGGAAAGGTAGTCAAGAGATTATCAAAGAAGCAAGCTTGTAGGGTAGAACTCTCACATTTATAGCCAACTGATTTTCAACAGGGTTTCAAAATAATTGGCCCTCATGTTTATGGCCGACTGATTTTCAATAAGGATGCTAAAAAAACTGAATAGGGAAAGAAGAATCTTCAACAAATGATGCTGGGGTAACTGACTAGCCTCATACCATATGCGAAAGTTAAGTCAAAATAGATCAAAGATGTAAATATAAGAGCTAAACCTCTATTACAGGAAAATATAAGAGACCATCTTCTTGACTTCGGGTTAGGCAAATACGGTTCAATAAGCACCACTAACAAAAGAACAGATAACTTGGACATAAAAAAAAAAAAGATTTTGTGCTTCAAAGGACACCACCAAGAAAGTGAACAGATGCTGGACTCTGTGGTAGCTCAATAGAACAGTACTTGACTAGCACGCCCTGCCCTGAGTTCAATCCCTAGTACCTCAAGGAAAAAAAAAAAAAGTGAAGAGACAACCCAGAGAATGGGAGAGAAATTTTGCAACTAGTATGTTTCATAAAGGACCATATGAAGAATTCTTATAAGTCAACAATAAAAAGACAACCTGATGGCCAATAAACACATGAAAAGATTCTCAACACCATTGGGCATTAGTTAATACAAGTCAAAGCCACACTCACTAGAATGGACATCACTTCAAAAATGGGTTGGCAAGGATATGGAGAAACTGGAACCCATAAATACTGTCGGTGGGAATGTAACATGGTGCTGCTATGTTAGGAAACAGTCTGGCAATTTCTCAAAAATTAAACACGAAGTTATGATGTAGTCCAGCAATTCTACTCGTAGGTACCCAAGACAAATGAAAACACATGCCCACACAGAAACCTGTAAACAGGTGTTCATAGTAGCATTATGCAAAATAGTCAAAAAGAGAAACAACCCAAATGCCCAGCCACTGATGAATGGATTTTAAAAAGTAGCATATTCCCACAATAGACTGTTACTTACGAATATATATTTTTTCAAGTACTGACATGTGCTTCATCAGTAATTAAACTTAAAACTATTACGCAAAATGAAAGAGACAGTCATCAAAAACTACTATTGCACGGTTCAATATATATGGTATGTCCTGAAGGCAAATCTATAGAAACAGGAAGCAGATCAGTGCTGGCCTGTGGTTGCAGGCGAGGGTAGGGGGGTGGCTGGGGAGAAATGGCGGTACGTTTCTCCTGAGGTGATGAAATGTCTAAAATTGACTGTAGGCCCAGCAACTCAAGATGCTGAGGCAGGAGCTGGGGTTAGCCTGGCAACAGAGACAGACATCATTTCTTTTTTCTCTTTTTTGGTTTTTGAGACAAGGTCTCGCTATGCAGTTCAGGCTGGCCTTGAACTCACAGCAATCCTCCTGCCTCAGCCTCCCAAGTGCTGGGATTACAGGTGTGCACCACCATGCCTGGCTAAAAGAGCTCATTTCTTAAAAGAAAAAAGAAAAAAATTTTTAAGATCAAGTCAAGAATTCAAATTATTCTTAACATTTCTGTCTACCATGTAGGTGGTAGCATTTTCTTGACAACTACTGAAGGAGGAAATGCATTTATATACCTAGCCACACCTAAATGGCAATTAAAATTTCAGGAAGCTACTTTCCTTTTGTACAATGTGCTCTTGCTATTTTCTATTCTGCTTACGGATTTTGGTTTTCTTTCTCTTTCCTTAATACGGCACCCACATGTTGATTTCTCCACTCACAATTTGCAAATCAATGTCAATTTTGTTTCTTATCTCCTGAGAGAGACAGAGTCACCAGCCTGGAGCTGATGACAGAGCCGCCTGATCTTGCCTGTTACTCAGATCTGCCCTGGGCCTGGGCCTGCTGCTCCCAGCTCTGGCACCTCCTCTGCCCTGGTCAGCCCTTGGCCAGAATCCCTGCTGACCATGACAGTGTGGTGCCCAGTCAGGTCAGCAAACTCAGTGCCAAGATGGTGCAGTGAGAGGGGCGAGATCACAGCTTTGGCCTGCATGCCCAGGCAGTGCAGCTCAGCGGTAAGAGCACAGACCAGAAGTTTGGCTGCCAGGGGCAAATCCAAACTAATCCATCTCACCAAATCCATTTTTGGTGGCAGGAGTTGGGTGGGTAAGTGGCCTGACTGCGGTTCCACAGCTAGTTCACAGGGGACTTAGGACCAGAGCCACAGTCCTTGCCCGTATCTTACCACAGACTTGATGTTCTCCTGACCCTGGGAAACAAAAGCAGCTGTAGACAAGTGGCTGCAATCCTGCCTGGCACAGTGCCTTGTGCACAGCAGAGTGAGACAGAGTGAGTGCCATCTGTCTGGTGGCTTCTGAATCGTCATACATCTGCTCTTAAGGCAGCTATGGCAGTGCCTGCTAATTGTCTCTTAAAACTGTTCATTCCTTCTTCCTTAATAACAGAACCAGTGTTGGCACAGAGCTAAATACATGGCCACTCAGAAAGAGCTGCATATCCCAGACTCCTTTGCAGCTAGGCATGATCATGTGACCAATTCTGGCCAATGGGATATAAGCAGAAGCACTGTGTGCAGCTTCAGGAAATTGTTCTTTAAGGCCCTTTTGCTCTCTTCCTTCCTTCTGGCTAGAATGCAGATGTGACTGCTGGAGTCCATGCAGCTACACTAGCCATGATGATGCAGAAGCCATGTGCAGAGGCCAGCAGAGCCTTGAGACAGGGAGAGCCTGGGTCTCTTACATTATAGGGTAACATAGCAGTCCTGGACTCACAATCTCCACACTTTAGTACAATCTTATAATTTTCTTTTTTCCCCTTACTACCTACCTGCTAATTCTACCTGGTACAGCAGCCCTCTTCCTCCCACATCATAAAAAGTCACATTCCTTATGGTAAATCGATGCCTAGGCAAGGTCACCCTGGGAAAACTGCAGCCTCAATCCAGAGTCCTAACTTGGCAGCTGCTTTCCCACTCGTACCTAAAGACAGGGTACCTGGGGCAGGGGTCAGATTCCCCCAGGCAGGCAAGGAACTCTTGTTAGCCCATAACTCAGTTCCATGGCACCTGTTCTGACACCAGCCTCCTGGCAACCTCCTTCAAACTTGGACTTCCCTCGGCCCAAAGAAGGAGCTTGCTCCTGTGAACGGAGGCCTAAGACAGCAGCAGGACTCTGGCTCCAGATCTCAGGATCCTCCAGAAGGTTTCCCCTGTCCTCACCGGGCACTGACACCTTCCCCTCCCCCTCCCTGACAAGCTCTGGGGAAACACTTTCACAGAGAGGCAGCTGAGTAAAATTCTGAGCTAGAAAGAATAGGGTTCGAGGCCCAGCTTTGCCACTTCCTAGCTTTACCCTTCAATCCTCTGCAGCCTCCCTATAAATGGGGATGCATAATTTCACCTATCATCTTAGCTCACCAGTGCCCAGGGCTGGCACAAAGCAAGCCCAGAGACAGAAGAATTGTTACTATCTGCATCGTTTCCAGTATCATAAACAAAGAGGGGGAGTCTTGGGTCTGGTTAGGAGCAAAGCCAGGCTTCTTTGGGAGTCTCCAGGAACAGATTCTTTTAGGCTCTCACCATAAGAATCATGGCTGTCCCTGCATCTTGCTATTCAGGGCTCTTCTGGCAGCCAGGGAGCAGGAAACTATGCTTGCAATGCTCTGGGTGAGGCCTGCAGGTCAAGGAGCTGCCTGCCTGTACAGACAGGGGCTGGAATATCCCCACCCTGATCCCAGGAGCCAGGATCCCAAAGCCACTCCGGCCCACCCAGAGCTAACCAGTGCACACTGGAATGGGCAGGGACCATAACGTAACTGGTGTATGCTCAGCAACCGCAGGAGATAAGCAACTTAGTAGAACTCGAACACAACATTTGCTTTTGAAAGGGGTCATGTGGCTGGGGAAGGGTAGATGTGTCACATGACCCAGGTCTATACAGCCCTGGGTACCTGCCCACAGAAACTGATTAAGAGGTGGTCATGTGACTTGAGTCAAACCAACCTGGCCCTATCCAGACAAGCCTGGGGCTTTTGCTTGAGTGACTGGAAGAGGGGTCAATCCTTGGTGCCGGACACAAATTATAGACAGGCTGAGATCATCACAGAACCAAGACGACAGAGCGGAGGGCAGAACAAGAGACGGACAGAAGAAAGCCTCGCAATGACATCATCTGAGACTCGGAACCCAGTGTGCAGGAAGCCCAGCTGCCCACTTGTTTCTGGACTTCTGAATTGTAGGATATAAGCCCACCCTTTAAGAAGAGACTACTTACCTGGTACAGGTGGGCTTTCTGTCCCCTACAATATGAAAAGCCCAAAACCCGGCCAAGACTTAGGGCTATGATATATTATTTATATATAATTAAAAACAGCACCCTCGTCCTACCATGGCCTTCTGTATGACCACACAGGTTGAATACTGCTAAAATTACTTGAGCTAGTGAACAAGCTCTGCTTCCCATCCCTACAGCCAGCTACTCCCAACTCTTCTCCATGTTACTCTTGGTGGATACTTCTAAATAATATGTTTTCCTTATTTCATCACTTAACTACTTCCCTATTCTCCGTTATTGTTGATTTCCTGATAATAAGGAACTTCCTGATGATAAGCAAAGCATCAGCTTCACTCTCCCACTTCCTTTCCCACCCTACTTCCGTGCGGGTGTGTCTCCCAGCTGTTCTTCCCGCGCTAGGTGTTGAACGTGGGGCCTTCACGCTGAGCTGCGTTCCCAGCCCCCTTTTTCAATTTTTTATCTTGAGACAAGGTCTCATTAAGCAGCTCAGTTGTTCAGATTGGGCTGGAAGTTTCGATCTTCCTGCCTCAGCCTCCCAGAGTGCTGGGATTACAGGCACACACATCACGCCTGGCTCTCCCAGCCTTACCATTAACTCTGTCTTATTCCGCCATGCAGAGGCATCTAGGAGCTGCTCACCGTTTAGGGTGTGCTCCTCTCACCAGGACAGAGGGGAGGACATGGCGCTCGTACCGCAGATGGATGGGTGGGTGATAAGAAAGCAGCAGAGACCGTGAGTCCTATCGCCTAAAAATGACAAAATAATTGTTACTGAAATAAGACAGACGAATAACACCCGTGAAGGGCTTTCTGCACACTACACGCCTGACACGGACTCTCGCAGGCCCAGGAGAAGTGACTGACGGGCCACGATCTGCAGTGCTATGGCCAAGTCTGCATCCCGGCTCCACGGCTGGGGGTGGCCTCTGTCCTGGGGAACAGACCTCCCTGCGCCAGTGCCTGGTGGTGCTGCTCCAATACTCAAATGCCTTTCTACTCTGGATCTCATGTATTTTGTAGAGTGCAGCCTGAGGAGTCAGGCAGAAAGCTAAGAAATCAAGTCAGTGTCTCAATGTTGAGACCTTCAGCATGCAGTAGATGCTCATAAATAAACACTGAAATTACTGAGAGAAATAGTACTTTATGTCAAAATAAAAGGACCAGTGTGCAGGCGCCTATGCCCATGTGTCCTTTTCTTCCTGCCATGTCATGCCCGCTACTTTCTAGGCCCAAGAACTGAGTGCCATTCACAGCCAGGGTGTCACCTCCCTATGTCTGCAACCACGGGTCCCTCTGACTGGAATGCTTTCCTGTCTCCAGCACGTGTATTGGCTCCCCTCAAAATCTGGCTCAAATCTGGGTCTCCTTCCGAAAGCCTTACCTGGGTAGACTCCTTGTCTATGAAGCGAGACAGCAAACAGCACCTACCCCGGGGCTGTTCAGAGGATTCCATGAGATCAGGCCTGCAGCACCTGACACAGACACGGTGCTCAAAAGCACATGCTGCTGTCACACCTGACCATCCCCACGTCCTCGGCCCCAGGGGCACCTTCTTCCTCCCAAGCCTTTCACATACAGCTCTGTTACACAAAGAGGCCCGAACGCCTGTGTGACAGACAAGATAATGGTCCTCCTGAAGATGTCTACATCCCGATCCTTGGAACCCATGAATATATCACCTACATGGCAAAAGGGATCTTGTGGGGGTGATTAAAGCTCTTGCGATGGGGAGACTGTCCTGGATTTTCTGTTCATTATATCATGAGGGTCTGTAGGGAACACAGGCAGGAGAGTCGCAAAAGCAAAGATGTGACAAGGGAAGTAGGGGCACAGACAAAGAGAAAGATTTAGGGCTGGGGATGTAACTCTGGTGGAGCAGGTTCTTAGCGTATGCAAGGCCTTGGGTTCATTCTCAACACCAAGGAGGGAAGGAAGAGAAGGAGGGAAAAAGAAAGGTAGGGAAAAAAGAGGAAGATGTGGAGAAGCCATGCTGCTGGCTTTGGAGGAGGAAGGGGCACAAGCCAATGAATCGAGTGGCCTCAGAAGCTGGAAATGTCAAGGAAATGGCCTCTCCCCTAAAGCTTCCTGAAGGAGCATAACTTTACAGATACCTTGACTTTAATGTTTCTGACCCCGAGAGCTATAGAATATTAACTGTGTTGTTTTACTCCATTAAATTCACAATCATTTGTTACAGCAGCAATAAGAAACTAATACAGTCTGGAACAATGGCACTGAACCTGCGAAAATTTCGCTTCCCTTGAAACATTTGACAATACGGAGACATTTTGGGCTGTTGTACCTTTACTGTGCAAGTGGCATCTCATGTGTGGAGAGCAGGCACTCTGCTGCACATCCTACAATGCTCAGGACAGCCCACAAGGAAGAATGATCTGATCAAAATGTCAGCAGCACTGAGGCTGAGAAACCCAGCTCTAGAACAATTGTGGAATTTTTTTTTTTTTTTTTGGTACTGGGGATCGAAGCAATTGTGGAATTTTAAGGAGCTTTTCCCAACTCTCTTTCCCTCCTGTCCTCTTTAAAAACAAATCTCCATGCATGCCACAAAGAGACAGAAAAATAAGCTCACCAACCGATGGAACAGCAACCTGCTATGGAAACCAAAAAGATAAGCCAACATTTGCTGTGCTTAAAGGCCCATAAAAATACTTCTGCAGTCCACTGTGCTTTCTACCAATAAAACTGTCATTGTGCAAAGGCTCTTTCATTGTTTAGAAATTAGAAAAATACATCTTAGGGTATGAAGCAGAAGATGGTAATTATAGCTTCGATTAGCAAAATGCACAAGGGAGCTTTAAATTTTAATGTTTAATTATGTGCAAGACACCTTCCTTGTGTCCCCAGAACACAGAGTACTCCCGGCAGGTCAGACCGGGGGACAGTGTGTCTCACTTCTCACAGTGAACTGTGTTTACCCAGCTCTCCCAGTGGCCAGGCCACGTGAGCACGTCAAACAAAAGGGACCGTGTCTCACTCCTCTCCAGCTCCTGGCCCAGAGCACCAAGCCTGGCACACACCACAAATTCACATGGTACAGATGAGTGAGTAACTGGAGGAAAGCAGGCTATATGCTGCTGACATAATGAGCCCGGCCAGCACGAAGAGGGACTAGGGGGTTGTCATTACACAGGGTCAGTTAGCTGACACTTCAGCTGGAAAAGCCTAGATCACGGGGCACCTGAAAAGTACTGAGGCTCGAATCTGGCTGAACAAGACCTTTGGGATGAACAGATCTGCGCTCAAGTCCCAGACTTGCCACTATTGGCTGAGTGATGCTGGGCAAATTACTTAACCTGTCTGAACCCCAGTGTCCTCCTCTGTAAAATTCATTCACCCAACAGACTGGAGCAGAGCAAACAGGGAGGAATAGTGGTAAGGAAGGTGGCTAGAAAAAGCCAATGTGGTGTAGACAGCGAGCTCTCCACCATGAAGGACGCTTCCCTGATGGCCAGTGACTACATTTCCCAGCCTCTTTTGCACCCTGGTGATGTGACTGCACTTGGGCCAATGGAATTGGGCAGAAATAACTTGTACTACTTTCAGGCCCACCCAGCAGCCCACTTCCCAAGCCCTGGCTAGCCTCCCCTCCACCACTATCCCGCACAAAGACGATTCATAGCATCTCAGTATGGCTTACAAAGCACTGGCTGTGTAACTCATCTCCCAGGAGGACATGAGCTCCCCCCTCCCTGGGCTTTGAACTGGCACCTGCCGCAGGGTGTTCCTCAGGTTGTTGCTTAAATGTCACCTCCTCCAGGAAGCCTCCCCTGAATCCCAGGAAGTAGACACTATTAGCATCATTCTACAGATAGGGTAACTGAAGAACAGAGGAGGTTAGTGATTTGCCCAAAATCACACAGCAAGAAAGTGGGTGAGTTGAACTTGCAGCTAGTGCTGGCTGAGTCCAGGGCGTGTGACACAGTCCTCATATTCTGAATCAGCAGTTTTAAAACTGTGGTACCAGGACCCTCTAGACCACCAGCAGCAGCCTCAGCCAGGAACTTGTTAGACAGAGACACAGATCCTCCAGCCTCACTTAGACCTACTGAATTAACTTCTGGGTTTAAACCAGCCCTCCAGGGGAGCCTCAGGTGCTCGGCAATTGAGAACCACTGGTCTAGAGAAACTCTGCAGTCTGGCTACCCGCTGTTCAGCCACTTCCTGTGTTTTGCTGGCCCCTGCTTTATCTTCAGCGTGTCAGTGATTCAGTCCTTCCTTTTTTTGAGGCCTTCTTGTTTGTGCCCACCACACCTGGCTGCAAGAGTTTGCTCCTACTTTAAAGCCACTTCATCCCAGATGTAGACATCGCCCTCACTCTCTCTAATTGCCTTCTCCTGGGAGGTCTTCAGCTCACTGGAGTAACCTCTGCAGGGTCCTCATCAGCAGAATGGATCTCCCTCTACACAAAAACTTTTTTAATCAGTCCAGCCAGCTGCTACTACTTTGACTCTAGTCCTGATCATGAAACTTTTCTGCTTCAGGTTTAAGAACTGGACCAGAAATACATTGTGACCCTCAGAGAATGAACTGGAGCACACCCTAGTTCCTGCTGTTCACCATACAGCTTTCTCCATACAGTTCCCAGGAGCTCCACAACTAGACACTAACCCTGCCAAAGACTGGACAAGCCTTTTTTGGAGAATCTGACCAGTGCAAGATAAAAAGCCTAAAGACCCCTACTCCAGTGGGTCAGCCAGGCAGGAGCTGCTGGAGAGAGGGGCACAGTCAACAAGCCACACCCACCTCCCTGGAGCCTGTACTTCCCGGCAGATCGCCAAGGACCACCAGGGGAGGGGAAGGGAGGCCAGGCTCCTTCCAGCTCATGGCCGCGTCCCCCTCTAGGCCCCCTGAGTCCTCCTCCCCAGGCCAGCAAAAAGGGAAAGGCGGCGTGTTCTAAGGTCCAGGCTTGAGAGGGACAGCTGGCCTCACCATCCCGCCCTACACCCTGCGCACAGTGGGCATTATCAGCTCTCACCTGCTCACTCTGTGTGCTCCACTTAATCCATCTTGCTTGTTAGATAGACTCTGCTGTTCACGCGGCTGGCCCCCACTTACGGAGTTTCTGCGGGCCTGGGGACCACTCTGAGCTTTAGTTTCCTCCTCTTTGAAATCTGCTTTCCCCTATGAGTGCCCCCGAGGCAGAGAGCACCCACGAACCATAAGGAGCACCCAGAAGTCAAGCTCTCCCAATGTCCCACAGGGCACAGCTTCCCCCAACGCATGCGCGCACACACACGCGCGCGCACACACACACACACACACACACACACACACACACACACACACACACACATACACACCCTTGCAGCCAGCCCACCTGTCTTATGCGGAGCGCAGCTGGTGGATCTAGGCCAGGGTTTAGCCGAGGCCCCCGCCCGCTCTCTCGGCCCCTCGGCGCCCTCGTCAACGGTGCCTGCCAACACCCAACTCCCTCCCGCAGCCAACAGTACAGCGAGGGCGTACACACAACCCTCGGGGTTCCGGGAATTCGGGCGCACGCAGCCTCTCGTTCAGGGGAGCAGCGGCCCCGGCCCTCCAGGAGACCGCGGGCAGCGCCGCGCGCCCCTCCCCGGATCCCCGAGCTGCCCCTCGGGGGCAGAACGCCCGGTATCGCTTGCCAAGTGGGTGTCCCACGGACACGTCTCCCCGCTTTCACAGAAGCAAGCGCTGAGCGCCCCACTTTCCTTGCCACCTCGGGCAGCAGCAGTGCGCGGGCCTGCAGCACGCGGCCGGTCCCCACCTACCTCTCCGGGCGGCAAGGGCGCGGCAGCCGCTGCGCACCGCTGCAAGGAGCCCGAGGAGCCCGAGGAGCCGGAAGGGGATCGCGGCGCGGCGCTCCAGGGTGAGGCGGGGCCCCAGAGTGCCGGGGCGGGCGAGCGGGTCGCGGGGACGCGTGCCCGGGGGCCGGGCGGGAGCAGCCGCACCGCGAGGCGCTGGATCCTGGCGGGAGCGGAGCTGGGGCTGGAGCGGCTGCCGGGCTGGGGCGGGAGCGACTGCGGGGCGGGACTGCGGCTCGGGGGTGCTCGCTTGGCCGCCCCCCGGTGGCCGTGGGCGCCCCTGCAGCCGCCGCGCTGGCACCCCGCCTCCGGCTCAAGGACTAGCGGTGAGCGGCAGCTCCCCGCGCCTGCTGAATGCAGAAGTGTGCGGCTTTGGAGCCTGCAGAAAGCCTTCTTGCTCGTTTGCATAAGTCTCTATACATAATTTTAAAATAATTTTTATCGGAAATGTTTTTTCTGATTTCTGCTTTGTAACACGTAGGCATTTACAACACTTGCAATTATTTGTGTAATAATTATTACCTCCTCCAGGCATTGCTTTTCTTTTCTTTTTTTGACAGGGTCTAGCCAACTCGATAAGTTGCCCAGGTTGGGCTCAAATTTGAGATCCTCCTGTCTCTGCCTCCCAGAGTGCTGGAATCACAGGCATTCGCCAACGTACTCGGCTTTACTTGCTTTACTTAGGTGTCCTTGTGTGTGTTATTGTATTCCTAACTCTGAGCCCAGCGCCTGGAACATAGTAGGTACTTAATAAATACCTATGGAATAAACGGATAAATACAGAAAGCTATAAAGAAGAGAACGAATGATAACTACTGTGGATATTTTGCTCTCATATCCTTCCAGATGTTCTCCTACTGACATTTTATAAATTTCACAAATTTTATTTTAGAAATAAAATTATAACAATCGTACTCGTCAAGCAATTTGTTTCATTCTAACTCCACACCAACTCTATACGGTAGATAGATATCATTAGCCCTATTCTACAGATCATACAATAGAGGCTTACAGAGATAATGACTTGCCCAGAGACACAGTGAGCACAGGACAGAGCTAGAACTTATTCCAGATTTCTCTGATGTCAAAGTTCACAGTCTCCGAGGAATGTACACGTTTCCTCCCACGAGACTTCTAGGAGCCGCTGTAGACATCTTTGGGAGTTATAAATAAGGGGGAGTGTGCAGCAAAGGACCTCTATATTGCAGGGTTCCAGGGATTTGGGGTCTGCTTAGTGATTGTGTGATGAGAGGAATTTGAATGACTCGCCCGGGCAGGGGAACGTGGAGGCAGGCAAGAATTTCAGGATGTTGGGCCTCAGATGAGGCCCTAAAGTGAAAGCCTCCAAACCAAGTTTCTCTCTTCCAGTCTCTTGCCCTCCTGTCTCCTATCCCACTTCTCCTCCAGGTAGCCGTGGAAACTAGAATTCCTCTTCCCCAAGGTGAGTCATAGAAATCAGAGCTCTTTTTTCCCTTAGGTCAGTCAAAAAACCTAAAACTATTACTCCAACTTGCCTGCCTGTCTGTATACAAACTGGCCATAAAGACATCCTGCCCCATACTAGTAAGAAGAAATACTAGAACTGAGGGACCAAAAAGAACCTGAAAAGAGAGGCCTTGCTGCGTTTCCCACTCAGTCAATTTCCATCTTCATTCACACCCTCTTTTATTCAATCATATTCCCACAGGACTGTCCATGCTTCATGGAACCTAAGCAGAAAATGGATAGTTCACCCTGGGTCTTTCCATCTTCAATCTGAAGTCCCTGGGTCATGTAAAACTGTGATAGAGTAAATATGTTATGGTGTTTCTTCTGTAAATCTATTGCCAGTTTATTTCATCAGGATCAAATGTCAAACCTGTAAGTCTGGTGTGGTGGTACAGGCCTGTAATTCCATCATGGAGGGAGGCTGAAGCAGGAGAATCACACATTCAAGCTCAGCCTGGACAACCTAGCAAGATTGTCTCAAAAATTTAAGAAGTTTAAAAAGAACTGGAGATATAGCTCAGTGGTAGAGCCTCCCTGGGTTCAGTTTCTAGTAATGGAAAAAAAATAAAAATCCAACCTGCAGAAGGAAAGTGTGAACTTCCCTGCACAGGCACTGTGGGATGGAAGGGAAGGGACATTTAAATGGTTTGTGGTGGGATGTGCAATATAAACTGCTCCCTGTGGCCCAGGGTGCTTCGGGAGCTCCTTTGTGCTGGAATGGTGGTAAACCGAGTTTTTCCATGGATCTGGGGGCATCTGAGTGAGCCCCAGGGAAACACAGAGACTGAAGGTATGGGAAGACCAGCCAGACAGTAACATCTGGGTATGCTTGCCGGGGTATCTGTTTGCCCTGACAGAAGTGGGCTCCTAGCTTCATCTTGTTCTGCATGATGCTCTTTTTTAAATTCTTGCCCCTAGCTTGTGCATGTGGCTGTGTGATCAGGAGCCACTTGTTATTTGGAACGCTTGCTTAGATATCCCTGTTGGGAGACTAATAGTAAGAGCTGACATTGACAGGGTGTTCGCTTTTTGCCAGGCACCGTGGTGATTGCTTTCTAGCCTGCTTTTGTCTGGAAATAGTTTGAGTGTCTCCCAGGGATTCCTTTGTTGAGAGGTATATAGAGGGTGGGAATTTAATCCAACTGAAATGCTCAGAAGTGGGGTCCTTAGGAAGATTTATGAGATCTTTAGGGAGAAGCCTCCATGATTAAATCCTGGTGGCATTATAAAAAAAAAAAAGGTAGCTGGGTGTGGTGATGCATACCTATAATCCCAGTAATCTGCCCAGTCTGGGCAATTTAGCAATTTGAGACATTTTTTTTTAAAGGCTGGGGATGTGACTCAATATAAAGGCCCCAAATTCAATCCCCAGTACCAAAAAAATTAATAATGCAAAAGAAAAGAAAAACAAAGGGAGCAGAGGAGACACATGCACACACACACTCCCCGTCTCTTGCCGTGTGATGCTCTGCACCATCTCAGGACTCTGTCAAGAAAAAGATCATCACGAGCTGGGTGTAATGATACACACCTATAATTCCAGAACATGGAAGGCTGAGGCAGGAGGATGGCAGGGAATTGGAGGTTAGCCTAGGCTACACAGTGAGTTCAAGGCCAGCCTGTACTACAAAGGGAGACTCTGTCTCAAAAACACAAAACAAAACAAAAAAAGACCACCACCAGATACTTGCCCGCAACTTTGTACTTCCAGGACCAAAGCCTAAAATAAACATTTTTTCTTTATAATTCACTCAGTCTGTGGTATTGTGTGATAGGCGAAAGAAAACTATCTAATATACAGGCACTATCCCTTCTAATTCCCATCACAACCTTCTTATCATTCTCCACTTTGTACACAGAAAGATTGAGGTAGGTTAGGTGACTTTCCCAACCCTGCACAGCCTGTAAGTGGCAGAGGCAACATTTGCTTCAGATCTGGGTATAAAGAGGTCCCTTGAGTGTTGTGTCTCTAAGCCTGGCTCTTCTTGCTTGGGGCCTCTAAAATTTTCAGATTCTCTGGGACAGCCCAGGCCCTCAGGTCTGAACAGTGTCAGCAGCAAGAACAGGCCTTGAAAAAACAGTTTTGCATTTTTGCAAGGTCTCTCCGACTTGCCATGTGGACTCAAAGTCAGAGGCGTATGATTCTGGCTGAAGCTGCCCAACATAAAAGCTCGCAGAACTTTTGTCTGGACATAACCAGAGAAGGCCACAGGAAGGAAGCAGGGTTTTCCTTAGGTCATCTCCCCAGTTAGTCACAGAATTCTCCAGTACTTGGATCATTTGCTAGCAGCACCCCGACCCCCAACTCTCTCTGTCTCTGCAATTTCAGCCACCTTTCATCCTGCACCTGCTAGGCCTGATCAGGCACAAAGCAGGCCTTGGCAGGGAGGGAAAGCTGTTTCTAGAGCTGCTCTAAGCCCTGGTGCCAGGGGCACTTCACTGGCAGAACATGAACCCAGGGGAGGTGAGGGCTTCAGTTTATTGTGCTACCAGGCATTTCTCCAGGGGCCCAGCCTCTCTGCTGGCCCCCACAGGCCAGCTGACTGGGTTTCTCTGGTGATTTATGCCCCGGAGGTGATACTGCGGGGGTAGATCTTATGCAAAGTCCAGCCACAGCCAGGCAAGGGTGGGGAGGCCACAGAAACCACAGCAACTGAGCTGTTTAGTGTTTGCGGGGTTTTGTTTCCAAGTGACATTTAAAAATAACTTTTGCAAAAGTAATCCATGTTCCTTGTTGAAACTCAGAAAAGCACAAATTAAAAAATAAAATAAAATCACCAAGTGAAACTGTGCCGACATTTTGGTAAAGGAAGCTGGTTTTTATCTTTTTAAATTTGAAAGGTATTGAAGGCATGCTCATTGTAAATCTTTTAAAATGTCAAATCACAGTTGTAAAGTTAAAAGGTAAATTCTCTCCTGCATCAGGGCCCTCCTTCACCAGTGAATCCCACGGCTTAGAAGAAACCCCTGTAAAACAGTTTGAGGTAGATCCTTCCAGATCTTTTCCTATTCAAATATGTAGGCAAATGGAACTAGATGTTCACACAGGCCCCACACTCATCCTGGGCTTTGCCTCACACTTTTAGATAGGGAAGGATCATACTGTCTAGAAGGCCCTGGAGGGGTCATTTCATAGACTTACAAGTCCTTCTGGAGCTACAGGTGGGCCAGCCAGATGGCTCTGTGGTGGGCATTTCTCATGTCCAGCAGGCCCAAGGCCTTCTGAGCCAGGGCCGTCAGGCCGTTGCCTGAAACCGTACAACCCAAGCCCACCATGGACAGGGAATCTGTAGTCCATGCTTTAAAACCACAGCCATACTGTGCATAGGACAGCTGCTTCTCTCCACACCTCCCTGAGCCCATGGGAGGACTGCAGGGACCTCCTTTGGGTTGGGAACAGCCTGTGACTGTGACTGGGCTATAGCATCCAGGCCTGGAGCACTGTGCTCTGTCATTTGCAATCTCTCTTCCTCTGCCACACACTGAAGCACCCTGGTGACATGGGGCCACCACAGGGTGTGTGTGTGTTTGGAAGTTTCAGTGCAATATAATTCACATATCATAATACGATTCACCCATTTAAAGTATATAGTTTGGTGGCTTTTAGTATATTCCCAGAGTTGTGCAACCATCACCACGAGCAATTTCAGAATATTCACATCACTTCAAAAATGAAACCTATGAGTAGCCACTCTCTGTTCTCTTGAATTCTCTTCCAAGCTCCTGGCAACCACTAATCCACTTTCTGTTTTCATGAATTTTACTATTCTGGACATATCATATAAATGAAGTCATATAATCTGTTGTGTTTTGTGCCTGGCTTTTCGCACTGTAATGTTTTAAAAGTCTATCCATAGGTACAATGTATTATAGTCTGTAAGCTTGTGTAATGGCCTATAAGTTTGTGTAATTTTGGATAAATTTTAATAAAAATCTATAAAAAATAAGTCTATCCATGTTGGAGCATGTATCAGTACTCCATTTCCTTGTCATCACCAAGTAACATGCCATTGTGTGGAAGACATTAAGCCACATTTGAGTTATCCATTCATCATTGAACCCATTTGGTTTCCATACTTGGGTTATTATGAGCAATGATGTTGTGAATATTCATGCATATGTTTTTGTGTGGGCTCGCTGGGGATTTAGCTCAGTGGTTAGAGTGCCTGACTTGTAAGCACAAGGCCCTGAGTTCGATCCCCAGCACCAAAAAAACCCCCAAAAAACAAAAAAAAAACTGTTTTTGTGTGGGCTTATATTCTCATTTCTCAGGAGCATATACTTAGGAGTACAGTTGTTGCGTTATATAGTAATATAAACATAGCTAATAAGCACATGAAAAGATGCTCAGTATCAATAGTTGGTGAGAAAATGCAAATGAATGATACAAATCCAGCCAGGCAAACACCTATAATCCCAGCTACTTGGGAGGACAAGGCCTAGGCAATCTAATGAGAATTTATCTCAAAATAAAATTTAATTACATAGTGAGTTCAAGGCCAGCCTCAGCTACATAGTGAGACCCTTCCTCAAAAAACCAAAAAAAAAGGAGCCATTCACTTTTAATTCTCCTTACTTGTTCCGAGTAGCTGTCATCTTTCTTCCCCCCTTCCTCATAGTCAAATAAATTGTCTTCTTTTATTAAAGAAAAAAAACCAGGGAAATCAAACCAAACCAAAACGAAAAATTAAAAAGAACTGGGTGGGGTTGGGGATTTAGCTCAGTGGTAGAGTGCTTGCCTGGCAAGGCCCTGAGTTTGATCCCCAGCACAGCCCTCCCCTCAAAAAAAGCTAGGGATGTAACTCAGTGGTAAAGAGCATGGGTAGCATGTGCAAGGTCCTGGCTTTAACCCCCTGAGCTACTATGGGGGGGGGGGGAGAGAGAGAGAGAGAGAAGAGAGAACCATGCTTCCTTCCTATGGGTGTGGGAGATGATCTTCAGGAAGGGCAGGCCATAGTCTGGCCAGGTCCAGACAAAAGTTCCATTAGCTCTTATGTTGGGCAGCTCCAGCCATAGGCATTTGCTTCTGAGTTCACATAACAAGATGGAGTGGGCTTAAGCAAGAGTGCAAAACTAGAGCTGAGGGTGTAGCTTAGAGACAGAACACACGGGAAGACAGTATGTTTGAGGACCTGGGTTTGATCTGTGGCACCAAATTAGAAAAAAAAATTTTTTAAGGCACATTTTTGCTTTGAACACTGTTTAGGTCTTCAGAATATAGCACTGGGTCAATAAGACCCCACCACCTGTCCTTGTGGAGCTGACTTACTAGGAGGGCCCACTACGCTCTACTTTGATCTTTACTGCTTCATTCTCTGATACAACAAGAATAACACCTGACACAATTGTAGATGTTCAAGAAATACTTTTGGAATGAATGAATTTAATCCTTACCGCGAATCTGTGAGGTGGCTACAATTATTATCATTTCATTACAGGGATGAACAACCTATGCCCAGAGAGCAGTGACTTTCCCACACCACACATCTAGGGAGAGCTTGGGTTTCCAAGTCCAAGGGTTCATTCACTATGTATCTGTTTCTTTCTGCTGCTGCAACAAACTGCCACAGTTAGTGGCTTTGAAAAACACAAATTGATTGTCTTACCACTTTGGAGGTCAGAAGTCCTCAAACCAAGGTGTCAGACACTTCCTTGTTTCTTCTTGGAGGTTTCAGAGGAGAATCGGTTTCCAACTTACAGAAAGACTATCAGGTTTGTAGCTGTATCACTCAGACCTCTGGTATCTCCTCTAATTCCTGCCTTTCTGTTGTAAGGAAAGACCCTTGTGACTACATTGGGACGACGTGGGTAATCCAGGCTACCTTCCCCATCTGAAGACCCTTAATTCAATCACGCCTGCAAAGTCCATTCTGCCACATATGGCAACATATTTACAAGTTTTGGGGATTTGAATGTAGACATCTTCAGGAGGCCCTTATTCAGTTTACTACTTTCACTTAACAACCGTCTTTACAGCCCTGGATTCTTGTCTGCTAGCTTTCTTAAAACTTACAAAGAAATGGATAGTCCTACCCAAACATAAAATTAGGAAAAAGTAAACTGGAAGGATTTGAAATTCCTGAGGCAGGAGAAAGAGGAATAGAAATTGAGAATATCAGTAGACTCAAATTTTATCTACAGTGTTTTTTTTTTTTAATTTATGAAGATGTAAAGCAAATCTGCAAAATATTAACACTTATGGATGGTGGGAAATGGTCTGTTGTGTGCTCTGTTTTTTCTAAAAAACTCACTCTGCATTGAAAAACTTGGGTCCCTGGAAGCTGGGGAATGCTAGCCTGGCTGGGTCACCTGGCACAAGTTACTTAGGTGCATTCTGTGAAATAGGATCGTAGTTATGATTGAGGTAAGCCACAATTGCAAAGTGCAGAACACATTCAGTGATTTCCTCTCTGGACCCGCGATTCTCACATCACGAGGGCAGGGGCCAGGCTGCGAGGCCACGCACAGCTGCAGAGACACTGTGAAGTAGCAGTAGAATCCGCAGGACGGGCTCAGTGCAAACTGGGGTTCCCCGTGGAACCCCCATCCCATCCGAGAGGAAGTGACAGCGCGACACCACCCCCAGGTGGCCGGAGGCAGCCTGACGCCCAAGGAAAGAGAAAATCAAATCGGAACACACAGGGAGAATCGGCTATTAACGCCTCACATTTAGAAACTATGCCTTCGCTTTAAAGTATTGATGCTGTACTTTTTGCAGCCAGCCACGACGGGGCCGTGACTACAAAAGCTGCGAAGAAAGCTGGGAAGCAGAGACGCGCGGCAACTAGCAGAGACGCCTGCCATACATAATTATTTAGAGGCGGGACTTCCAGGGCGCCGGTGGCCTGTGTCATCACGCTAACACTATCTAAGTGGAGCTCGCGCTAGACGGGCGGTAGCGTGGCCGAGTGGTCTAAGGCGCTGGATTTAGGCTCCAGTCATTTCGATGGCGTGGGTTCGAATCCCACCGCTGCCATATCCGGAGGGTTCACTTTTTCAGCTCCGGCCGTTCTTGCTCGGTTTCCTTTCTCACTTTGAGGTTCCCTCCTTCTCTTCTCTTTTTTCAATGGAATGGGCAAGAGAGGAAAGAAAGAAGACGCTGCAGAGCAGGCCATCTCACTCCTTTAGCCCAGTACACAAACCTCTCACGCACCAATTCTATTCCTTTAAAACAAAGAAACTAACACTGCTCCCTTTTTCCAAGGGAATGCAACTGAGATATTGTTGAAAATTTCCCAACAGGTTGCCTGGGGCTTAAATTTAATGCTTCCAGGCTGAAAGCCACAGGGAGTGGCCCTCTTCATCTCTGGAGGACAAAAGTCAGGGGTGGAGCATGGGACGACTGTAATCACAACCTGGGTTAGGCAAGGCCCCTTTCTGAGGAACTTTGGAGGGCTCCGGCTGGTACCCCTAAAGCCTCTGTCGGTAGACAAGATGTTAGAAGACTGTGGAGTGGGTGGGGATGTCAATCTAAAGGTCTGAGCTTCTTTGATTCACTACTTGGTCTTCGGGCTTGGTTTACAGGCTCCTCATTTATTTATTCACCAAACAACTATTTATGAAGAGCCCCTTATGTGCCAGAAACCCAACAGTACTCAACAGGTAGACACACAGTCGAGCCCATAATGTCTGCAGACATTGCAGTTTCCTTAGTTACACCAAGGAGGCACCACGCCAGTGTGGTCTGCGGAAAGCCAGGAAGTGACATTTAGCTAGACCTGAAAAGGAGAGACTAGCAGTTAGGGCAGGAGAGGTGATTTTCTAGAAGAGGAAAATCCCAGAGGGCAGTGAGATCCTGGGCAGTTGGTGATGCAGTGGAGGGATGCTGTGCAGAAGAGTGGATGAGTGGGAAGAGATGAAGCTAAAGAGGTTGGCCCTGCCTTGAATCCCCAGTACTGCATAGAAAAAGCAAAACAAAGCAGGTAGGTAAGGGGTGAGTGTTGATTTAAGATTTTGAACTCGATCTTGAGAGTGATAAGAAACCATTGAAAGATTTCAAGCTGGAGAGTGACATGTCACAGTTTGGGATTTACGAGTTCGCTGACAGAAAAACTCAGTCTGGGAGAAAGGACGGTGTTCTATATCTTGGTATTGGCAGTGTGTAGAACAGAAGCGAGTGGGCCAAGAGTATGCTGTGAAGGAGAGGAACACGTCCGAAGTGAAGCGCGGAGTAGCCTTGGGCCACTGGTTGGCTAGTGGCACCCTCTCTCATCTCCCCGAGACGGAACAAAAGACGTGGGCGGGTCAAACTCAACGTTACTGAAGTGAGTCTAACTCAAGAATTCGAAAGAATCTTAGGACAAGCCACGTCAGCAGCGAGAAGGATCCACCGTACCCAGACGCCGGAGCAGACGGCGCAAACTCCAAAAACGCTACCAACCTGTATGCATTTACTAGTTTGTGGAGCGGCAGCGGTCAGGCCCCCCCCAGGGGGCGGGGCGGGAAGGGGGACAGTGTTCGAGGGGAGCGGGCGTGGCCAGGGCCAAATTACAGGGAACAAGGGAGGGACTGGACCTAAAGGGAGCCGCAAGGCCAGTCGGAGAAAGAGAAACCAAGGCTGGGCTCAAGAGCGGGGGACAGTCTGGGAGTGGGGCGGGACTCGGCAGAGGAGTGGAGAAGGCCTGGAAGGCGGAGCTTTGAGGCTGGGACCTTGTTAGTGATCAGGCCAGACATGGGGCGGAGCAGTAGGCAGGGCCAGGACCCGGGGACGGAGTGAGGGCGTGACCGGGTCTTTGGGGCGGGGCCAGGACGCAAAGGTGTAGCCAAATCCTGCAAGTGAGCCCTGGCGTGTGCGTGGCGGTGCAGTCGCCTGCGGGTGGCGCGCCATCAGAGGCTCTGCACTGCCCCCTGCAGAGGCTGCAGGTCTAGTAAGTGCAGAGCGAGGCCGAGCAAGGCGAGAAGCAGCAGAAGCCCGAGCAGCATCCGCAGAAGTGTCCATGCCGCGGAGCCTCGGGGCTGCCGGCTCGTGGACTGCAGGTACCGCTCCACAGAGTCGGCGAAGCTGAACTTATCTGGCGCATAGCCAAGCTGAGCTCGGGCCTTGGCGATCTGGAAGGTGTGCGTCACGGCCACCGACTGTACCTGCGGGGAGAGGGGGGGCAGCCGAGGGCCGGGCTAGCGGGAGGGGCGAGCATCCTCTGCTTCGTTATTTAGGGAAAGGAGAGGGCAGAGATTGCTGCTCCAACAGACAGAGATTTAAAAGAACTCAGCTGTTGCGTCTTGCTCCTGCGATGCCTTCAGCAGGGGGACTTCCTACTTCCCTTTTCTCACTCATCTCCGTTTCCTTGGAGGGCCACACCCCCAGGATGACTTTACTGTATCTCTCCAGGCCCGCTGAATTCACATCGTATGTATATAACTCCTTGTCCCTAAGAAGCAAAGGTCCTACCTCTGCACTTCCGGCCTTGCAGGGTGTGGACCTCAGGAGACTCTGGATACATTCTTGGATATTTGCTGCCTGTGGTCTGGGTGCAGCTCCCCATGGCTACCTTCCCCCAAGCCCCAGACCAGCTGTCGTGGGGTGGGCCTTAGGCACAGCCTTCAGTGATTAACTAAGCGTCCCTTCAAGGATTCGAATAATGACTGCTATCAGTGGAAGACATACTCCATTTGACCCCAGCTAAATCCTTTATATTTCTGACATCATTTTGTCCTGAGATGGCACCATTTTCTCTTTGCATATTTGGCATTTGAAGATCAGAGTGGTTAATGACTTGCCCGAGGTTACAGAGGAGTGTCACATGCTAGCCCGTGTTCTTCACTGCCATGCTGAGGCGTGAGGATACCCTCCCGCCCGACTCTTTTCTTCCCCCATGAACACTGGGGAAGACTCTGCTGGCTGCCTGATTTTCCTACGACACTGAGACAGCCCCTGGGGTCAAGTGTCAGGCCCCTGGTCTTGGACACTTAGTGGAAGGGAGAGAGGCCAGTTCTTGTCCACTGTGCGCCAGCAAGTTAGTTCAGGGCTTTGGGGAGTGCAGCGGTAGGCTTGTTCCAGCTAAATTAGTCCATATATATATATATATATATATATGCACCTATTACAGGGAGATATAGCTGTGAGCTAGATAAGCAGGTTCTGGCACAGTGTTCTTAGAGATCAGGCTTAAATGTGACTTTCCAGTAGACTTCCTTAGAACTGGCCTCTTCCATGTGCTGCAAAGTGCCTCATAACTTCCCTTGTAGTTCTTATCGTAGTTATTGCATTGTCTGGTTTCTGAGATGTCTTTCTTTTTGGACTGAAAACTCCCAGGGGGTAGGTACTTAAGTCGTCTTGCTTCTATTACTTGGTATATAGTAGGTGCTCAATAAATGATGAATGACTGGCTATAAAATCAACCTAGAGGGCTGGCTGGTGTGCCACAGACTGACCAGCAGGGGATGCTTTAGCCACAGCCCAAAAAACTTTCCAGTTAACTGAGGATCCTTTTTTGCCATGAGCTGAACAAGGAAATCCACAATTTAGACAAGAGGATCGCTTCAGCAGCCTGACCAGTTTAACAACATCTTGGCAACAATTTTGCATTGGTATGGTTGAGTATGGAATCTTCTAGGTGTGAGTTTGAATCCTGATACCACCTGGGTGATTGTGGGCAGGTAAATTCACTGTGTGTCTTATGTTGTCCTCTGTAATGGACATAACAGAATCTACAACTCAGAGTGGCAGTGAAGATTAAATGACAGTAAAGGACTGGGCCTAGCATATCCCTACTCAACAGATGTCACTGTTGTCATTATTCTCTACTAGCCTGCATGGCTTAAAGGAGAAATCACAGGTGACTCCCCACCCCACATCCCCTTAGGGAACTCTGGACTTGGAATCCAAACCTAATTCCAATATGGTATGACCTTAGACAAGTGACTAATCTCTCTGATGCTCCATTTCTCATCATAAAGTGGAGATTACAATATTTCTGCCTTATTTAGCAGGGTATCAGAGAAAATAAAATGAGTGGGCTTTAAAGGCTTTTGCAAATAGCTCCAGACACCACCCATTGCTTTACTGTCTATAATCTGCATTAGAACATACTCTCTTTAATCTGTACATGCTAAGCAAATATAAAACTGTATCACCAGTATGAGATTCTGCCCCACACAGTAGGTGCTTAATACATACTTACTACCTAGTACGCAGGAATTATGAGCCTAGAATCATCGAGCTTTTTGTGAGTGTGCGCACACGTGCATGTATTGAGGGTTGATTGTGAAGATCATGGAGCCTGCCTTTGGGAAGCTAATTGAAACAATAAGGAGGAGGAGGGATGGACTTGGAGCCATCACTTTTCAGACCCAGGCAGTGCCGCCTGAGATGAAGCCCAGCAGTTGAGAGGATTCTAAAGGAGCTGACACTGGATTGGGCCCATGTGGAAGGTCCTGAGACCACAGACAAAGGGGCAGTGGGGGCTTGAAGAAAGGCAGGGAGGGAAGGGAGAGGTGCAGAAGCCCACTTACCTCACTGCGGGTGAGCAGCAGGGGGATGCTGCCTACGGGCCTCAGGGCCAGGTGCAGGTACTCCATCACCGTGGCTGCAGGGAGAGGGATCAGCGACCAGGGATCTCACTTTATGCAAACTTCAGGGAGGCTCGTGGACAAGCTAATTGGGGGTATTTGCTTTTCTAGGGGTCCCTCTGAAAGTCATTGAATTCCTTTAAATCAGCAGCATATCCTGGGGTTAGGTGGGAAGTATATCCACGAGCACTTTGTTATTACAGTAATATTAAAAGACTAAAGTTTTAAAATAAGTCTGAGCAGATTAGACATTGTATTTATAAGCCTCACTCCTATTCTGCTGTCCTCTCTCAGGTAGGACAGAGTTTGGAGCAGTGCTTCTCACTCTGGGCTGCACTTTGGGCCACTTTAAGAAATACTGTGTTTCCTTCCCATCCCCTCCTCCTGGTCCTGATGTCACTGGTCTGGGATGTGGCCAAGGATTAGCATTTTTTTTTTTTCCTAGTTTCAAAGCTCCAGGTGAGGCTAGTGTGCAATCAAGCTGGAGAAACACTGAGTTGTAGTCAGTATGCCAGGAACTGGGAATGGACATGCAATCCCTGCAAATCGCCATCCCTGTGACTGTGGCCAGGTATGTCAATCATTGCACAATGGCGATGTTGTGCATAAGAAGCCACCTGAATGTGTGTCCTGGGGAACAAGTGTATAAATCCTTGTTTTCAATGGCAAGCATCCTGGTGCATTTAAAATACAGCAGATCTGGTCAAAAGTGTGCAAGGAACACAGCCACTGGTGACTTGAGGGCCACTTGTTCCCCCTACCCTGATCACGCCATGCTGGATGCCTACTCTGTTTTCCAGCTGAAAGGAGACCAGGTGCTGGGGTTGGGAACAGAGGGCAGCAGCAAGAACACAGGGGTGTGGGTAGGCGCACACACTGATCTTCAGGGTGAGCAGGATCATCTAGGATTAAAATGGAGCCTCTGCATGTCCCAAAGCAGTCCTAACTTCAGGGTGACCTTGGGGGATAGGGCAGTCCAAGGGCCCCTTCCCCTCTTGTCTGGCAAGATGTCTGCCAGCACACGATAGAGGGAGCCAGCCATGCCCAGGTATGCATGCTGCCTCTCCCACTTTCTCACTGTGGCACTGCAGGTAGGGCATTGATGTCTCAGAGTCTTAGTCTCCTCATCTTTACAATGGGCCCAATCTTACAGGCCTTGCAAGTGGATTAGGGTGCAAACAGTGGCTAAGACCATGGAGGGGACACCTAAGTGTACTAAGTTTAGAGTCATGTGCCCCTTCATGCACAGCATAGGGATTGGCAGTTCTAAGACCTCGGAGCCTCATCTGCCTTATCCTAGTCCTGGCCCTGGGCTTCAAATAAAGTGAAGTATGCTCGTGTATATACCTGGTGCATGATGGGCTTTAATACACACCTTTCCTTCACACCTTTCCTTACCTGTCAGGTAAACCCATGAAGTAGGTACCTGGACCCAGGGCTGGCTGTACCCCAGCTTCTCAAACTGCAAGGGAATATGGTCTAAGATGAGAACAGATTGTTGAGGGCTGGTGTGGGAAGACCACCTGCTCTCCATAGCCCATACTGGCAGAGCCCCCCCCCCCCCAGCCCACAGGAGCACACCCTGAAGCCAGCCCCAAGTCTGCACCAGTCTGGAAATGGAAGTGTTCATTTGTACTCCTTGTTCTGGACAACTGGAGCCAGAATTAAGTGCATGGGTGGTTTTTAACCTGGACTCATTCACATCATTGGATTATTATTTACATCTGCTCACACCTAAAGACACTCCCAGGCACTTAAATCATACCTGATTTTTCTAGAATTTTCTTTTCTATTAGAGGGAAAAATTAGCAAGTGTGAGAAGGTGGTGGGAGATACGTGAAAAGGCAGGCACTCATGGGATGAACCGAGTTGGCATGAAACCTCTCCAGGTCAAAAAGGCAGGTCATAACAAGGGTTGGCAGGATGCGGAGAAACTGGAACCTCTTACACTGCAGACGACATGCAAAATACTGCAGCTGCTTTGGAAAAGAGTTAGGTAGCTCCTTTAAAAATGGTTAAGTGGGGTTGGGGATGTAGTTCAGTGGTAGAGCACTTGCCTAGTAAATGTAAGGTCCTGAGTTTGATCCCTAGCACCACCCCCACAAAAAAAAGTTAAGCACAGAGTTACCTGTGTCACCCAGCAATCCTCCCAGGTATATATCTAAGAGAACTGAAAACACACGTCCACACAAATGTACAGTGTATACAACTGTTCACTGTATACTGTCCACAATAGCCCAAAAATGGAGAACCCCAATTTCTATCAACCGATGGATAGATGAAACAGTAGGTTACATAGCCATAGAATGGAAAATTTTTGGCAATGAAAAGGAATGAAATACTGACATGATACATGCCACAACATAGATCAGCCTTGAACACTAAGGGAAAGAAGCCAAACACACAAGGTCACACATTGCATGTTTCCATTTATAGGAAATGTCCAGAATAAAGAAATCTATAGAGACAGATTTGTAGTTGTTTAGGGTTGGGGTTACTGACTGCTAACAGGTACAGGTTTGTTTTGGGTTTTTTGAGGATGATTTGTTTTAAAATTAATTATGGTGATGGTTGGACAACTCTGAATAAACTAAAAATCACCGACTTGTATGCTTAAAATAGGTGAATTGCATGGTTTGTGCATTATATCTTCAAAACAAACAAAAGATTAAAAAATAAAAAATACGAAACAAAACAAAACCTCTGTGGGATGCCAGAGCCAAGAGGACAAAGAAACTCCTTTGCTAGCTACATCACGCTGGCATTGCTCCTGTCTGGAAGGTAGCTTTGAGGAGTGAATGTATGTACAAGCTGGAGGATGAGACCTCCATCCCAGGACTTCTGCTCTGTCCCTTCAAGGCAGGCCTGGCCTCCCAGAGGAGTAAGAGAGGAGGCCAGAGTTCTCACAGGAGCCCCAGGGCTGAACACCTCCCTCTGTACTTTGAGAACCTTCTACACACCTATTTTGGGTCTCCACACCCAGGTTGGTGGATCACAAGCAAAACCCCACAGGGTAGGCTGGGATCAGCAGTAGAGCACTTGCTTAACATCACTTGTGTAGCATACGCAAGACCTTGGGTTTCATCCCCGGCATGGCAAATAAAACAGCAAAACAACGACAACAAAAACCCTGGAGGGCTAGAAGCCAATACCAATCAGGAAGCAGGTAGTTCTAACGGGAAATCCTCTGAGGGTTCTGGAAGTAGGAAAGGATGAATAGGAGAGAAGACAGGATGCTGGGTTCTCACTGCAAGAGGAGCTGGTGTCAGGACACCTACCAGCGGGGCCATCCACTCAAAGAGGTTGACACTTTCCCCGTCGTTGATGTAGTACGCCTGCCCGCTCTGAGGGGGACATGAGGGAAGAAGGACAGTGAGACAAGACGGCTGCCCACCAACCTGACCCCCCTCTGATGGCTCCAATCCCTCATTCTCTCCAGCAGCCCCCAGGGCCAGGGTTGGGCCAATGTACATTCTGGGCCCACCAAACTGAGAAGCTCTGTGACCCAGATGTAGTCACTCAGGCTTTTTGTACCTCAGTTTCTTCATCTGCGAAATGGAAAGATAATAATGGACTCTCCCTTATGGGCTGTTATGAAGATTAAATGTGATTGTATATATGTATGTGTGTATATATATGTGTATATATATGTATATATATGTATGTGTATATATATATGTATATATATGTATGTGTATACATATATATGTAAATGCTTACTATCTGGTGGCTGTTATTTTGGAATCAACACAGCAACCTTGCAGAGTCACTGTGAAGAGCAATGATGCTTTATAAAGATGCCTCCACCCTTACCTCAAGCCCCTGGGCTGACAATCCTGCCAGCCATCTGAAAGGAGGAAAGAAATTTTGTGTGGGGGCTGGGACTCCCCTAAGGATGGGGCAGCTGGCCTGCAGCAGTGCAAGGAGGTCCTGGGAGACTCACAGCCACGTAGCCCTTGGCTGCGGTGAGGGCCTCGGCCGCCAACACATGTGCCTGCACCAGATTGCGCACGTGGACCCAGTTCATCCTTGTCCTGTGGTCCCCAAATCGGAACATGAACAGCCTCTTCTTGATGTGGCTCTGGTGAAGAGGGAGGGCGCAATAAAGGCAGACTGAGGCCAGGGGTGGCTTTACACACCTCCGTATGCTCTGGGCACCCATGTGTCTGCCTCCAGACACATGGTATATCTGATGCCCTCCTACCATCTCTACTTGGTTGTCTAACAGACAACCTCAGAGCCACCTTCCACTTTTCCACCTTTGCTCATGCTCCACGCACAACTCATTTGCAAATCCACATGGCTCAACTATTAACATTTGTCCAGAATCCAGACACTTCTCACCCTACTGACTGCCACCCTCATCTCTTACCTGGACATCACAGTATCATCCCAACTGTTCCCCATCCATCCACCTTCAACCTCTGCCATCTGAGCTCTACCCAGTCAAGGGGATCCTTTAATCATAAGTCAGAAACCAGGTCTCTACTCAGCCTGCAACATCCCGGGGGTGCCTATCCTGCCGCTGTGGTGGGACCCCTGCCATAAACTCCGAGGGCCACAGGCAGCCACACCCAGAGGAGAGAATACACCTTGCAGTCTCCTGTTTCCTTGACAACCAGTAAGGAATGTACCAATACAGGCTGAACTTTGAACCCTGCTTGTAAAGAAAGAAAATAACAAGACTAGCTAGCCAGATATACTCTATAATAAAGTAACTACATTCCTAAGCAAGATAGGTAAAATTTTTATTACCAGTGTAATCAACCAATACCTGTATTCAAATAAGATGAAAAATAGTATATCCAATCAATAGGTTTAGTCTGTACCTCAAGATTTTAGTACCACCCCCAGGCAGAGTTTCACGAATAAACACTGTTCTCCCCAGACCTGTCCTCACTCAGGCTTTGGACATAAGTCCCCTGAGCCTAGGCCCGCATAGATAAAAGAGCTATTTTCTTGTGGCCAGCGTGGTGTCTCATTTCTCAGCTCTGGTCTCCTCTCCCGAAACACCGTGTTGAAAACTGTAGTTCTGACAATGGCCAAGAAGCCCTTCCCGATCAGGCCCCAGTTACTCTGTGACTTTGTTTCCTTCTGATGCCCCTCCTGTGCTCACTGTGTCACAGCCACTCGGCCACCTCACTGTTCCTAGACCACCTCATCTTCCAGTGTACCTTGCATTTAACATGTCTATTGACTATCATCTATCTCCTCAGGCAAGACTAGAAGCCCACAGGCAGGAATCACCTGCTGGTTCACTGACGTGTCTTAAACCTAGAACAGTCTTCAGCACATAGTAAGAGTTCAAATATCTGTCACATGAATAAATGAATAAATGGGGGATAGTCACTGAAGTTGGCCCCCACCTTCCCTGAGAGCTTGGCCAACTTTAAAAATAAATAACAGACACAAGGCCCTAGCAGATGAATATTCTTAAACTGCAGACCAGAGCACCATTCTCCTGATCCACTTTCCATGGCTCCCTATGACCTTGTGTTTCCAGATCAGATTCAGCCACAGGGACCTCTTGCTGCTTCCTATACTCACCAAGAACTTTATCTTTTCTAGGTTTGTGCCCCAGCTGCCTCCTCTCCTTGGCCTATCTTCTATCTACCACCCAAGTTCCCCAGTGGATCATTTCTGTTTGTTCTGAATAGCACAGGCACAGCGCTTCCTCCAGGAAGCTCTCTGACCTCCCCTGCCAGGCCCCAGGGCTCCTTTTCCCCTACACAGCCCTCACCACACTGGAGCTGAGACTGCATTTGGCCTCCCTGACTCGGACGTGGGAAATGTGAGCACAGGGCCTAGAGCCCCATGGACCTATGTTCCCAGCACCCTACTTTGTTTAGAGAGAGGTTTTCTGGAGACCCTGGTATGACAAGAGCACTCAGCCTTCAGGGAACCCATATGTGAACAAAGGTTACAGACTACCTCTATCTCCTTGGGGGTCACAGCTCCCTGTCCCCTCACTGTGCCAGGCCTGGCTGGGCCACACCAAGAGCTCTGTTCCTGGTGGGCCTGAGGGGGCTACAGACTGGTGAGGGCAGGGATGGCTGCCAGAACCAAGGGTCCCAGGCTCAGGACACTGTCTGCAGACCAAGGCATTGTCCACGGGCTGGGAAGGTCTGATCAATGTGCACATTGGCCTGGCTCCCTCTGCTTCAGGTCCCAGAAGGCTGGGACAACATACCGCAATTCGGGGCAGGTGTTTCTGCTCTCCAGGGCCGTAAATCCCTGGGGGCCGGAGGACACAGGTCCGAAGAGTCCCTCCTCCTAGGACACAAGGGAAGTGGTCAGGGGCTGGAGGAGGAGCAGCATGGCAGGGAGAGGGAACACAAGGCTATCTATACCTCCTGGCCCTTACTGGATATGGGAAGCCCAGTATGAACCATCCTCTGCTGCTAGCATCCCACCTCCCTTTGGGCAACTCCCCACTCTTGGTGCACAAGGTCCTGGGTGGGTAACCATCAAGATGGAGGCCATGGGATGCTGTCACCCAGGAGTGACTCTGAGCATCACTGACATCTGGACCCAAAATCCTAGGAAAGGATTCACCTTAAGTAGACTGTTTGTCAGCTGCTTCTACCAGGTTCCTTGAGCTGCCCCCAACCCTGGTGGTCCTATTTCTGGACATCTGTTTTCCAGAAGCTATGCCACATCCTTCTCATGTAAGTTCCCTTCTCCTGAGAAGTGAGCCAGGGCCCGTGTCTCCACATTGTAACAAAACACCCAGATGGCTCCATCCCTCAATACCCTCCTTTACAATGAGGCGCAGTGTAGCAGGTGAAATGGTCCCTGCCCCCCGCAGATATATTCATATTCCAGAACCTGTGAATGTTGACCTTATTTGGAAAAAGTGTCTTCATGGTTGTATAAAGGATCTCAAGATGAGATCATCCAGCTGGGCCTTAAATCCAGCGACAAGTGTCCTTATAATAGACTTGCAGAAGAGACAGAGAAGAGGAGAGGCCATATGAAGATGGAGGCAGGGAGAGCAGGTCTGCAGCCACAAGCCAAAAAACACCGGGGGCCAGAAACCGGAAGTGATAAGGAAGATCGTCTCCTAGACCCTTCAGAGGGAAGCAGCCCAACTGACATCTCAAGGTGCGGCTTCTGGCTCCAAAATGGAAAGAGAACAAATTTCTGTTGTGTTAAGCCATCATATTTGTGGTAGCCATAGGACACTCAATACACTCAGAAGACAGAACACAACCTCACTGACAGCAACCAGGACTTGGGGCCTCTCTTTTGGGTCCCGAGTTACAGGGTCTGCCCCAGGGACCAGCCTAAGTAGTGGGGAGTAGAAATCACTCCAGATGACCGTGCTGGCCTCCTGGAAGGCAAGTATCAGGTGAGCATTTCTGTAAACAGCCTGCAGCTAAGTTTAAATTCTAGGTCTCTGGAGCATGGCGGAGGGAGATCAGGTTGCAGCTGACAGTGGCTGATGGGGCACCGGGCAGCCACGTCACAGAAGGGCTGGGCCCTGGGTATCCATGACTCTCCTGACCATGGAAAGCTGGAGATGTGCATATAAATAATTCTTGGCCAGAGGATTAGGTGTCTAGCATGCAGGCTGTAGTCTGGCCTGGCTGGGGAGGCTGCAGGTAGAGAAGGAAATTCAACTACATGATGTCAAAACCCTGGGAAAACCCTGGGAAAACACAACTGAATGTTCCCACTGGGACCAGGGGTCAAGGCCTGATTGGCCCAGGATGATGGGAGTGGGGGACATTTTCAAGAGCCCATAATCAGGGACCTGCTTTTATATGCTACCTATAGCATACCACAATGGTTGAGACCCAGGATCTGGTGTTAGACTGCCCTGGGGTTCAAATCCTACCTTTGCCACTTAATAGCTATGTGATCTTGAGTTAAGTTAGTTACTCACTCTCAGTTTTCTCACCTGTAAGCTGGGGCTTATAATTTCAAGCATCCCTCACTCTTCAAATCCAGCTGGCTGCCAAAGTCAAATAGTTTTGATAATAAAGGGAAACACAGTTGTCTGATTCTTTTTACTTTCTGCATTTCAGAAAGCAAGTAGTGATACTTTAGATAGCAAAGAATTTATCTGGATGGGTTTAGCTCCTGAGTTTAGAAGGCCAGGGATACCTAAGGTGCTTACCTCATAGGGATACTGTGAAGAGTGAGAGAGTCTTTTGCATATAAAATTAGCATGCAAAATTGGGCCTGTCTTGAAGTAAGCACTCGATAGATGTGGATTGTTCATACTCCGTTATTATCTCTCTATAAACACAAGGGATAATGCAGTAAGATAGTTGAGGCCAATTTTTCTGGAAAGTTATTAAAGGTTAAGCTTTAAGGAACCTCGCTTGTACAGTCTTTCCAAAGAGCTACAGCTTTGTCCATGTTCACAACATTCTTCTCTTTTATTTAAGGAGGCCCCTAAAACTGGATCCACTCTCCTGAGACAGAAAAGAGGTCTAGGCTCGCTTAGTCTCAGTCTCTTCCCACTAGGCCCTGAATGATATCAGGGCAGATTGGGCCTGCTCTTGCTGGGCTGCATCCCTGGCAGGTGAGACACTTAGCAAGTGCTCAGAGTGTTTTAAATGATGAACGGCTAAGGCCCCAGGGAGCTGTCTCTTAGAAGGGAGGTGGGCCTCAACTGCTTGGTGGCTAAAAACTACAGTCACCATATATTTGGAGGGAGGCAGCAATGGGCAGGCCAGTGTGTTTTGAGGAGGGCCCCATTGTACTCACCTGGGAGAGGTGTCCCATTAGCCATCAAGGTCAACTGGTCAGCGATGGCTTTGGTCCGGGAGTAGTGGTCCATGTGCTACCAGCGGACAGGGAGAACAGAGCCACCATCTAGGGGTCAGCAATGCTGCAGGCAACACTGGCCCATCCCAGCCTGGCTCAGGGCTACACCTTCCCCTTAGACCTTGTGCATGCGAATTTTGGGGGCTTGTGCTGAAATACAGCCAAGTCCTGAGCCCCACAGCCCCTCCTCTCCCTCTGGGTGGGAGGACAGGGCAGGTCCTCCCAGAGTCACAGGAGTAGAGGAGCTCTGGGCTCTGACCAGTAAGATGACCAGGGCACCTTAACTCAGGGAGGCTCTTGCCTGCCCTGTGAAGCTGATGCTGGACCTAGCATCTCCATGGTGTTTTCACATGCCTTATCTTGTTTCCTGCTCTCCACAACCCCCTGGTAAGGGTGTTATCATGACAGATAGTGAAACAGAGCTTCAGAGAGGTGAAGTAACTGGCTCAGGGTCACCCAGGTCAAAAGGGGGAGGCTGGGATCTAAGTCAAGCCTGTCTGATTTCAACGCCCCTCCAGGCATGACAAGATGAAACAGAAGTGGGCTGGTGGCACCCGGTTTTGGGGTCCTTTCCTGCTGAGACTCTCCCTGAACTGTGAGATATACTCTGGTCCTACCCACCCTTACCCTTTGGGCTGTGGGTCTGAGGCCTGCTGGTCACGCCCACCTCTCCTGGAAGTAGGTACCTTGTCCAGTGGGAAGTATGGCACGGAGTCCTCATCACCCTGTTCTATGGGCTTCCCTCCGAATGCCACATTGACAGTGCTGGTATAGATGAGCCTCGGAACCCGCCGGCGGACACAGACTGTAGTGATAGGTACACACGGCGACATGCACACATTTGCACATGCAAACACACACAAAGGGCCGAGTATGAGCAGAAAGTCAGCTGAGGGGGTGTGAACCTCCTTGGGTGAGCCCATCTATCTCTCTCCAGTCTTCAACACACACCCCAGCCCCCAGGATGCACCCAGAATCTAGAGTTGCTTGGGAAGGGAGGGGATGGTCCCCTTAACTTGGAATATGAGTTCAGTCCCTGCTCCACTGACCCCTGGGGGCCAGGCCTGCTCATTCTTCCTTCCCAGTGTGGCTCAGCCCCTGAGCTACCCTGCCAGGCACAGGGCAGAAGAAAGTCTCACTTAGTGGGGACACAGAAAACAGGCAATCTAGAATCAGAGAGAAAAACAGTGTGGGACAAGGCAGGACATACCCAGAGGGCCCAGAGAAGGCCTTCTATTTGGCAATTCAGAGATTTTTCTTTTCTTTCTTTCTTTTTTTTTTTTTGAGACTTTTCTTTCTGTCCCTCTAAGCCCCGAGTACCCACTCCCCCCTCCCCGCCTTTCCAGTCACTCTGGGGCCAGCCAGACAGGCTGGCACAGGAGTCTGGAAGATCCACACACAGGAGATAGGCACTACCCACAGGCCCTCAGCTGGGGCAGGCATGGAAGGGGCAGGCATGGCCAGGGGAGGAGGGTCCCACCTCTCCCTTCCACCTGCCCCTCAGGAGCTGAGCCTGTGGGAGAAGAGGGAGAGAAGGAAGAAATACACAGCCAGTCACACTCAGGTCACGCTGAGCACCTACCATCGATCACTAGTTTGGTGCCTCCAACATTTATGGACTCAATCTGCTCTTTTTGCAGCTAAAAGACAAGACGGAGGTAGGAAGTCATGATGCTGTCTCTGGCCTTATGGCTGAGGCCAGAAGCTGGCTTAGGGTCAGGCAGGGCAGGCAGGTGGCAGAATGTCCAGCTCAGAGGCAGTGAGGGGTCCCAGCTCTACCACACCTGGCCCTCAGCTGCCTCAAGAGTAAAGTGAGGCCTGAGCTCTGGGGTGGCCGGCAGGATTAAAAAAGATACCTGGAGGACTTAGACCAGGGCTTGGCATAGAAGTGGGAGCCAAAACTTGTTGAATCATTTTCCTGCTTTCAAGGTCTCAGTTTTCTTCACTTTGTAAGATGGACACAGTGAAACTGTCCATGCTCTGGTGAGGGGACAAGGGTATAAAAAACCAGAACAACTGGTCTGTAGCGACTGCTTCCATGCACTAAGGACAGTGCAAGAGCACATGATCCAGATTTCATTCAATCCTTACAGCATCACTAAGAGGTTATTTATTCAGTACTGGGGATTGAATCCAGGGCCTTCACACTGAGCTATATCCCCAGCCCTTTGTTGTTTTTTACTTTGAGACAGGATCTCACTAAATTGCCCAGTCTAGCTCAAACTTGAAATCCTCCTGCCTCAGCCTCCCAAGGTGCTAGGATTACAGACATGTGCAACCATGCCTGGCTTTTATGTTTATTTTTTAAACTATATTTATTCTTGTTTTTAAACTGTATTTATTCTTGTAGCCATAGGTAATATGACTACAGATTTAAAATAATTCAAACAATGAAAGAGTTTATCTGGTGAAGAGGAAATTTCCCTCCTCCTAATTCTAGTCTTCTTTTTCTGCACAGAGGCAACCACTGTTAACAGTGTGTTTTTACAGACAATGTATGCTTATTAATATCAGCACAGGGTGGGGGTGTAGTTGAGTGGTAGAGTGCATGCTTAGCATGTGTGAGGCCCTGAGTTTCATCCCCAGCACCAAAAAGAAAAAAATAATTAAAAAAAATTAGCACACAGGCCGATGTGAGTACAATATATAAATAATCATGCCCTACCTTTTTCTTAAAAGAAAAACAAAAATAAAACAGAAGGACACCAAACACTGTTTTGTACCTTGGAGACTGCTGTTATCAACATGTGTTGATTCACCTTACAATTTATTTAAATAGTCCCAAAATGATGGACATTTAGGTTATTTCTGGTGTTTTGTAATTAAAAACAGTGCCATAAATATATAAATCAGTGCGATTTCTTCTTCTTCTTCTACTTCTTTAAAGCAATTACTGAACAATGAACCAGGGACTTTGAACTGAGCTACATCTCTAGCCCATTTTTTCATTTTTATATTTTGAGACAGGCTACATTTCCCAAGCCAGGGTCCAACTTTTGATCCCCCCTGCTTCAGTCTCTCAGAGTGCTGGGATTAAAGTCCTACACCATGCCCAGCTAATCAGTGTGATTTCTACATTTTTTTTTTTTTTTTTTGGTTTTGGGATCAAACTCTGGACCTTGTGCTTGCTAGGCAAGTGCTCTACCACTGTGCTAAATCCCCAACCCCATCAGTGTGATTTCTGAGTCAAAGGTATATGTGTGTTTTGATGTGATACTGTTACACTGTTCTGTGAAAATTTTGTGACATAAGTAGTAGTAATGTCTTCACTTTGCAGACAATGTATGCAAAGGAATGAGAGGTTGAGAGTGGTTAATGAGCCCTAGATTATAATAGTTAGAGAGGGGCAGAACTGGTATTTGGTGTCGTGGATGCAGACTGCAGGCTAGGAGTAGCCCAAATCCTCCCTGGAGAGAAGAGCAACGAGGAATACATGGGCACTATGGGCAGAGCTGAGATGTGAACCCTGTGATCCCCCATTCCAGGTGTGCCCCCACTCCAGGGTCTCACCTTCTCAGCACCAGACATCCCATAGGAGGCCACGTGGAAGACACAGTCCACCCCTTCCAAGGCGAGGTACAGAGCTTCTTCATCTCGGACATCAGCCTGAAACAGAGAAGAAAGAGACGGGGCAGGAGGGTCAGGTTCAAAGCAAACTGAGATAGTAACTCTGCACCTTGCCCAATCCCAAAGATGGCCACTAACCCAACTCAGGCCAAGCATGTCTAAGGTCAAGAAAGACCAGTAGGGGCTGGGGATTTAGCTCAGTGGTTAGAGTGCTTGCCTAGCAAGCACAAGGGCCTGAGTTTGATCCCTAGCAGGAAAAAAAAAAAAAAAAAAAAAAAGGAAAGACCAGTGGGTGTCATTGTATTTGGTACCCATTCATCAAACTCTCCAGGTCCCAGGGGCTGAGCTAGGTGTTTCACATACACTATTTTACTAACAACTCTATGAGACCGTTGGAAAGTAGATATTATCATTGTCCCCTTTCTGTGGATGAGGACACCAAGGCTTAGGGATGTTGAGCCTGTGACCATGGCTACCCAGGTGGGATGTACAGAAGTCGGGCTCCACAGCCTGTGATCTTAAACTTCACCATTTGTTTCACATAAGATACTGTCCCCTGACCATCACCAGCAGTCTCTGCACCTGGATGAACTCAGTCCCTGGGGACAGTTCCCACTGGGGTCTGCAGAGGTCGAGCAAGATGACAGAAGTGCCGCTCTTGGCCAAACTGGAACCCAGACTAAAGCCCAGGTAGCCTCCTCCTCCTGTCACCAGAACCTTCTGCCTGGGGGTCTGTGTAGGTTTGGCTTGAGTCTTCTGCTGTGGTGCTGGTACTGGGGTTGCTGATCCACTAGGTTTGGGCCCAGATCCAGAGCCCTGTCTGGCCCCAGGCCCTACTCCTGGCCCAGTTACTGGCCCAGCCTCTGGACCAGGTAATGGGGCAGCTCCTGGACCAGCTATTGACCCAGCCCCTTGCCCAGGTAATGGAGCAGCTCCTGATCCCAGTACTGGTCCAGCTCCTGGCCCAGGTGCTAGAGTAGCACCAGGCCCTGAAGGAGCACCAGGTCCTGGTCCAGACCCCAGAACAGTACTGGGCCCTGGCACAGGCCCTGGTGCCACACCAGGCCCTGACCCTGTCCCAGATCTTAAGCCAGAGCTTGGACCTAAGACCCCTCCCCAGGCCTGGCAGACAGGGCAGCTCTTCTCGCCCTGGCCTGCAGCTTTGCAGGTCTCTGGGGAGGAGCCTGTGGGGTTGGACTTCATCTTCTACAGAGCCATGCAGGCCAGAGACTGTCTACCTGTGGAGAAAAACAGAAGAAAGAATGACTTATTGATTTACTTATTTGAGATAAGGTCTCACTATGTAGTTCAGGCTGGCCTTGAACTCACTACGTAGCCCAGGCTGGCCTTGAACTCAGGGTGATCCTCCTGCCTCAGGTTCCAGAGTGCTGGGATTACAGGCGTGTGTTGCCATGTCTGGCACAGAAAGAATGTTTCAGAGTTGTCTCAAGTCACAGAGATTATCAAAACCCCTAGGACTGAGGGGAATTCCAGGTGGAAATTAGAGAATTGCCAAGCTCCCAGTAGAATTGACCCTTTTGGAACCTCAAGAATCTCCACAGTAAGCTAGGTGTGGTGGCACACACCTGTAATCACAGTACTCTGGGAGCCTGAGGCAGGAGGATCATAAGGTTGAGCCCAGCCTGAACGATTTAGCGACTTAGTAAGAACATGACTCAAAATTTAAAAAAAAAAAAAAAAAAAAAGGGTGGGGACCTGAGGAGATCAGTGCGAAGGCGCTGGGTCCAATCCCAGTGCCATACAAAACCCAAACAAATAACCCTCCAGGTGGCTGCTGTCTCCCAGAAAGAGTCAGAGGAGGCAGCTAGGCCTTTGGTGTCACAGCTGGGGGAACTGAGGCCCAAAGCCACACTGCATGTCTGAGATTTACACTAAGCATTTTGACTTCCCTACTGGCTCTTAGAATTTCAGTTCCTGTGTGGCACTGGAGGAAGACAGTCTCAGTCAGGCCAAGGAGAACCTCACCAGACTAGGAGGTGAGTGCTTTCTGTTCTTACGGAGGAGGGAAAGGAGGAAAAGAAGAGAAAGAAGAGGGAAAGGAAGAGAGGAATCCATGTGGGATCCATAGGGGCTCAGTGCCCTGGAAACGTGCACATGATTCCAAGTGCTGCGTCCACCCTGGTCTGATGCCAACTGCCTCTGGTTCTCCCAGTAGTGCAGATAGCTGGCACCACAAGGTCCACCCAAACACCCACAGGCATCTGGGTCAGGTCTGTGGGCCTCAGTGACCAGCACTGAGGATCCCGTCTTCATCGCAGACCTAAAGTGAGCCAGGATGTCGGTCAACATCACCATCATTGCCACATGCTCCTGCGCTCGCTTTGGCAGCACATATACTAAAATTGCCACATGCTCCTGTTCCATCTGAACACAAGGTGGGACCAGGAACCAGGTCATCATCATCGTATGAAAAGCAGTGACTGTGCTACAGTTCTAGTGTGTACCAGGTGTGCAGATACAGTGGGGGAGGTCTCTGGCCTGTATGGGGCACACTAGCCGCAGGAAAGAACAGATGTCTGTTGAGTAACAGATTGACTGATGAACCCTGTGGTTGTTGTTGATGGTGGTCATGGGGCTGGGACTCTGATAACTACAGGGCTCTCTCTTTTAGTCTCCTCTGTCACTGCCTTGCTTGCCATTTGAGTGAGGGATGCAGTCATGTCTTGTACAAACACAAGCACTCCTGGGTTTTTGGGGGGCAGGGACATTTCCAGACCAGAGTCATCAGATTCCCCACATAGAGTGAGAAGATGCAGCCCCAGAGGAAGGGTCTGGGGAGGGACTGTGGGACCAAGAGCTGCTCTACTACCCTATGCTTTTTGTGGCAAAGGCTGGCACTGACATCGGGTGCCCATTTTCTGAGTGTGCCTGTGGGCAAGGCCTTTTTTCTTTTCTTTTCTTTTCTTTTTTTTTGGTAGAGATTGAACACAGGACCTCTGCACTCAGCTACATTCCCAGCCCTTTTTATTTTATTATTATTATTTTTTTTTATTTTGAGACAGGGTCTCGCTAAATTACTAAGTTGCCCTAAGATGGGCTCGAACTCACAATGTTACTGTCTCAGTTTCCAAAATGCTAGTTTACAGGTTTGTACCACCATGCCGGGCAGCAAGCGCCTTAAAAACCTCACTGTACCTCAGTATCTGCTTCTGTAATATGGGCCTAAATTACCCTGGCTGCTCCGTCTACCTCACAGGGTAGTTTGAAGAGACGCCAAAGAGAGCTGCGATCTAGAGCAAGCTATGTGTGGATTTTGTTCGCTGTGCTGTCCCCAGCACTAGGGTAGTGCCTGGGTCGCAATAGCTACTGAATGAACAAAATCACTTGAATCTGTTTGGAGTCGGGGAATACAGGGATGACCCCGCACGTGGCTGCGTTTAATTTTCCTAGCAGTCCCCAGGGTAGCAGAGGCTACGGTTCCCATCATCCAGAGGTGGAAACTGAGGCACAGAGAACATTAGGGAACTGTGATGGGAGTTACAGTAAATGGCTCAGCCTGAACTCAGGTTCACGGGAACCCCAAAGCGGCGTTTGGTGAGAGGTCAGGGAAGGTGAGGGATCGACACCGGGCGCTTCTGCCTCGGGGTGGAACGAACCGAGCCGCCCACGCCGGGGGAAGTCGGGCCAGGTCGCCCGGTGTGGGAGTGGTCCTCGTCCTCCCTTGCCCTTCTCCCCCAGCCCGCCCCGCATCCCCGGCCCGCGCCCGGCTGTGCTCACCTGCTGGCCGCGTTCACCTGGCCCGAACCCCGCGAAGCTGCGTGCTCCTCGCGCAGCGCGGGTCTCCGCGCCAAGCCGGGAACAGCCGTGTCCACCCCAGCTCCGAGAGGGGCGGGGCTGGTGTCAGGACCGCCCATCCCGCGCGCCCCGCCCCGCCGCCCCGCAGGACACCTGCGCTGTCCTAGGTAGAGCCCCGCAGGCTGTCGCCGAGGGGAATGCGAAGGTGAGCGCGCTGCTGGTGGGAAAACGCGAAGGCGCTGCGTGTCGGCCTCTGTCCAGCCCGCATGTCCTCCCAGAGCCCCAAGAAACGGTGTTTCTTTCTCCGCCTACCCACCATGCATTCTCCCACACGTTCCTCTATTCAGTCGGCCTCCCTTTTGCTCCTCACTTCTTCTTTTTCCTCTCTTTCATCTATTCATTATTCCATCCATCTCTGTATCCATTCATCCATCCTTCCACCCATTTTTTACTAATCTTTTTGCCCATCTATCCGTCTGTTCATCCAGCATCCCACCTGTCTTTGCATGTGTCAATTCAAACTCTCACCCATTCACCTCTCACCCATTCATCTTGTCTTCAGTCCGTTGCTCCACCTACCCATTCCCCTTCCTTCTCCTCTCCTCCTTTGGTCCGTCCAGCCAAACTTCCATTCATCCAGTTTATTCCATAACTTTCTTTTCTTCCTTCCTCCCATCCATCTACTCTTCCTGTCTTGTATTTTTCTGCCCAACTCTGTGTTCGTCCATTCACCAATTGTATCACTCCTCTTTCAACGGGTGGTTCTTTATTGCTGAACTTGCCCCCTGAGCGGAGGCCCCTGATGATTCCACCATCCCTGGAAGATTAATATTTGAGTGGCAGTAGCAGAGGGGCAGGCGTATATGCAACAGCCAGAACAGCTGCTACAACAGAGTAACAGGGAGCCCAGTTACTTTGCCTTGATTGGGGTGACAGAAAAATGGCCACTCAAGTGAACGTGCTTTGTAGCCGTAGGTGTGGGGAACAGGAAAAAAAGAGTATTTGTTTGCTTATGCTATGAGCCAGATGGTAAGGTATCTTGTTCAATCATCATAATTCTGTTTTAGCCCAATTTTAGAGACAGGGAAACAGGTTCCCAAAAGAGGCTCAGTGCATAGTGGGTATAGGGTCATGTCTGGTTTTAAATCTTTGCCACCTTCTTGCTGTGTCTTTGGGCAGCTGCAAGGCTGTTTCTTCATCCATAAACTGGAAATGGTGTCTGCTTTACAGCAACACGGTAATGTCCTTTTGGTGCCCAATCAATGATAGTGGTTATTATTAAACGAAAGTCTAGGATTTGAACTCTGCTTCTCCACTTCACAAGCCTGGTCTCTGGTCCATCATTCCATTGACAAAGACCAGCCTTCTCCTCTCCTACCAGCAGGATCAGAGAATTCATATTCCCCAGCACCAGTTGCTGGTGTCGTTTTGCAAGAAGCATCACTTACAACACAACCAGTGTGGGTTGAACTGTGTTTCTGACAGAGTTCGTATGTTGAAGTCCCAACCTATGGACTTCAGAATGTAATCTTATTTGGAAATGGAGTCATTTCAGATGTAATCAGTTAAAATAAGGCTATAGCAGAGTATGGTGGTTCGTCTTCCAGCATAATTGGTATCTTAATAAAGAGGGGGTATTAAAAAGAAAAAGAGGTGATATTTGGCACAGTCATACACATGAGGAGAGCACCATGTAAAGACTGGTGTCTATGCTGCCATAAAACAGGAATTGTTAGAAGCAAGAAACCTGGAGTAGATCCTTCTGAGTGCCTTCAGGAAGAGCATGGCTTTGCGGGTACCTTGACCTTGAACTTCCAGCTTCCAGAACTGGGAGACAATACATTTTTATTACTTCAGCCACTTGATCAGTGGTACTTTGTTATGGACAGCACCAGCACAATGACCACAGAATGGCAGCTGTCCAAGATGATCAGACCGAGATTGACTATGGCAGAGGCTGTAGTCACTGTAGCCTCGCTGGGCATGGCACAGAGCCTGGCCAAAGCAGAGTTTGTCAAGCCTTAGTAAACTAAGTGTTTTAAAATAAATTGATATGTTTTTACTTACATATATTGATGTTCATCCATTTTTGTTACTATAATTAAATACCTGAAACAGGATAACTTTATGAAGGAAAGAGGTTTATTTTGGCTCAGCGTTTCGGATGTGCAAAGGGGCCACATTTGATGATGGCCAGAGACCCAAGGTGACACAGAGCATCATATGGAAAGACACAGAGAGCACACATGAGTGTCTCTTTTGGTCTCTCACTTTCCTTTTCTCCTTATAAAGTCAGTAGGATTCAGTTATGCGGGTTCTACTCTGATGACCTTATCTAATCCTGATCACTTCCCAAAGGCAAGGTCGGATTAATACCTCACAGTGGGGATCAAATTTTAACACATCAATCATTGGTGGACACTCAAACTATATCCACGCCACAGCAATATTCCAGTGTAACTACCACCTAGATGAAGATGTAGAACATTTCCAGCACCCCAGATTGTCTCTCGGTGTTCCTCCCCAGAGTAACCACTATTCTGACTTCTGTCCCCAACAAGTGGTTTTGTCCATTCTTGAACTTCATATAGATGGAATTATGCAGTATATGCTTTTAGCATCTGGTTTCTTTTGCTTGTGATTGTTCATGCAATTGATGCATCTTATTGAATACAGGTCTAGTTCACCCTTTTCCCATTGGTGTGTTGTACACCACTGTACAAATGCATCAAAATTTATTTGCCCATTCTACCATTGGTGGGTATTTAAGTAGTTTCCAATTTGGGCTCTTATAAATAAAACTACTATAAACATTCTGTATATGGTTTTTCGTTTTGTTTTGTTTTTTGAGTTTTTTGTGCTGGGATTAAACAATGGCCCCACACATGCTAAATGCATACTCTACTACTGAGGCACACCCCAACTCCATTGCATATGTTTTTTGCCAAACATATGCACTCATTTATCTTAGTGTGGAATTGCTGGGTCATGGAGTAGACATTTGTTTTACTCTAGTAGAAATTGCTGAATAGTTTTCCAAAGTGATTGAGCCAATTTATACTCCCTGATCCCTACTCACAGCCTTGCAATATATGAGCACTCCAGTAGCTCCATATCTCGATATTGTCCATCTTTTTATTTCTAATCATTCTGGTGTATGTGCAGTGGTACCTTATTGTGGTTTTAATTTGCATTTCTGTGATAGGTATTTCACTGAGTACTTTTCGTGAACCTATTGCCCATTTGTGCATGAATTTTTTGCCCACTTTTAAAAATTAGGATATTTATATTTTCCTATTTGATTTAGTGTTATTTATATATTCTAACTATATATATTATGTTCTTTATATATTGATGACTCTTTCAATAAAGTTTTGTCTCACTAAACATTTATACATAAGTACACCAATGATCATTTGAAACAGTTAAAATTGGACTGGGGATGTAGCTCAGTGGTATAGCACTTGCCTAGTATGTACAAGGCCCCAGGTTCAATCCTTAGCACTGCCAAAAAATAACAACCACCACCAAAAAACAAAACAAGACAGCAAAGCCTCTTTGACTCTAATCATGGAAATAAAAGCAATTTTTAGGTTTCAGAAAATGACTGCAGATGACATAACACATGCCACATTTCATGTGTACACAGTGGAGCTGGGCCCAGAAGACCCAGCCTGATTTTCACAGAGTTGAGCTGAACATTCACTCTGGACTGGGTTCTGGAGCACCTTCAGTTCAGTTTGGTTGAACAAGAATGGGTGAGGTGGTAGATATCGCTGCCTTCTTCTTCCTCTAAGTTGGGCTGATGGGGAATCTGCATGTCACTTGAGCTGAGAGAACCCAGCAGAGGGAATCTGCATGGGCTCATAGACGGTGAGGAACACAGGGAGACCCCAGGGAGAAGCATCCTCATCTGACTGGTTCCAGAGCTGGACTCCCACATTCTGCAGGATGCTCACAGTTTACCACAGGTTTGCCATATGGCAGGTGCTGGGGACCCACAGATGGTTAGGACTGTTGCTTCATCCTGAGGGAGCCACAGTGAAGGAGAAGAGTTAGATAATCAGGCAAGGCCTCATGACATGAAGGGCCAAGTTCAACAAGAGGCATCAGTCAGGCTGTTACAAGAGGAAGGGTAGAAGCTTCCAACTCTTCCTGGGGGTCTTAGCTCTGTGTGGGTCCCAGAGACATCTTCACAGTGGAGCTGATGTCACTTGAGCTGAGAGAACCCAGCAGAGGGTGGCAAGAAGGATGTTCCAAGTAGGACATTTCAGGGCCATGAGCGACAATCTTATTGCTGGAATGAGAGATGTGTCGGAGAACAGGGCAGGAGAGTAAGGGTGGCCCCATAGGTGGCTCCATAGTCAAAGAACAGAGCCTTTCCTTCCAGACTTCCAGCATGTTCTGGCCCATGGAATGGTCTATCTAATCTGTGGGTCACAGCTTTCTATGTCCTCCTGCACCCGGATCAAAATGAACTCAGTGAGTGGTTCTTTTGGGGATGACCTTTTCTGTTTAGTCACAATTTCTCATCCCTGCCCATAGTTAAAACTGTCTGCAAAACAGAATGTGCTACCTGGCCCTTCGTAGGCATTAGGCAGGTAGGGAGTCCATCTCTTTGCCTTACCTGAGAACACTTCTCTAACAAACTGTGACCTGTGATTCTGCATTGCTTTTCTTCTGGAGCTGGGATCTGGTGGGCAGGAGAGGAAGGAAGATGGTTCACTTGATGCCCAGATTTCTGGGCCTGGGGAGTGGGAAGAAGCAGGACAGAAGCTCTTGAATCAAGGGTGCCCTGGCCAGGGTGGGCTTGTCCTGATGGGGCCCAGGGTCCAGGTGGGCCAGACCACAGGCAGGTGGGAGAGCTGCCCGAAGAACATACCTGAAGACCTGGGCTTGTGCAAGGAATCTCCTGGCCTTGGTGAGCTCATGGGCTAGTCTCTTCAAGTCATCTCCTTCAAACAGTGGCAGTGGGGGATCCTTGGAAAGGAGAAATAAGTACCCATTAAATAACCAGATGGGATCTGAAAATCCCAAATTTCAGAAGTTTAGAGTAAATTAAATGCAGCCTTCCACCGAGGAAATTCTGTGGGCATCATTTTTCTATCAAGTTCAAGAGGATCATTAGAACCTATGACTTCACTAGATTTATTGCTTAGTAGATAACCTGGAACTTCACTGCATCTGTTGTTTAACAGATGATCTGAATATCTGTGTTTCAATGACTTAAACATCAGAGGACAGTCTACAGGGACTAAAGCACAGAGGATATGAGCATGGTGTCCTAGGCTCCAGCTTCACCCCTTCCTCTGATATGAGACATATTTCTCAACCTCTCCGAATTTAGCCATAAATCTAAGTGAGTATACCAGTGCCTGGGAGGATTAAAAATAAGGTCATCCATATAACACTCCCAAAACCTGCTTCGTTCCCAATGCAGAGAGGAGTCAACATCAAAGAAGAGCCTCAGGGTAGCACAACCCTTTTTAGTAACATTTTGTCTTAGGAGAGAAACAGAGATCTCAGAAGGAAACCCACACCCTTGAACATTTCATGGCACCAAACCATTTATTCAGCAGACCCCACGCTAGGCACCTCTTGACCTACCCTTTCACCAATGAAGCCTCTGGTGAGCAGACCGTGGATCCTGCAGAGCATGTCCTCGCTGACAGGGCAGTGATAACGGCCGCCGGTAAGGGAAGCCAGCTTCTTCAGGAACTCAACTGCTACTCTAGGGGAGGAGCAGAGGCCCGGGGTTCACGGAGGGTGGGGGAGGCCAGCTGACCTTCCAGGCCCATGGGGAGCTTAAGCTTGTAGGGCTGAGGGAAAGCAGCCTGACAGTGGCCGTTGCCTGCACCGCCAGGACCATCGTTAGCACAACAAGTACACTTCCTGGCCAGTTTATGGAGATTCACTATGCTACTGCTCCCATTTGGCCTGTATTTCTCAAAACACATGGCCAGCACACTCTGATTCCTATTCCTTTATTGGACATCTCTCAGTGCCTACGTGTAGTAGGCCTGTAAGGGACACATGTTTGATCTTTACGGAGCTTGCAGTGTAAGACAAAGAGAGAAAATGTGTACTTAAGTAACAATTTTGCTGATAATAAAGGGTTTTTGGGTTTTGTTTTGGTGCTGGGGATCAAACCTAGAGCATTATACATGCTAAGCACATGTTCTGCCACTAAGCTACATCCTCAAACCATAAAGTTTTTTTTTCCCTGAAGGAGCTGAGTGTTAACTAACACACATTCTTCTATAGTGGTCGTTGGTAAAAAGAATGATACTATGTTAATATGTCATGTTTTCCTCTCTAGATATTCACAAATGTGAATAGTCACATTCCCCCCACCCCCGGCAAATATTCACAAGTGTGTTCCTGAAAAAGGTCAGGAGGGAAAAGATGACATGACTCAGTGAATCAAGCCTCTTTCACAGAAGAGTAGGCTGTTGATGGGTTGATTTGGGGTAGAAAGAGGAGTTTTTGCTCTGTGGTGTAATATCTGCCCAGATTCTTTAAAAAGAAAAACAATCCATCTCCTATTTCTTGACTTTAGGACAAGGGCTTAGGAGAGGCCAGGGTCTAAGGAAGGTAAGAAGCTCAGGTCCCTCCCTCACCCCAGGCAGGTGGCCATGGGAGAAGCAGCAAGCTCAGCCTGAGTCCTTACTGCCCACCTGTCTGTGCAGCTCGGGGAGATGGTGTGCACCTTCACGTCCCTTTCCTTCTGGAGTCTTTGGACTGCATCAAGAACAAGGCTGCAGCTTGTGTCTGGCTTCCCATCCGTCAGCAGGTATAATCCTTGCACATCGTGAAAACTGAAAGCTTTCTGAGACAGCACAGGGATGTTGTCACTCTTGGGAGTCAGGGCTCACCAGGAAGGGCAGAAACCAATTGCCTGACAGTGGTCCCTGATGTCCCTGAGGGAAAATGTGTCTACAGATTGGGTGCTACAGACTTGTCCATTAAGACTGAGACTCCCCTTTCAGCCTAAACAGATCAAAGAAGTTGCTGAGGTTCAGGGATAGGACCACAGCCCACTGCCTAACTGGTTAACCCCAAGTGAGTCACTTAGCCTCTCTGAGCCTCTGTCTTCATTTTAAAGTGAGAACAAGAATCCTTTCTCACTGGGTTGTTGGGAAGATAAGAAACATTTTGTAAATCACGCAACACCAGTATAGGGGATAGTGGTGTTTTTTCCTGTTCTTCAGGGTCAGGTTTAATGGCAGCACTTGCCGATAATGCTTGCAAGATTGAGGTGCTCCCCTGAGCTTGCAGATGGGTCACCCACTGCATAGCTTCATGACACGCTGCATCTGTGGTCTCCACCAGAGTGTCCTGCCATGGCCGGAGGCCCTCTGAAAAGCTGAGCAGGTTAAAACTGGGGAGGAAAAGAGAAGAGGGAAGGGAGAAAGAGATTGGTCAGAACAACCTGGGTTGAATTCTGCTGAGGTCACCTCCGTGGGGATCATTCACTGAAGACGCTTGAAACGAGTGGGCCTTGGAGAGGGCTGTGAATCCCCTGAGATAGAAATAGATTTAACTCCCAGCTCAGCCACTGATTGAGTATGTGATCTTGGGCAAAGTATTTAACCTAAGGACTGAAGAAATGATGTAGTCTCCATGGATGTTTACTCCTAATAACATTATGACAAGAACAAGTTCCAGCCTAGAAGCAGTATTTCCTGCTCTCCTCTTTCTGGATAGGAAGGATAACTTCCTGTATTTAAAAAAATCAGGTTCAGACCAGGTGTGGTGGTACACATTCATAATTCCAGCATTCTTGAAGTGTGAGGCAGGAGGACCTCAAGTTTGAGCCCAGCCTGCGTGATTTAGCAATTTAACGAGAACATATCTCAAAATAATAAAAATTTAAAAGGCTAGACATGTGGCTCAGTGCAAAGGCCCTGGGTTCAATTTCCCAGTACCACCAAAAAAAAAAAAATCAAGTTCAAGGGCCAGGGGTAGGGGTCTGTTGTGGGGCACTTTCCTAGCGTGAGAGAGGTCCTGGGTTTGATCTCCAGAACAGGAAAAAAAAAGTCCAGTTCAGCTGTAAACTGGAATTCAAGGCCACATGGTGGTACTTTTGCTGTGCTTATAACTATCTCTGGGCTTGAATGGAATTCTAAAAACATTTATTTTCCTTCTGCATCACAGCAGAATACAATGGTCCTTCTTGCACCGTGTTATTCAGAAGAGCATTCCAGATATTTCCAGGCTGGTTGGAAATGTGAGGAGGAAGTGTATTTGTCTGGGGAAATCCCAGCTCTGTCTCCTACCTGTCACAGCGCTTCCGCAGCTGCTCCCAGATCAGCAGAGTCATCTCTGTCTTCACCTGCTGCAAGTAGGGGCCCACAGACCCTGATGTGTCCAGCAGGATGCACACTTTGCTCTCCAGGATGGCACCAAAGAGTCGGCGGCTCCCTGTTCCAAGTGGGACAGAGGCAGGGTCCTTCCCCTGTTCCATTGGGGCAGTGGAAGAACCAACAGACTGCTGCAAAACAGACCAGCTGCTCTCCAGGAAAAGATGGACTGCACCAGCTGGACCCATGGCCCAAGGGCCTCCCAGACTCATATGGGCCATCTCTGGCAATGTTCATGACAAAGGGAGAATATGAGAAAGCCAGCTGGAAGCAGGTGGGGAGCTCTATGAGTATTTCCAGCCAGTCAGGCCACAAGGAACCGCCAACCACAAATGGCCTGCTGATCCTCTTTAGGAACCAGACAGTAGAAACAGTGCAAGTTCTGCTGATTTTAACCACTTGAATCTAACTCTGCGTATTTCATCCATCTCCATCACTGTTACCCTTTCCCAGATATCTTTTTTTTTCCTAGTACTTAGGATTAAACTCAGAACATTTACACTGAGCTGTATTCCCAGACCTTTAATTTTTTTTAAATTTTGAGTTAGTGTCTTAAGTTGCTATGTTACCCAAGATGAGCTTAATTTTGTGATCCTCTTACCTCACTATCCCAAAGTGCTGGGATTACAGGTGTTGTGCCATCATGCCCAGCTTCTCAGCTATCTTATTCTTCCATCTAGGCTATGGCTCAGTCACCCTCATTTCACTTCACTCTCTTGAGGTTTTATTTTCTAAGCAGCAGCCACAGGGATTTTTGCAATCACTGACTTGACTGCTTTCCTCTTATTTAAAATCTTTTAATGGCTTTCCATCGCTCTAATGAATAACAAAATCTGTGCCATGGCTACATCTCTCGGACGGCCTCCCCCTGGACCTTACTCACCTCATACTAGCTTCCTTCCTTTCAGTCTCTGTACTCAGCATCCTGGCTCCTGCTCAGCACCCCAGTCCAAGCCAGTCTCTTTACTTTTGCCAATTAACATCTGTGCAATCTTCAGATCTCAGCTCTAATATCTCCTCCTCAGAGAAGCCTGCTTTGATCTTCGTGTCCAGGCCAAATGTCTCTCCAAGTACCATGCTCCTTCTCTCCCTAGACTTGACACACTTGTGATATCAGATTTGTATGTGATTCTATGTCTAACATCTGTCTCCTCATAGACCATGTTCTCCCTGAGCTCAGCGACCATGGTGGGTTTTGCCTGCCCTTCCACCCTCTCCCTAGCACCTAACAGGAGAACAACACTTATCTGTTGAGAGAGAGAGATCCCCTACATAACTTTAGAAGTATTGGTGTTCAGATGTGTATTTGTGCGTGAGGTGTGGGACTCGACTACAAAAGAAGTACCTGAAGTATCTGTGTGTGGTGTTCACACTCATCCTTGTGGTTGGTGTGACCTGGGAATGGAGAGAGGCCCCCTCCCTCTTTGCTCCACCCTAGCATCTGATCAGACAATGACACCTGGAGTTTGTGCCCCACGCAGAGGCTTGGGAGAACAGCAGTCACTGACCCACACCATAGTCCCCAGGGACTGCTCAGAACAGGAACAGCTCTATTGCTGAGGACTGGACCTAATGAGCTTGGCCTGGAACCTGTATGGCCCACACAGGCTGCCTGTAGGATCTTTATGTAAGATTCCTTCCTCCTTCATCCTATTGTTCCTGGAACCCTCCAGGCCCCAAAGCCTACGTTTTCTTGGCCTTGATGCCCCAGATGGTTTCTTCATACCCAGCCCACCAGCCTCTCCTCACCCACTCTCCCTGTTTGCCTCTCTTGGAGGTGACTTGACACTCTCTGATAATAACAAGAGCGGCTTCTTCTTGGTCAGGATCCCTCCCAGCTCCGCCTCAATGGCCAGTTTGATGGGGTTCTTGTGGGGAGGGTGTCTTAGTCATATGCAGGCAGGTAAATTGTGCAGATGGTCTTGCAGGACAGCCTGGACAGGCATGAGTTCACTCTGGGGTTCCATGGCCATGCTCCCCCTTCTGCTGTCCGGCACCTTGCTTGACCTTTGACCCCACCTTGCTTGACCTTTGAACCCCAAACTCATGTTGCTCATACATGACCCTCCTGGCTTAATTCCCTGACCTGACCCCACTAGAGGACCTGATCTTGGAAAGACTGACCCTGGGGTCCCTAGGGTTGGCCTTCCACTGCCCCTGATGTTCCTTACCCTCCAGGACAGCAGACAGACTCACCTGACAGCAGCCACTGCAGCCTCTGGATATAGCACCTCATCACCTTCTCCAGGCACATGATGTACACGTCCATTTCCCTGAGTGTCCACTGAATGTGTCTCACCACTCCCTGGGTCAAGGCAAGCAAAGACAAATAGATGCTTCCCATCAATTATTATTTCACAGTTTCATTACCCCCAAATAGTTTATTCCATTATGAGCATCCAAATATCTGTTAAGCATACATCATTGTTTATTTAAAAGCTTTCCCCACTTTTATTAAATTACCAAACTTAGAGTTCTATGAAGGAGTGGGAGAATTAGGATGATGGTTTGTGGCAATTGTGGTCATTGTAATTAACAAAACCCACGATATCTCTAAGTTTTAAAACAGAAAACCCCTAATGGAGGGATAGGAGGCTCATAAATTTCAAATTAAAGTATAGTCTTGGGGAGAGAGAGGGTGGCATGTAAAAAAACCTGAAGTTCTTTTAATGGATATTTTTGAATTTTGTGGCTATTTTTAGTTCCCTCTAATGTTGATAATGTGCTATAAAAGGGAAATGATTTGATTTTCCTTTTGTACTAAATTTACTTGCTCCAGCATCAAAGCAATGTAAAAAAAAAAAACCACCCACAAGACTAGAAAATAGAGAGAGAAACCCCTTACCTCTTCTCATAACCCCAGTTGCTATCATCCTAAAAGAATCATCATCAGTGGTGGGGTATCTAGTTATTTTGGAGGAGTACTTCAGTCATTGCCTTATGTGCTCGGCACTTGTTTCTTATTCTTTCTCTCGTGAGTCTCTGTATCCCTGAAGTGTGATTTCAGGCCCTCTGGGGGCTTGAGTCTTTTCTTGCAACAGGATTCTGTATCTCCTGTTGGCTGAGGGAAGTCAAACTTTGGGGCTGGGGTTCTTAGAGCAACAATAGAAGCTGAGGTCTCATGCTCTGCTTTCCACGATTTAGAGCTGACAAGAGGCAAGGACACCAGGGGAGGAAAACACCACAAACAGACTTACATTGATCTCTATGCTGGGGAAGACACTGCAGTGTTTGACCGAACTCCGTGCTGACTTTTGATGGGTGCAGTTGGGACCCAGGCATCTGGATATCTCCATCTTCAGTTTTTTCAACCCATAATTTGCTATCCACTTTAGAATAAAGAAAAGAACTATTTAAAAAATTAAAAAAAAGAAAGAACTATTATCTAGGTAATTCAGCCTTTACTAAGTGATTGTTTGAGTTATCTGTTAAAACTTCATGTTTGAAATGTGAGGTTCCTGGGTCCTCACTGAGCACCCTCCATGTGCAGATTCTTTCCCCAGCTCTGGGGCAAGAGATGCACAAGAAACGGAACAAGAAACAAAATTTACTGAGTACCTTTTAGTCCCTTCTTTAGTGAACATTATTTTGCTTCCCCAACATCCATTTAAATCCTCTACCACAAAATTTGGGTGGAAAACCCCAGTTGGTCTGAAGTTCGGACTCTAAAACAGTCAGGAATCTCAGTGTCACAGTGAGAGGTGCCAGAACAGCATGCTCAGGGCGTTCAGAGCACGGCACCCAGGATAGCCTGGTAGAACGAAGCTCAGAGTTTTACTGAATGGTTGTAGGAAGAAAGACGGTATGAACAAGAAGGGCATTTCTAAACTGGGTGTGGTGGTGGACTTCTGCTAGCCTTTCCCTCAGGAGCTAAGGCAGGACGATAGTCACAAGTAAAAAGCCAGCCTGGGCCTCATAGTGAATTCAAGGCCAGTATAAACCACATAGCAAGGCCCTGTCTCAAAGGCAAACACCAGAATTTCTATTGCTTGCAACCCAAAGGATCTGATATCGCTAAAGCACTTTCCACAAAATGTACTTTAATTGATCTTCACATCACCTCACCCCTCTCCCCTGTAGTACTAGGCATCGAGCCCAGGGTCTTTGCACTGAGCCACATGCCCAGCCCTTTGTTTTTTTTTTTTTTTATCATTTTGAGACAAGGTCTCATGAAATAGTGGAGTTACCCAGGCTGGGCTTGAGTTTGTGATCCTCCTGGTTTTGGTTCACGGAGTGCTGGGATTACTGGCAGGTACCACCATGCCAGACTCTCATTGCTTGTCTTCACTTCACAAAGAAAGACATTGAGACCAAGTGTAGCTATGTGTCTTCCCCAAGATCACCTAGCAAAAAAGTGGCAGGCCCAGATTTTGGACTTAGGTCTATTTAACTGTTATTCTATTTGCCACACTAAAGAGTCATTCTTAGCAGGTCTGTTGTTTTTCCAAGCATGCGCACCCTCCTAGAATTAGTGGTTGGTGGTAGGAAGTATTGTCTAGGGAGGTATGTGGTCTGGACAACTTAATACCTCTTGGCTTGAGCAAACTGTGTCTTTCTTGGGCAACTGAATGGAAGAGCTTGTTCTTCTTATACTTCTTCCTTGAGGGTACTTCTTGTATACCGATCCTAGGAAAATAGAGCAAATTCACCTTGTGCATCTTTCTTCCCTTCTCCTTCCCATCACTACTCCCTTCCTAGTGTCAATTTCTCTGTCAGTTAAATCAGTTGTAAAATTCCTTAGCTGAAATTTGCTGGAGAGATAGAAAGGAAGGCTATTGGGTAGATGGGTGAAGGCTGCCTAGGACCTCTCTTCTCCATACAGCAATGAATGGTTGCTGGAATGGGGACCATTTCACAGAATCCATCATGCTGGCTAGGGGAATCTCCTCCATCCCCTTCCCAGTAAGTCTCAGAGCTAGGGAAACTGCCCCTCATGGATGGCACCAGAGTGCCCAAAGACTGCAGGAGATCTCATCTTCAATATTGACTTGGCTCCTTCTCTGGCGGCATCAAGACTTTGCAAGTCCATTTCCCCGGACTGGGAGAATTGAGTTGTTTGAAGACAGGCCTGTTTCAGGGGCACTGCGGGGAGTACAGGTCCTGTGGTAACTGGAGGGATCTGCTTCCTGCGTGGCCTGTTATCCTTCAGTTCCCACAGGGCTGGGGGCTGTTTAGATACTCATGCAGTCTCTACCTTACCTACATTATTCCCAGTCTCTGTGTAGAACAGGGAAAGAGTCGTCTCTGCTGCCTGTGATTTGGTCTTCCTCCTCCATTCTGCTGTCCCTTCTTTCATGGGCTGGGCTGTAGTAAGAAGACATTTGGCATGTTGGCTGGGGCAGCCTCATAAGTTCCTGGGCTTCAGCTGCGTATCCTGATTTAGAGAGGTCTCAATGTCAACTATCCTCCACCCCCTGGGAATGGAACTCCAAGATAGCTTTGAGGCAAACTCTTGCCCCTACCCAGAGTCAGTCCCCTGGCCTCTCCTGGACCAGTGATAACCACAGTTACTGTCCCCAAGTCCTGATATTCACCAGGCAGGGTGGTAAGTGCTTTGTATACACTGTGTAATTTCATCCTCACAGTGTCCTAGGTCATAGATGAGCTAAGTGGGACTCAGAGCTAGTAAGTAGAACAAAGATCCCTCCCTGGTCTTGCTGACTGCAGAACTCGGCCTGGAGCCACTCTGCTGTATCTTTGACCTCAGAACAAAGGTACACAGTCTTAAGTTTATGAGCTGAGTGCTTTTGTAAAAGTGCTGATTTTCCGTCACAACCAGCTGTGAGCCTTAGATCCTTGGGAATAAAATTAGGATCTTATGGAGAGCATACTACAAAGGACTGATTGTCACAGGCTTTTTACATGGGACCCTCTTGGAAGATGTGTGGTACATGATCAAGACTCATGATCACTGGTGATTTAGTCACCATCATCATCATCCTTTGCCACACTGCAGATTGAATTTAGGGCCTTCATACCAAGCTACATCTCTAGCCCCTTTTTGTATTTATTTTTTTATTTTGAGACAGGGTCTTGCTAAATTGCTAAGTTGCTCAGGCTGGGCTCAAATTTATGATCCTTCTGGCTCAGCCTCTCTGAGTGCTGGGATTACAGGTATGTGTCACCATGTGGATATTCACCATCATTATTAATCCACACCCCAGCAATGTCCAAGCCATACCACCATTCACTGCCTGCCCACAGCCTTGCCTTACCTGAGAAGATGCCCACTTTGCCACTGAAAGGATGACATTGCAGAGCTTTTGATGGCGGGCTCCTCTCTCTTTCCGGGTCATCTTTAATGTTCTAGAAAACAGGCCCTATTTCCCATCAGAGGCCTGTTTCTGTGGCAGGCAGCACCCCAGGCACCCCGATTTCATTCTATCAACCTGGAGCTTTGGTAGCTTTTTTTAGCTAAGGGACTCAACTGCTTGCACATGTTTTGCCCATCTTCTGCAGAAAATTCAGAGGGGTACTCTGGGTTTTGGGGTGAAAAGTGTGTGAATGTGCATATGAATGTATGTGGTATGAGAGAAGATGAGAGCTGTGAGGGTTTGCCAGAATTTTGCTTACCAGTTATCTGTCCCTCATCTTACTAGACTGAGATTTCTAGGCCTCTAGCATGACAAACCATTCAGGTAATTTCTGGGCCATCTTGAGTACCTTGGTTTTAAAGGGGGGAGTTTCTTCCTTACTGGGTACAACTGGAATGTGGTAAAAGTTAAACAAAGGCACCCAGGGCTTCATGCCAGCTAAGGAGAGCTCTAGGTGAACTGCTATGGAAAGGGCCTGCCTGGAATTCTGCTAACTCTGGGGACTCCCCAGTCTCATGTCAGGAGGGCCTGTTAGAGGCTATGCCACAACCTAAGATCCCCTGTTCTGAATTTGCTCAGGAACCACTGAAGGTCTAAGAGGAAAAACCTAAAATTCTAGAGTTTCCCTCAGAATTTAGGAAGGCACGAGAAGGTGGTGTATGAAAAGCTGGTAGAGTTCTTTTCAGATGAAGCAGTGTCTGTGTGCACAGAATCCCCTGGAAATGCAGCTACACACTGTCTAGGATGAATGACTTCATACTGAAAATATGCCGTGTTCACAAAAGTCTCAGTTAGTGAGCTGCTGAAGAACCCTGGTTTCACTGCCCCACAACACTTCTGACTGCTGAGAAGGGGTGGGAATTTTGTCCAGCACACATTTGACAGGCTGTGGATGGAGATAAGTCTCTGGCAGGCACAGGTGCCCCTCAGGCTCCCATGAGGCCCCTGCTAAGCCTTGGGTTTAAATACATAATTCCTTTGCTCCTGAGACCCTCCCAGGCTAAGCTATTACATGCTATGGTGAGTGCCAGTTCCATGGAGTTCCTAGTACCAGTCTAAGGAACAAACCTAAGATAACCAGGCAGAACAAAAGGTGAGGTAGGGGAAACCAGAGGTGCACCCAGAACTGAGAAGTAGGTCCTCTCCTTGGAGGCCAGGATGGGAGGCACCCATGGGACACACCCCTGGAGTTTCTACCCCTGGGGCCTGGGGCCTTGCCCTTGTCATTTTAAGAGCTAGAAAAGACCAGGAGACAAACTAGAAACACAATCCTTTGTGTTATTATGGGGAGGAGTCAAACCATTCTGGCCATCGAGGGGACTGTAGATTTGGGAAGAGGTGATTTCTTGGGCTGACTTCTTTGCTTGAGCATCTTTGGCTTTTCTTTTGAGAGAGCTGCATTTTCCAGTTCTTTTCCCAAATGGTTCTTCAGGGAGGCTACCAATAAGGCACACTAGAACAAGGATTGGGAGGGTTAGTTAGTGGCAACCCAGCCACTGTGGACAGACAGACACACATACATACATAGCAGGAGAGAGTCCTTGGCATCCCCCAGTCCATGCCTCTTTCTGTCTCAACCCTGGGGCTGAGTGCTGTGGATCAGTCTATGAACAATAATAAGTATGATGAATGGAAGGCCTGGGATGCACCGGACACTGGGCTAGTTAATAGCTGGGAGTCCCAAGCCTTCCTGCCAACAAGACATGCCACCTGTGCCATAGGGTGGATGCTATCTTATCTCATCTTACAGATAAGGAAACGAAACCTGTGTTAGCTTAAGGTTCTTTTCAAGGCCATACTACTAGTAGGTGGAGGAGGGTGCAGAGTGCTCCAGGTCCTAATTCAGGGTTATTTCCATTTAAGACACCTGGGCATACACAGGGGCTGGTCACCTCATCATGCACCCAGGTTTGACTCCAGGCCTGGGGAAAATCACAGTATAATGCTTATTCCTTTACCTGCAAATTTCTCAAAGGCCTGAAAACTTCTCCAGGAATTATTCTCAATCAAATTACCTGAGAACACTATTCAAATGTACATAAGCATCCCAAGGAAGGGTGGATGAAGTCATTTTTGTCCATTAACACCTGGCGAATGGGTTTGTCAGATGTGGGAACTGGACTGACGTGTGCCTGAGAAGCAAGGATTTACAGAGCACCAGAGGGACCCTTTCAAGGAGGACAGCTAAGGCATCTTTAGAGGAGCCACAGATCCACAGATCCATTGGCCCTGGAGGGAAAGAACACAAAGACGTGGCCCTGTCCTCCTAGGACATCAGTTTAGTGGGGCAGATGAGTCATTTTGCAAATGATGGTAATTAACATGTGAGTCAGGAGGCCTTGACCGAGGGTGCCTATAAGTGCCCTCATGGTTTGAATGGCCCCAGATCTCTATCTCCAGTCCATTTTTTCCCACCTGCCTATAGGATACCCTCATTTGTCACCTCACAGGCCCATAAAATTGCATTTGTCCTAAGGCCCTTTCTCTGAACCCCCCACAGGCTCCTTCACTTTTCTCTCAGTAAATAGCATCACCCTCTACTGGGTTTCCTTGTGAGGAACTTGTGAGTTACTGTGGATTTCTTCTCCCTCACCCTGCACATTCTATCAGTTACAAGTTTAGTCAGTTCTCCTTGAAATGTTCTCATGTCTACTTCCTTATTTCCATTCTCATTGCTCCTGACATAATATGGTCACTTCCTACCTATTTAATGGCACTTTGTACTGAAACAGCAAGTACAAAGGCCCTGAGCTTAGGAGTGGCTTGATATGTTCACGGAGCTCAAAGGAGGTCAGAATATGTAGAACATAGACCAAAAACCAATGACATAGGAAATCCCCATGTTCCATTGGAAGCCTTGGGTGTCAGTGGATTAGGACACAAGGAGAGAACTTGGGCTGGGGACGTAGCTCAGTGGTAGAGCCCTTGCCTAACATGCAAGAGGCCACAAGTTTCTTCCCTAGAGCCACACACACACACACACGCACGTACACACACACACACATACACACACACACACACACACACACACACACACACACGGAACCCGATATGGAATGACCTGCATCCCCTAAAAAGATATGCTGCAGTTTGATCCCCTGGTGCCTGGATGTGACCTTACTTGGGAAGAGTGCCTTTGCAGGTATCATTGAGATGTAAGTTAAGATAAGGCTGCACTGGAGAAATACACATAGAGGAGACAGCCATATGAAGATGAAGGCAGAAATCGGAATTATGCTACCAGAAACCAAGGAGTGCCAGGAATGGCTGAGGATGAGGACCTCTTCCTCTACCAAACTTTAGTCAGGCTCCTCTGAGACATTTCTTCAACGAGACCTTCATCCTGGGCTGGTAAAGCCTGTTCTAGCAAAGAATTCTGCTTATTCAACTTAGTGACAACACTGCACCCTTGATATCTGGTCAAATTCTTCATCCTCTATCCTTGATATCTAAGTCCTTAGCCTTTCTTTAGCAAAGATCCTGTTTAGCAGGAATCTCCTACTCTTGAAATCTAATCGTGCTGCTTTTAGTAATTTTCCACCTACTTGAGGTAGGATAGAAGAAATAAAGATAAGTAAAAAGGAGGCAAGGAAAATTGTAGTTTTAATACTATACTTTTAAGAAAAACACAAAGTCACCCAAGCTACGATGCCTTTTTCTCTTACAAGACACCCCCCCTAAAAATTCCTAAGGGTCTTAAAGATGCAATAAGCATGCAAATTGGGCTTGTGCTTTTCCCTGTAAATTGCTCTTGTTTGCACAGACTTCCATCCTCAAGAAAGCACTATTAAGTGGGCAATGTAACTCTAAACTTCAAACACTTGCAGAAGGTTTGCATTCTAACATAGCCCACTAAGTGTGTAGCCTGACAGACAACAGGAATATGCCTCTCACTCACTCATCTTCAGGATACTCCCAAACCTTTCCATGCCTCTCACTATGTGTCCTAAAACTCTTTTCTATAACGTAAGTCAACAAACCTACAACATACCCCATGAGTGAGGTGAGTTAAGGTCCCCATCTCCTTTTTGGGGTACCTCCTAGAACCCCATCTGGTGACACACTGACTGCTTATTGACTAAAAATCCTGTCTTATCTTTGCTGTTGTCAGAGTTGAGTTCAATCTCTCTCCTCTATCATTATAGTCTTTTTTTTGAGACAGGGTCTCGCTAAGCAGTTCATGCTGGTCTTGAACTCACTACATTGCCAAGGATGGCTTCAAACTCACAGCAGTCCTCCTGCCTCAGCCTCCTGAGTGCTGGGATTACAGGTACGTGCCACCACGCCAGACTATCACAATAGTTTTAAATAAATTCTTCTTTGCCATTTATAACAAGCATTCAGTACAATTTTTCCTCCTTAAACACTGGCCCTCGCCAAAAGCTAGGAAGAGGCAAGGCTACCCAAGGTGTGTCCCTGCTGATACCTTGATTTCAGATGTGTAGCCTGCAGTGATGTAAGAAAATAAATGTCTCTTGTTTTAAGCCACTTTGTTATGGCAGTCCCGGGGAAGGAAGACAGAAGCCAGCACAGACATTTGGCCCACGCCCAAGGCATACCTTTTGGGAGTAGTTGAGGGCCTTTTCCATCTCAGATGTGATGGCATTAATGTCATCACTCTCATAAATGCCTGGAAACAAAGCACACTGTGAGTGTTGGGGAGGAGGTGTGGGTCCTGACAAGGTTACATATCTGGATGCACAAGGGCCATGTGGAGGCAACACAAGCCCAAGGGACAAGGTGGGACATCAGTGGGCTGAACTGACCAGTTCCCATTCCAATACTATCCCACAGTGAGTGGTCACCAGCAGCGAGGCTGACCTGGGACCCAGTGCCCTGACACTCCCCTAAAGAATAGAGTGGATTAAGTGCAAAGGTCCCACCACTCCGTGGAATTAAAACACTCATCCTGGGACTGTTTACAGTAGCCGAAGTCTGTAGTGAACACCAATGTCTTGTTTGAGAGGGACTTCAGTTGTGATGGCTACAACACCACATCCTAATGCTGGCCTGTCTGGGCTCAACTCTTGGCCTCTGTGTCTCCGTTTCCCATCTGCAAAATGGAGCCAATAATCACCTAATTCATAAGGTTATTGTGGGGAGTGAGCCATAACATATGTAAAATGCTTAGAACTGTGTCTGGCATCTAATAGCTGTTCTATTAAATGTTTGCTAATATCAGTAATAATCAATGATAAATGTACATGCCCAGCACTTTTCATGGAAAGAAAGAGCTGGGGACTACCCCAGACTTTCAGCTCCTGTTATGCCACTGAGTTTGTGACCACATGCATGTCATGGCTCTGGAAGTCACCTCTCTGTCTATGAACCAGGGAGGTTGGAAGGCACGTGTGTCTCACCATCTCAGTCACTCTCATATGACTGTCATGGTATTTGTGTCTGTATACTACTTAAGCCATTATTTACTTCATATATATATATATATGGATACACACATATATGTGTGTCCATATATATTTAATACATTCACTAGCTGTTCACTTGAAAGTATATTTTAAAAAGAAAATTGATGTCACGGCAAACAATGGAAAGTCAGCATTTTTCTATGATTCATTAAAACAAGCATGTAACTATCATGCACACAAAAGTTGTACCATTTACCATTAACAGTAGGTCACTTATGAACATCCCACACTCTGAGAAATGCTAATCTAGGGGATCTTAAGGTGCCTTCTAGATCAGATATAATCATCTAAATCATGGGGTTATTGTGGGGAGTAAAATATTTTTCAAGGTTTACATTGAAATTTTTTGAATTGTAGTAAAACATGCATTTTTTGTGTGTGTGCTGGGGATCAAACCTGGGGTCTTGTGCATACAAAGCAAAAGCATTCAATCTGCTACTGAGCTACACACTATCAGTCTTTAATCATTTTTAAGTGTACAGTTCAGCAACATTAAGTACATTCATGTTGTCATGCAACCATTACTACTGTTCATTTCTAGAACAGGAGATTTTATTTTATTTTGTGCTTGAGATTGAAACCAGAGTCTCACACATGCTAAACATGCTCTGCCCCTAGTTTTATATGTGCATTTTAAAATGCGAGTTTCACATTCTGCTTTTTATATCTATGGCATAGGGAGCTATGTCAGTGTTGAGACAACCATCTGGAAAGAAACAGGCAGAAAGAAGAGGCAACACTTACGCACCTGTGTCTCCAAACCAGTGGAAGCGGCCACCCGTAGCCCGGGTGACATCCCTGTAGGCACTGGCTGTGTCTGAGCGGCTAGCATAGCGGGCAAGAGGCATGCTGTCCATCTGTGGCTCACCCACAGAGAAGAGACACACGTTCAGCTGAAGGTTGCAGCCTCCACAGCTTTCAGCCATGTAGGCGCTGAGTGTGGACTGCGGGAGGAGAAGGTAGGATGGGCCCACAGCTGAGGGCTTGGGAGCTGCTGGTCTCCTGTCAATTCAACCTAAAATATTTCTCTCCTCTCTCTCCACCTCCCTCCCTCCCTCCCTCTCCCTCCCTTTCTTCTCTCTTTCTCTTCCCTCCCACTCTCTCTCCCCTCTACCTTCTCCCCACTTCCTTCTTCCCTCTCCCTTCTCCCCTCTGTCTTCTCCCTTTTCCCCTCTTCCTTCTCTCTGTTGCTTTCTGTACCAGGGATTGATCCTTAACACTCAGCTACATCTCCAGGCCTTTAAAAATAAAAAAAAAAATTGTTTTTGCAACAGGGTCTCACTAAGTTGCCCAGGCTGGCTTTGAACTTGTGATCCTCCTGTCTCCCTCCCAGAGTGCTAGAATTACAGGTGTGTACCACTAATAATTTTCTGGGAGCCCACAGTGTCCTTGGTCTAGTAGTTGGCACTGAAGAGAGAAAGAGATGAGTCTGGGTCAGAATTTCTCTCAACATGTTTTTTGTTTTTGTTTTTTCGATTTTTGAGACAAGGTCTCCCTATGTAGTCCAGGCTGGCCTTGAACCTCCTGCCTCAGGCTCCTTGCCTCAGGCTCCTGAGTGCTGGTATACGTCACCACAATGTATTCCGTGTGGTGTTACAGGCATGCACCACCACAACGGATTCTCTCAACATTTTAATAGGGTGTGATGAAGAGCTGAACCCAGAGCTTGGTTCCTCCAAGCCTGTCTGTGGTAAGAAACATCGATATCTCAACAAGTTTACTGGAAATGCAGCTTCTCGGTTTCCATCTAGACCTGCTGGACCATGAGCTACATGCTAAGGAGATTCCTAGGTTTGTAAGTGTGTTAATGTTTTAGCAGGGTTGGTTTAGAAAATCGTACTGGACTGGGACTGAGACTCAGTGGTAAAGCTCTTGTCCTCGCATGCACAAAGCCCTGGGTTTAATCACTACCATCACCAAATAAATAAACACATAGATAAAAAGAAAAAATTGTGCTGGAGAAGTCACTGTGAGGCATCCACCTAGGGGAAGACAGACAGGGTCACAAAAGATAGGGGCTACCCAGGATAGCACGGCCTACCCACCACGTCCTGGTCAGGGATGCCTCCCGTGAAGAGGTAGATGCCCTGAGACTGGTGTTTGTCTTTGTCACTGAAGTCCACTTCCACAGCCTTTCGCAGGGCACCGAGGACATTCCTGCTGCCTTGACACTGCAGGCTCAGGGCCCACCTGGAGATGAGGCAGTGCATGTGAGGATGAGGTTGAGGGCAGCAGACGGAAGGTTGTTTTCTGACTTCTCCCCATGGCTTTTGGAGTCAGCTTTTGGAGGAGACAATAGCTGCCCTCATTCACAGTGGCACCAGATCTCTGCTGTCTCCTACCTCCAGGCCCTCTGCAAATTGTCATGGCTCACAGGAACCATCTCAGGCCTCCAGCTCTCGATTGTGCTTCCAAACCTGTAAACAAAGCACAGGATTGTTCACAGAAGAGTGTGTGGCCACCCCACAGCCCAGCTCTAGTTGGGCTCCACAGGCTTTTAGGGAGGCAAAATTCTGATGACCACCCCCTTCAAAAAAAAACCATATTAGGCTGTCACTAACCCAGCCATGAGATTTTCTGGCTGGTCATGACCTGTCCCAGCAAATTCCAGCTCTCAGGCAAAACAGCCCAGAACAAGGACCAGCTTTGGTCAGCCTCCTTCCTGACACATTACATTGACTGTAGCAAGTCTGTGTATACTATAGTGCAGGAAAATCCTGAGTTTGACCTATGTAAATCCTCCATCATCTGCTGTTTCTGTCATGCACAATTCTCCCTCTCACACTCATATACACACTGAACTACCTAACGGCCACCAAATTTCCATCATATGTCACACCTCTGTGTTTCCCTTCATGCTGTTCCCTCTCCCTGGAAGGCCCTTCCTCCCCACTGAACATCATCCCAATGAAGTGGGCACTGACTCATTGGTCAATGCTGAAGGGGCATTTCCTCTGTGGAGAGGTCTTGATCCTACTGAGCCCAGGCGGAAGGGGCTCATCCTGCCTTCAATCCCTCACAGTCCCATATCCTGCCTTCTACTTATTTTCAGTCAGTTGCACTTATTTCTTCTTAATATAGCTGGCTTCCACTACTAGGCCATAAGTTCCTAGAGGACAAGTGTTGTGAGTACTTCTGAATGCCCAATGCCAGCACAATGATTGGTACATAGTAAGTTTTCAGTGAAACTTTGTCAAATGAATGAATGGGTAAATACATGAATGAAAACATTAAAAATGTTTCCCTAAGTGTGTGTGTGTGTGTGTGTGTGTGTGTGTGTGTATGTGCGTGTGGTACTGGAGACTGAACTCAGTGCCTTCGCACTGAGCCCAGTCCTTTTTTATTTTTTATTTTGAGATAGGATCTCATTAAGTCAGTAAATTGTTCAGGCTGAGTTAAAACTTGTGATCCTCCTGCCTCAGCCTCCTAGCGAGCTGGGATTAGGTGTGCACCACCATCCTGGCTCTTTAAGTATTTTTATGTAGAATTTATTAGGGAAAGATTAAGTTCTAGAATAATACCTAATAATAACTGATAATAGGTTCAGAATATGCCCTATTTGGTAGAAATCATGTAAACATGTATACAATACTTCAAGTGGTTCCTTTTCTGTCTTCTTTAATTAGAAAAAATGGTATGCAAAAGAACTATATATGTGACATATATAATTAAATGTACAATTTTAAAACTGTAATATATAACTAAAATTTGAGAAGCCATATCAATACATATAATTATATATACTATATATAACTTTTAAAAGTATATAATTTAAAAACTATATATACAATACACGTAATTTTAAACTATTATTTTAAAAAGTATATGCCATAGATTGGATAAAATATAAATTTATATATTTAAATTTAAATTTAAATTTGGAATTGGAATTCTAAAAGTTTAAAATATCGTGGCTTACTAGAACCAGACTGAGGATAAGACAAAGACAGGGCTGGGCCCTTACTTTTCTCTGTTGTGTTTGTAGGGTTGGAAGCCAAATGGGGCAATGGGCTGAATTACTTTATCCTGGCTGATCAAGCAGTGTATTTTGGGGCCACTTATCACCTTCGCCCCAGTGGGATAGTCCTGCAACCATTTAATTATTCAATGCCCCAAACAAGATCCTTCGAATCAGATAAACCGAAGGACGTCCTAGGGTGCTGTCTGTCACCCCGACGCCCTGCAGAGGCCTCAGCCCAGCAGGGGCATCCAGACACACACAGTCCCCTGACCCCGCCACACCCCCACCTGTAGGGGGACCTACGCGATGAGGTTGAAGCAGTCCTTGTTGGACAGCTGCTCCTCCAGCAGCAGCCGCAGGGAGTGCTGGATATGAATAATGTACATGGAATTGGTCACAGAGATATCGAGCAGTATAACCACCCTAAAAAGAAACACAAGCTTCAAGAGGAGAACTGAATCTATCAGATAATGTTCATTTCGTTCCATTTTACTATTTAAAGTTTTTTCCAGGGAGATTTTGCATGCCAAATTCATAGCCAGCCAAAATCTCCTCCGTGGTTTGAGGTCAAAAGAGATGGGTTTACAATGGTGTACTGAAGGGGCTGTGGAACCTTCCCTCCCTGGAAGTTTCATAGTGGAATAAAGTCTCGTGGTGGAGATAGTTTAAGGGTCTGGGACTGCATATAATGATTTTTATAAATTTCTCTGTTTTAAAGAACAAGCACTCAATTTTTTTTTTTAAAATAGAGCAGGGTATCTGTAGGGAAAACAGAAACAAGGTGAACAAGTAAGATGAATTGGGAGTATCTGGGCCTCTTGGGAAATGTCTGTGCCTTTTTTTTTTTTTTAACTCTTTGAGATATCTAGCCCCTTTCTGTCTTCCCCACCTTTTACTATTTTTCACAATTTATATTTCTACTTCTTCCTCTTGATTCCCATTTTGAGACAGTTACAGATAACAAAAGAAAATTCACTGGGTTTATTTAACAGATGTACAGTATTACAAAGTATAATACTTTGTGAATAGTAATGCAGCAAATAAAGTATGGAATGATAGTTATGGGTATATTTGGAAACATATTGTCTCCCTCAAGTCAGCATTGGTTTCCTCTTCTGGAAACTGCATCCCAGTTTTGCTTTGGGAAACGCAACTTCTGTCAGCCCATCCAAGATGGGTGAAGATGACTCTTCTCCAAGCTGCATCATCCCTGACCACAGTGATGACTCTTGGGTGGGTGGTGCCCAAGCCCTGGGTGTACTAAGCGGGTAGAAAGCAAGTCTGGAGCTTTGGACAGCTATCTGGTGACCTGGAGAGGAAACCCTTCCAGCAAACAAGGCCCACAGACAGAGAGCAGGCTAAGAGAGAGATTCTTGACACAGTGGAATCTCTGGATCCAGCCATCCCTGAAGACAACTATTATATCTGTTCTGGAATTTTCTGTTGCCTTAGTTTTTCTGCTTTGTTTAAGCCAATTTTTAGATTTCCTTGCTTTTTCTTCCTCCCTGAAAATGGGGATTAAATCCAGGGCCTCATGTTTGCTAGGAAAGCACTCTACTACTGAGCTATATCCCCAGTCCAGTTTCTCTTGCTTTTGAACTGTGAAAAAAATCCTGAGGGACACAGTGATGATATTGTGAATATGGGTGATAGTAGTGGTGACTTTTTCCTTCTCCAGGGATTCTGCTGAAAGATTGTTTGTCCCTAAATTATGGCCTCAGAAGCTACCCATGGAGAATCACAAGTTCGATGAATTATGTGTCACACATCAGACCATGAAGGACAAGACACTGTTTGGGAGAAGATACCTTTTTTCACAGATGGTGCCCCAGATTCTTCTACTGGCCAGGGAGAGCCACTCGACCCGCCTCTCATACATCCGCATGGCTCTGCTGAGCTTTTTCTGGAAAAGCATTGGACCCCATGAGAGACTCCTCAAAGGCAGGCAATGAAGAGATCGTGGGGAAAGGAGGGCACTCCACACTCCACTTGGCTTCTGGAAATGGTGTGCCAAGTCTTTGGGTATTGAGGTGCTATAAACATTCTACTAAGTCATGGGAAAGTCTTCCACAAGACTAGGATAGGAAGAATTGAAGTATTTCATTGTGTCAAATGGGAGAGAAGTAGATCTTTCCCCACAAGATTTGAGAGTCTTGTTTGGGGCACACCGGTCACTGCTTTGGGCAGTGTCCGTAGGTGGAGCACACAGTCTCTCTTTACAGGAGGGAATTAAATAAATGGTTTGGTATCTTCTCAGCCCATGACATCTTCCTGTACCCCATATTCTTTGTTTTTCTGAGACAGGTTCTTGCTATGTAGTTCTTGAACTCACTAAGTAGTCTGGGCTGGCCTTGAACTCACTGCAATCCCCTTGCCTCAGCCTCTTGAGTGCTAGGATTACAGGCATGTGCCACCACGTCCTGCAGTACACCACATATCCTGACTGGACCCATCTCTGACCTGGTATTCATAGAGGAAGGGAGGATCCACGTGGATATTTTTCACTGACCCGTCGTGCCATTCAAATTGTACCATTGCCTTCTGCATTCAGATGTGGGTAGGAGTGGCAGCAGGTGTAGCACATGTGGGAAAGAATTTTAAGTTTGATTTGGCTATTAGACTCTAAATAAATCAATTGAATGACAGGAAATAGGCTCGGAGTCCATCTGGGCTGGATTACTCTATCTACCCACCCACATACCACAACCCAACTGCAGGCCATTTCCTAGTCGGGAGCTGCCATCAGGATCACCTGATGAACCCCACCTGCCAGCAAGCCAGGCTGTTCCTTGGGAGGTTATTCTGAGTCACTAACACATGGTGGGAGGATTTGTGGACTAGAGAACGGGGTCAGAGATCTTAAGACATACGGGCCATGGACACTGACTATCCAATCTATTCATCCTGTTCTTTCATCATCCACCAAGCCATCATATCTATCCCTCTATTCACCTAGTCATTTCATTTGCCCATCCACTGCCAGATCCATACATCTCCCACTCCTCTCTTTCCCTTCAGCCTTCTACCTTTCCACTGATGTTTACTTATTATTCCTTCCTTCCACTTTTCCATCCTTCCATACTTAATTTTTACTTTCTTCCTTTTGTCTTTTATTACAACCTGCTATCCATTATTCCATTTTCCCCTTCCATCCTTCCATCTGTTTATATTTCTATCCATCATACATCTCTCCTTCTCCATTCACCCACCTATCTATATTTCTATTCATTCATCAACATTTCCATCCATCTACTCATCCACCATTCTTTCCTCCTTCTTTCTCTTCTTCTTTCCTTCCTCTGTTCACCCACTCAGCCATCCAGTAAGCTTTCCTTAATTGCATGCTTGTAATAAACATGTGAGATATAGAGCTGGAGAGGAGAGTCTTTTCTCTTAAAGAGTTCATACTTGGTGGGGATCTACATGCACTTGCATACTATAGGAGCAAGTGTAGAAGTCTGAACATGGTACGAAGAGGACACAAAAGACAGCAAGTCTGCCCTATCTTAGTGGGGTAGAGGAAAACTGTCACAGAGGAGGTGACTGTGATTTATTCCATCTTGCCCCTTCTCCCAAGTTTCATTTTCATGTATTCAAAAAATCAAGTTACAGATTTATTATTATTATTACTATTATATGTTAGGGATTGAATCTAGGCCTTGTGCATACTAAACATATCCTCTATCTGGCATCCATTGGAGTAGATTTGATGAGCATTCTAGAGTACTGGATGGAAAGCCAACATCCCACCCCAGGACCTCAGGCCTGAACTTCCACTTCATGAGCACATAAGAATATGGGAAAAGCCACAGGGAACAGCCCTGCAGAAGGCTGTAGAGAGCTCCAAATGTGAATTACCTCATGGATAGTTGATGATACTGTTTTCTGGAGAATAGGCACAAATTCTTCCACAGGAGAGAATGCACTGGGTGCCAGAACCTGATAAAGGCTTAATTTCTTGGCTGAAAAAAAAATGGAGTTTGAGGTGCTGCCCAGGAAACCCTCAAGGGTCCAAGCCTTTTAGTCAGTCACCTGTGCCTGGATTCTGATCTCTCTGCGGGACTTACCTTTTAGACCATTGATCTTTAGCCATTCTGCAGAAGTCTTTTCCAGGTTTGGGAACTCAATAGTGAGAGGAGCGTCATGCTTTGGGGGTTTAGGCAAGAGACTTGTGAGAGACACTTTTGTATACTCTGTAGCAATCTAAATTAAATTAGAAAATTTAAATTACATAATCATTTTGGAACTGGAAAGTTTTCAGTCTCCCCCACTTGCCCAGTCCCCTAGCGGAGCCTCTTAAAACATTACCTGGTATATTAAAGGCAGTTCTGCCTTTCCCTTCCATCATCCTCACCACTTTCTCTGGAGAGTTCTGGAATTTCCAGGAAACAGGGAGATGTCCCCAGTAACTCGCTTCCTCTTTCACTTGCCCCCTCTCTCGGCTGCCTCTCTATCCTCACCACAGACTCCAAGTGCCCCTCTGTGAGCTAAAGGCTTTAGGAAGCCACAAAATGATCTCTATACCGCATCATTTAGGGAGTCCTCATTTAGCCCAGTCTCTCCTTATCCACGGTTAGGAGGTGAAAAACCGAGGCTCTGAGAGGTTAAATCACATAGCCAGTGTGTAAGTAGCACAGACAAAGGCAGTCCCCAAACTTCAAATAATCCAGCACCACCTACTTCCTTCATCATGCGAGCCAGCTCCTCGCAGGGGCTGCTCTGGTGCAAGGCTTGCACGTGGTTGAGGAGGCTCTGGGCCTTCTGGATTTCTGCCAGTAGCTCATCCACTTCCCGACTGGTATAGAGCTGGGGATGATGGGAGTGATCAGCCATCCATCAGTCACTTGGCTACTAGCAGTGGCCAAGGCAGGAAAGGGCAAGCAGTCAAGTCAGTTCCCAAAGCTGAGTGGCCGTGTGTTTAGACCAGGTGCCAGGGATCGAACTTAGGGCCTGGGGCTTGCTAGGCAAGCACTCTAACCACTAAGCTAAATCCCCAGCCCCACCATGAAATGTTTTTTTTTTTTTTTTTAACGACTGAAGGATTTTCTAACTTTAAAATTGTGAAGGGAGTCTGGAATGGTGGTGCACACTTGTAATCCCAGTGCTCTGAGGGGCTGAGGCAGGAGGATCACAACTTTGAGCCTAGCCTGGGCAACTCAGTGACTTAGTGAGACTCTGCCTCAAAAAAGGGGCAGGGGAGCTGGGGATATAGCTCAATACAAAGACCCCAGGTTCAATCTCCAGTACTGGAAAAAATAAAAAGGAAGAAAGAAAGAAGGGAAAGAACATTTTACACCCTCTAGGACAGCTAGAAAGATAATAACAATCACCGACAAAAGGTAACAGATGTTGATGAGAAAGTAGAGAATTGGAACACTTGTCTAGTGCTGGTAGAAATGTAAGATGGTGCAGATGTTGTGGAAATAGTTTGTGGGTTTCTCAAAATGGTAAATATAGAATTATCATCAGATCCAGCAATTGCACTTTTGTTATGTACCCTAGATAACTGAAAATGGGGGTTCAGATCCTGAAAACGGGGGGTATACTCATGTTCAGCGTAGCAGTATTCACAATAGCTAAAAGGAGGAAATGACCCATGTGTTCATCAAAAGATGAATGGAGAGCTGGGCTTGGAGGTGCATGCCTGACCTGAGCACTGTAGGGGGCTGAAGCAGGAGGATTCCAAGTTCATGTCTGATCTGGGCAACTTAATGAGATCCTCTCTTAAAAAAAATAAGAAATAGGCTAGAGAAATAGCTCAGTGCAAAGACCTTGGGTTCCAACCCCAGTACTGAAAAACAAAATAAAACAAAACAAAAGAAAACAATGGATAAACAAAATATGGCTTACCCAGAAAATGGAATGTTATTAATGAAAAGGAATGAAGTACTGACATCTGCTGCAATATGAATGAACTTTGAAAACATCATGCTATATGAAAAAACCCAAGGGCTGGTGATTTAGCTCAGTGGTTAGAGTGCCTGCCTTGCAAGCACAAGGCCCTTCAATCCCCACCACAAAAAAAAGAAAAGAAAAAGAAAAAAGTCAGACACAAAAGGTGTATGTTTCCATTTGTATGAAATATCCAGAACAGGTAAATCCATACAAACAGGAAATAGACTGGCAGATTGCCAGGGAGAGAGAGTACTGCTTAGAGGGCACACTCTCTTAGTTGTTTCCGAACTAGAGTGACAATGGATGTGCGACACTGTGAATGAACTAAAAGCCGCTGAACTGTTTAAAGTGATTTACTTCATTTTATGCAAATTTCACCTCAATTTTTTAAAAATAGAAAAAAATCCATATTTCTGACTCTTTTTGAAAAATCATAAGACCCGGTAACACTGTGATCATATTCATACAGTGTAACGCTTGGCTTGGGCTGAGCAGAGGCCATTCTTTAGCCAGGGCATGTGCTATCTAGTTTGTCATGGTCCCCACAACTACAATCTATTGTAACTTTTGTCATCCTTGCATGTGTTTTGTTCCACTTAAAGAAGATGATAACTTTTTTTTTTTAACTCATCTCTGAATCAAGAGAGGGAAATCAATGGATAACAGATGGGGTCATTGGCTTTAAAATAAAGTACTCATTTTTTGTTATTGTTTTTGTTGTTTATTTGTTTGTTTGTTTTAGACAGGGCCTCACTCTAGAGCAGGCTGGCCTTGAACTATGTAGCCCAAGGTGGCCTCAAACTTGCAGCAATCCTCCTGCCTAAGGCTCCCAAATGCTGAGATTACAGGTGTACCACCATGCCTGACAAGATAAAGTATTTCTTAAACCAGTCAGTTTCATCCATTTACTTTACTTTTTTAGACCCCATAGTCTATGACTCATACGCTCACATGGTCTAGGCAATGAGGCCATCGAGAAAGGGTGTTGCCTGACCTTGATTTCCTGATATGAAAAGTCAATATCACTTTATGATATCTGAACACACTCACGAGATGTAAACGGTTGCTTACTCATGGTTATCAGTAGGCACAACCTGTTAGCTGAACAGGTAATTGAATTCTTAATTTGCCAGATGGCTCTCTACACATTTGCTCATTGTTGACCTTCATCATGAATATGCAGTAGGTGATTTTTAGTTACTCGCTGGAACAGGACACTAATAGATGGACTGGGATAGAGCTGTCTGCTCATTTTGCCCCAACTGTGTGTTCCTTGCAGTAGCAGGGGTCTGTCTAGGAGAGAGGATCTAGGCAATTGTTTCAGACTCAGTGCTGTGGTGGGAGCAGAGGATGGCCAGGCCTGTATTAACGCCAACTGGATAGTGATCGAAGATTCTGCCAACCAAGCTTGGAAAGGCCTCTAGATTCACAGGCATTCAATTGACTTGTCATACATGCTGACTGAAGGAGCTATTGTGATTTCACATTGTCCTCATTCTTCCTACAAATTCCTTTTAACCTGATTTTACCTGTGTAAGCTCACTGAGTATGGGGATGGGGGAGCATACAATATGCCTGGCCTGTGCTGGCCCAGATACCCCTGGCATATCCTTGGAAGACAGCATGTTGGTAGAGCGCTTACCTCTGTCTCTGGGCTGTAGCAGTGGTAGTATCCTCCAAGTGCTTCTGCAAGGTTCTTCAGGACAGCCTGCAGGGAGGGTGACAGGGTCATCCCTTGCTAGGTCCACACCAATACCCTCAACGAGCCTTCTTCCTGACTAAACCTTCCAACTCTCTGATGCTTCCCATTTTGCCAACAGGAGAATTGGGTACAGAAGTGTTCTGGTCACTGCATAGTAGTCTTGTGCAGGCATGGAGCTTTAAAGGATGGCCCAAATCACTGTTGCCAAATCCCAGAAAAGCTTTGGAGTGTCTCAGGTACTTACAGAGGGCACCTGTTCATCACATTTGTAGGTGATGATGTGGATGATGAGGCTGCTTCCCATGGTGGACTGTTGAATGTAGTCAGACAGAATTTCAGAAGACTGATCTGGGCTGGAGAGGAGACAGCAGAAGAAAAGTGGGACAGTCAAATCAGCACTTTGAGAACACTAAAGACCAAAGTGATAATTCCCAGGGAACATCTATTCATTCTTTTTATTTTTTCCCTCAGCAGTTACTCTGGTTTGAAACCAGGGCCTTTCCAATGAGCTACATCCCCCCGGCCCTTTTTTATTTTTATTTTGTTAAACTGCCCAGGCTAGGCTTGAACTTAGGGTACTCCTACTTCAGCCTTCCAGAATGCTGGGGTTGCAGATATGTGCCACCACATCTAGCCATCTACTCATTTTTTTTTTTGAGACAATATCTCACTATATAGTTCAGGCTGGCCCTGAACTCACAGCAGTCCTCCTAGCTCTCAGCCTCCCAATAATACAGATGTGTGCCACTATGCTTTGCTTCATCTGTTCACTTTTAATCAACTGCCTGTATCTCAAGCCACCTGTGTTAGACGTAGGGTTGGCTAGCTCAGTATAGTGGCACACACCTGTAATCCCAGCACTCAGAGGCTGAGGCAAGAAAACTGCTGCAAATTCAAGGCCAGCCTGGGCTACATAATGAGTTCAAGGCCAGCCTGAACTATGTGGTGAGATCCTGTCTCAAAAACAAAACAAAACTGCAGAGTTTGGTGGATGGCAGGCCTGGCAGGCCATTTGCGGGCAGGCAGCCAGTGAACGTTATCCTTCTCTCAAGCATCTACGAAGAGTCATGCTTGGTGATCTTTTCTCAAACAATGCTTTAATTCTTCAACCTTGTTTTTTGGTGGGGGGAGGCAGTGCTGGGGATTGAACTCAGGGCCTTGTGCTTGCTAGGTGAGTGCTCTACCACTGAGCTAAATCCTCAACCCCTTCTTCAACCTTTTTCAGGAAATCTGTTACCCACTCAGGAAAGGAGACCTACCAGCTTCTCAGTATGATTACCAGGGAATTCAGCCCCTGTAGAGTGAAGATTTTCTTCAAAACTTGTAGTAAATTGCTACCTCGTTCAGGCTGCAATTTCTTTACCCAGAGCTTGAGTTCCTGGAGGCTGGAAGGTGACAATAACAGCAACCCAATCAGAGTTGTGCACTGATGAACAACCAGAACATGTTCTAAGAAACACCTTTCAGCAGTTCCACTGTTGGGCGAACATCATGGAAAGTACTTACACAAACCTAGATGGTGTGGCCTGCTACAGACCTGGACTGTATGGTCTGTAGTGTGGCCTATTATTCCATTATATGTAGTGTGGCCTATTATTCCAAGGACCATGCTGAACAAAACAACAGTAAATTAAATCAAGTATGAGCAAACAATTAAGAGATGAGGCTGGGGCTAGGGATTTAGCTCAGTGGTTAGAGTGTTTGCCTTGCAAGCACAAGGCTCTGAGTTCAATCCCTAGTACCAAAAAAAAAAAAAAAAAAAAAAAAGAGATGAGGCTGCTGCTGGTGTAACACTGTCTTAGTGTTTACAGTAAACTTTTTTGTCATATAAGTAGAAAGGACACTCTAAAATATCAACAAAAAGCATAATAGAGGGGTTGGGGGTGTAGCTCAGTGGCAGAGCACTTGCTTAGCATGTGTGAGGCCCTGAGGTCTAGTCCCAGCCCCTGAAAAAAAAAAAAAGATAGCATAGTAAATACATGAACCAGTGAGATAATTTATTATCAGCTGGATGCAGTAGCAAACAACTGTAATCTCAGCACTCTGGAAGGCTGAGGCAGGAGGATCACAAGTTTGAGCCCAGCATGGGCAACTTAGCAACTTAGCAAGACCCTGCCTCAAAATAAAAAATAAAAGAAGGCTGAAGTCATAGTTCAATGCAAAGGCCCTGGGTTCAACTCTAATACCACTAAAAAATTATTTTCATTATGTACTATAAAGAATTGTATATATTCTACTTATCTCCAGCTGGCAATAGGTCTGTCTACACCAGCATTAGGTCTGTCTACACCAGCATTAGGTCTGTCTACGCCAGCATTACCACAAACATATGTGTAATGGTGTGCCACAATGGTCCTACATGTACAATATCCCCAGGTGACGAGAAGTTTTCAGCACCCTTATGCTCCTATGGGATCACATCAGATATGTGACCCACTGTACAGCCCAGGACTGCATCAGACTCTTACTAGGTGTCAGGCCCAGGACAAACATTAGCTCATTTATGGCTAACCATATTCTTTGAGGTGGGTACTTTTATTCCCATTTTACATATGAGAAAATTGAGACTCAGAGTTAGGACTTACTCTAGGCGATACTATAAGCAACTGGTAAAACCAAGATTTCAAAGCAGGTTGACTTTGAGAGTCAGGCTAAGTGCCTTCTTCTCACCACACCACACAGCTCTCTCAGGAGGCAGACCTTAGCAGGAAGCACAGAGCTGGCTCCTTACTCTAAGAGGGCTCTAAGAGAAAGCACTGGCTGTGTGGCTATGTCCCGTATGAGTTGGGACGCACACCTCCGGTAACAGGAAAAATGGTTAAATGGCTCACATGACTGTCTTGGAACAGTTCTGCTCTTTCAATGTTCTTTCAGCCTGAGGAAAAAAATCTTGAGGCTGAGACTATAGCTCAGGGGTAGAGTGCTTGCCTGGCATGCGTAAGGCCCTGGGTTCTATCCCTAGGCATGCAAAAAAGAAAAGAAGAGAAAAATCTCAGGTTGGCACTAGTAAGTCTTTCATTATTATACATTAAGTTGCCTTTTTTTTTTTTTTTGTGGTGCCGGGGATCGAACTCAGGCCCTTGTGCTTGCAAGGCAAGCACTCTAATCACTGAGCTAAATCCCCAGCCCCTAAGTTGCCTTTTTATAAATTTCACAGCCCCACAGTGATGCAGGTGGAACCCAGAGCCTTGTGCATTCAAGGTAAGCACTCTACTGCTGAGCTGCACTCCCTGCCCCGAGGCTCCCTCTGAACAGAGAAAAAAGTCCCAGAACAAGCACCTTTTCTAGCCTATAGGTTCCAAACTGGAACTAATATCATTGTTTTGCTTTCATTGTATTTATTTTTATGGCTACTTTCTAATTATGGCAAGTGATATGGGTTTCTCAGTTAGGGTACTGAGTGAAATTTTCCTTCAAATATAAATAAAATCGATATAAAGAAAAATTCATTCTAGTACAGGTGGCATAGAGTAAATAATAATAACGTGCTTGAGTTACAACATGGTAATACAAGGGGAGCTGAGGAATGACTAAAGTTGAGGAACTCTGGGCTAGATATTCCCAAAGTGATTTCAAGGTCTAACATCCCAGAGATGGAAAAACAAAGTAAAAAGTACCCTTGTTCACTGAGTACCTGTCTTGTACCAGGTACTTATTTTCATTTCATCCTGACAACCCCGTAAGGAGTGAGGATCGTTGACTTCCTTCTGCAAACAGGAGAGTTAAAGGACTTGTCAGGATCAGCCAATGACTGTCACAGGTGGGACTCAAGCCAGAGCTGCCAGAATTGGTCTTTTCTTTATGTGGAAGGGCTCACATTCACAGGTACTGCTGACAATTCAAGCTTCGCAATTTAAGCTCAGGAATTTAAGGTTGGAGTTTTTCCTGGGGTCTGCTCTGAGCTGTGGGGTTCAATTCAGGCTCTCTTACTTTGGGTACATTCTCTAAATCCAAGTTTCCTCATCTGCAAAATGGGGATTATAATCCTACTCCATGTGGTGGCTGTAAAGATTAAATGAAATCATACATGGTACCCAACGCATGTGGGTGACCAAGGAATTCTTTTTATAAAAAATAAATTTTAATATACTGGCACAAGTGAGAATTTTTATGCACCTCCTTCCTACCCCATAAGCCCCCCAAAGTAGAGTCCCCCAAATAAAGGACATCTATGCAGTGGAATGCTATGTATACCATAGGAGGTGAGGCGGAGCTATATGCACTGATAGGGAGTGATAGTCAAGATTGAGTGGAAAAACCCAATTGCAGAATGGTGCAGCATTCTCCTGCTTATGTTTAAATCAGAGTGCTGCAGAAACATAGACACATGTATGTACAGACTGCAAAAATGGAGATAAGAAACTATAACTGGTAGCCAAGTACAGTGCTGTGTGTCTATAGTTCCAGCTGCCTGGCAGACTGAGGTGGGAAGACTGCTTGATCCCATGAGTTTGAGACCAGCCTGGGCAACATAATGAGAGTACCATCTTAAACTAAACTAAACTAAACTAAACTAAACTAAACTAAACTAGCTGGCTGTGGTGGACACACCTGTGATCCCAGCTTTTGGGAGACTGAGGCAGGAGGATCACCATGAGTTTGAGGCCAGCCTGAGCTATATAATGAGTTCAAGGCCAGCCTGAACTGCTAGTGAGACCCTGTCTCAAAAAAAACAAAACAAAACAAAACAAAAAAAACCCAAAAACAACAACAACAAAATTTAAAAAACCCAAACCAGCAAGGTCGGATACCAATTGTAAACTAAACTAAACTAAACTAAACTAAACTAGGAGGTGAGAAGGAAGACTGGAGTGAGAGGTAGATTCATTCACTATTATTTATCCTTTCGTACTGTTTGAATTTTAAAAACATGAATTATTTTCATAATAGACCATGTTTGCTAGTTTGTTGGATAAAAAATGGTGCCTTATCTTTCATTTAGTAGACTGAACACCTTCCCAAAAATTATTGGCTGCCTGTGTTTCTGTTTTTATGAATTGTCATTTTGTACTCACTTGTCTTTTGGGGTCCTGGGTTTTCACCATACTCATTTAATAAGACACTAATTTAGGGAGGAAAATGAAGACATAAACATCCTGGTGGAGGTTAGGAAGCTACTCACGTGGAGGGGCTGATGTCTACGGGGTCTGGCCAGAGGCACCTGGCGGTGTTGCTGAAGGACAGGACATACAGCTTCTCCTTGAGGCTCAACTGCTCATCAGCAAGGCTCTGCCAGACAAGAGGACATTGCTAGCCTGCATAGCCAGGGCCATGAGGAGCCTGGCTTCACCTCTCTTGCCTCATCTGGTCTCTCTGAGCTGAAGTGTCAGCCGTGCTGAAACAGGGGCACTTGAACCTCAGTTTAGCAGCCAGCCCCCAGTTAACATTTGTTCACAACCTATTGGGTCTTATGTGTGAAATGAGCATCCTGGGTGCATAGGAGATGGACCTAACTGAGGTGCCTGGGGAGGGAGAACGGAGGTCGGGGACAATGGCTTCTCTCCAAGGCACAAGAGTCAAGGATGGAGAATTGGGCCCAGCATCATGCTTTCAATGCTCTACGCTGTAGCTGATAGGAATTCAACAGGAGGCGTAACTCTGCCTTCTTTCCTGGCCAAATAGAAATTTCACCTGCCTGCCACCAACCCGAGTCTTGCCTGGCTAGTGTTAGACCACCCCACCTGAGGACTCTTCGGAAACATCCCTGAGAGCTTGTCGTGAGGGAGCCTGCACGGATGCCTGTCCCCTGGTCCTCACTGAGACCTGAGCAGAGGAAAAGTCTGGAAGACTGTCTGGAAGACATATTTGACCCTGGAAAGGCTCTACTGAATCTTTATGAAGTCTAAGGGGCTACTGCTGCTATGGTCCCCATCTAAAACTCTAGGGATTTCCATTAAAAAAAATTCCACATCACTTCACAAAGATTACAGAGGTTCTCTCTGTGCCTGACTTGGTACTGAGCACTTGATTTACACACTCTTTTCATCCTGTGAGCTGGCCATGGTTCTCATCTCCACCTTACTGAGGAGGTAACTAAGGCACAGAGATTCGTTCCCGTACCCCAGAGGTGGAGTAGGTGGCTGGGGTTTGACTTCAGTAGTTTGACTCCAGAGCTCTGAGCTTTTCTATCACAGATAGAACCTAGGATAGATCCTCATCCAAAGATGCTCAGGAGCTCTAAATATGCTGTGCTGGAGTCAGCCCCTAAATGCACATTGTTCTTGCATCCTCTCTCCAGGGAACCCAAGGCAGAGCCTAGCTGAGAGGAGCTGCTGTGGTGAGAATACTAGAAGTTCACACTGCAACCCCAAATGACTGGTCTGTGGGGGGTGAGGGTGGGGGGTGTTTCCACAGAATCCCACATACTCCTCTCACTGTACGTGCTAATTAAGTGTGAACTGTTCTTCATAAAACACCCTTTTTTGCATCTGCTATAAACAAACCCAGCTAGCAAGTGCAGGAAGGGGTAGCTCCAGGTATTTTTTGTGCCCAAGAGACTTACCATGAAGTCATTTTGAAACTCCTCTGTCCCAGGACCACTGCTGACCGCAGACATATCGATAAGGATGGCTACTCTGGTCCCTCTGATGAGGCCAAATGCCTAAAACCAAGGAGGATATTTGGAAACACCAGCAAAGCTCTGTGCATCTGGGCCCCGCATAGCCATTCTGTGTGATGCGGGGGTGTGAACAGTCCCCTCACCTCAACAGGAAGGCACAGATGGAAGCCCCATTTTACAGGGGAAAAAGCAAAACTCAGTGTTCTGACTCCAGCTCTGGGCGCTGTCCATTCCAGGTCATGGAAGCCTATTCTTTAAAATTCTTTTTCCTTAGTATTTCTGGTTTACTTTCATAGAGTAATGCATGCCCATTATAGAAAATCTGGAGACGGTAGAAAACATGGCTTGTAAGAGGTGAAGTTTGATATCTAATTATATCAGTTTATCTTGTTTAGTTTCTCTATATCCCATTTATGTTTTGCCTACTCTACCAAAGGCAGATCTATTAAGTGCAACAGCTGCCATGGTATTTCTGTTAGTTTTTAATTATATTCCTAACAGTAATAGCTATCTACATGTCGATGCTGTTGGGTTTGGTACCTGAGTTTTTATCTCACTAGAATTGCTTGTGAATTAGAACTTTCATTCACATTAAATCAATAGTTCTCTAGGAGTAGTAGGTCCCATTCAATGCTTTTGGCCTCATATTCTACTTTACTGCATGCCTAATTTTCCTGTTCAACTCACTCTTCTGTATTCAGAGATGAGTATTTCACATCTTCTCTCACATTTCCAACCATTCTCCTTCTGCCTTCTCTTAGTAAGTGATTTTGCCTCCAGTTTCACTGAGGGATCAGAAACAATCTGAAGAGAACTTGTTTAAAAAAATCTTTCTTCAAAGACTCTACTGACATCTGCCCATAGACTCGCAATACTTCATCTTCTTCTTGTTACAAGGCATCTGATGCCAACCCTATGACTCCTATTCCTGGGTCCTCTCTGATCAAAAAGGGACTTCGCTATTGTCATCAGCCCTTCTCCTGGGCCAACAACTGTTTCTTATTTGTTGTACAATTTCTATCACCATACGAACAGGCTGTGCTACTGCCCATCTTAAAAAAAAAAAGATATAAACCTTTTAGGAGCCAGCCTCCTCTCCTTCCTACTGCTTTGTTTCTATGCCTCCCATTTTAGTGACACATCCTTGCCTCCCACTTTCTGACACACTCACATCATGCTCCCTCCTCCTCTGAAGCCACATTCACCAACGTGATCAGTTCCCTCTCTTACCAAACTCAAGATCAAACCCAAGTGCTCAACTTTCTTGAACTCTGAGTTACTGATGACACAGTTTGATAGTGAATGAAGAATTTAGCAAGTTGAAACATTTGGTACCCTGTTTGTTCCCTCACACACTGGCCAATCCACGTTAATCTCCTTTGCTAGACAGATCCTCTTGCTTGTTCCAAAGTGTATATATTAAAGTGTCCTATGAACTTTTATCATCACCTGGGAGCTGTTAGAAATGCAGAATTTCAGGTCCCACCTCACAGTTGCCTAATTAGAGTCTATATTTTAACAAGACATCCCTCCCCTCCCAGTGATTCAGATGCTCATTCAAGTCTGAGAAGCAGCAGGCTAAGGCTCCTTGTCTTCCACTCCCCTCTTCATCTGTGCCAGGTTTACCAACCTGGGCACCGATGATGTTTTGGGTTGGATTATTCTCTGCTGCAGGGAGCTGTCCTGCGTACCAGAGGGTGTTGAATAGCATCCTTGGCTGCTGCTTAAGCAGATACTAGTAGCACTTTCATCTCCCTCCAAAATACCAAAAATGATACCAAAAATGTCTCCGGGCACTGGCACTGTTCTGCTCTCACCGCCTTAAGTGATCTCACAATCTAGTATCTTTTAATACCATCTTACAGTAGATCCCGTGATCTAGGATCTTTTAGAACAATCTCCAGGTAGGTTTCTCTTGGGACTCAAGACATATACATTCAGCAGCTGCTGTCTGAATGTCTAGTGAGTCCTTCAGACTTTATGTGTCTCACTCACTTTTCTTGTTGTCGGGATGAAATACCTGACACCCACAGCTTAAAGGAGGACAGGTTTATTTTGGCTCACAGTTTCAGTCCATGGTGGGCTGGCGACAAGGCAGAAAGCAGCAAGGCTAAGGGGCATAGTGGAGGAATGATGTTCACATTATGGCAGCTATGAAGATGAGAGCAAAGGGAGGAGCTGAGGAGAGAGATATACCCTTCAGGTCATGCCCCCAGAAACCCCCTCTTCCTACCAGACTCCACCTCCTGACAGCACATTCAGCTCTGAACTCATCAATGAACAAGTCTACTGATATAGTGCCCCTGTGATCCAATCACTTTCCTGAAGCCCAACCTCTGAACATACGAGTCTTTTGGGAGACATTCTAGATTCAAACCATCATATCATGCGTTCCAGATGAAACCTGGAACCCCCTCAAGCCTGCCTCTGCCTTTCCTATCTCCAGAAATGGCATTCAACACCAGCCCAGGTGCTCTGGCTCCACCCTTCCCAGCCTATCAGCAACTCCTGCTGGCTCACCCTTCATCCCATGCCTTGGATCCACCATTTCTCCTCCCATCCACACTGGCACCTGCATCTGAGCCACCATCATCCTCACCTGGTGTGGCCTTCCAGTTTCCTCCTTTCCTCTCCATAGTCTGTCTATGCAAAGCGATCCTTTTAAACCTCATCAGATCATATTCCCCTGCATAATATTCTCGCCTTTAGAATATGGCTCTCTCTGATTTTGAACCTACCTATCTAAATTCATCTCCTCCACATCCCTCCCTCTGCATTTGCTTTGCTTTGCTTTGCTTGCTTGCTTTCTCTTTTTCTTTCTTTCTTTCTTTCTTTCTTTCTTTCTTTCTTTCTTTCTTTCTTTCTTTCTTTCTTTCTTTCTCTCTCTCTCTCTCTCTCTCTTTCTTTCTTTCTTTCTTTCTTTCTTTCTTTCTTTCTTCCTTTCTCTTTCATCCTCTCTCTCTCTCTCTCTCTCTATCCTTTTCTTTTTTGTTCTGTTTTTGGGGATGGAGTCATGCTATATAGTTTTTTGGCCTTAACGTCACTATGTTGCCCAGGCTAGCTTTGAACTCATGGAGAACCTCCTGCCTCAGCCTCTTAAGTGCTGGGATTACAGGTGAGCACCACCATACCTGGCTCCCCCTATGCTTGCTACACTGGCTGCTTGTTGCCTCTGGAACACACCACACTTGTTTCTATCTCAGGACCTTTGCATATGCTGTTTCCTCTGCCTGGGACAGTCTCCCCTAAGTCTTGGCATGACTCATTTCCTTCATTTCCCTTTAAGTGCCTGTTCAAACATCTCTTCTTCAAAGTGGTTTCTTTGACTATCCTATGTAAATAGCCCTCCTTCTGCTGAACTCTATTCTCAACTTTGCTTAATATTTTTTTACAGTACTCTCACTAAGTGATTTTGTATATGATTTGTTAATTTACTCATTGATTGTCCTTCCTCACTGCCTGGCAGTTCCAGGAAGGCAGGACCTTTGCATTGCTCCTGTTTGTGCTGTCCATCCTAGAACTGTGCCTGATACACAGTAATCATCCAATAAATATTCATTGAATTCATGATATCAAATGAAGCATCAGGCTTTCCAAGACATTGTCAACCCACAGGGGCCAGAAGAAGTTAAAATTTAAGCCAGTTCCATTCCTTTAAAATGTAAAAAAAGCTACCTTAGAGTTTTACAACCTTTGTAATTAAAAATATACATTCCCTTAAACCTAGCCATTAAAATTCTAGAAATATATATCCTACAGAATAAATGGACAAGTACATAAGAGGAGTTGAAGTCCAGTGATACTTGATATTCTTTTTTCTTTTTTGAGGCAGGGTCTTGCAATGCAGTTCAGGCTGGCCTTGAACTCACTATGTAGTCCAAGCTAGCCTTAAACTCTCAGCAATCCTCCCGCCTCAGCCTCCTGAATTTACAGGCATGGATTTACAGGCATGCACCGCCTGGGATTTACAGGCATGCACCACCATGAATATTTCAGATAATGGGATCAACATGGTTGTGGTTCTGATTTGGGCTGAATGACACTAGTTTATAACCCATGCGGATACACAGACACCAGAGAAGTGAGGCCACTTGTCCACAGCCTCCTGACAGAGTAGAGTAAGAACTGGGACCAGTAAAGTTCTTTCCATCCCTCCAGGCTGCCTGAACACCGAGAGGCCTCATGAATTGATTTACAGGTAATAACTTCTCTGGGGTCCAATCTGGGCTCATTTCCTGGTTCCTCTGCAGCTCTATCAGAAAGTGGAGGAGAAGGACCTATCAACCCCACTCTGCCAAAGGAGCCAGGACAGGTGTGATGAGGGAGGGAAGGTGAGAGCCCACATTTCCTGCTGTGAGGATTTTGTGCCTCTGGGTTCTTTTTGTGTTACCATGGGCAGCAGAAGAGGTGTGCATTAGCTCGAGAAATGCATCTGTTGAGCAGTCTAAACAAGGGAAGAAGTCAACTACACCCTGCTAAGTCACTCTTAGCACAATGTTGTCTCTTTTTGGTCTTGGGTAGAGATGGGATTTGGACGGGGGGCATGAATTCTGGTATCTGCCTTTCAAATAAGAGTTGAGGACTGTACCGAAGGGTGTAAGCAAATGGAGAGCCAGAAAATTATCAGTTGGAGGAAAATAAGCTAAAACAAATAAGAAAGCTAACAAAAGGTTAATTTGCCCATGATCATTCTTCCACCCTTAAAGTCTGAGGAAATGTTTAAATCAATCTTTCAAGAAAAATTATGCCCAGATGATCAGCCTTAATCATAAATCTTATTGTGGGTCTGAGGTTAATCAGCCTAGTGGACATCTGTGGTTCTCACCGGCACAAGGTCCATCTCCTCTTCTGGAAATAGCACCCTGCTTTCCATGTGCCACCATCTGTCTCCTTTTCTCACTCCAAGATATTGGGGTGGGGTGCTACCCAGTCTCCCCCAAAATCCTCCATCCCCTATATTTGTCAAGATTCCAACCTGGAACATTAGTATATTTCACCTCTTAGTTATGGTAATTGGTCTAAATTAGTCCATAAGAGGTAATCCCAGGGCTTGGGAGGATGTACAGGGAGTAAGAAAGGAGCCTTCTTTCAACTGTAGCTATCTAGATGTCACATGTAAGCTTATAGCTGCTGGTGACCATCTTCCTAAGCCTTGGGAGCTCTGTCCTGAGAATAAAACCAAACCAGAGGGAAGCAGAGCCCAGAGATCAAGAACACCTGGATACAGCTGTTTCGGTGTGTGTGGGGGTTGGGTGAATGTAGGTTAAGAGATTTCTTTTTTAGTTTAAGTCAGTTTAAAATGAAGATCTATCATTTGCAACCAAAAGGGGTTGTTTTGCTTTGCTTTGCTTTGTTTTGAGCATGGTACTGGGGATTGAACCTGGGGCATTCTACCATTGAGTGCCCTTTTTAAAACAATTATGAGGGGCTGGGGATTTAGCTCAGTGGTTAGAGTGCTTGCCTTGCAAGCACAAGGCCCTGTGTTCAATCCCTAGCACACACACACAAAAAAAAACTGCAACAAAAAACCAAAACCAAACAAACAAAGAATTGTGAGACAGAGTCTCATTAAGTCACTAAATTGCCCAAGGTGGCCTCAAACTTTTGATTCTGCCTTAGCCTCTCAAGTAGCTAGGATTATAGGTCTGCACCACCACACCTGGTTTATAACAGAAAGGGTTCTAATCAATACAGGTAGAATGAGCGAAAGGGGGCAAAGAACAAAATCTATGCTTGTTACCTTTTTGCTGTTTTCTGTAAGCCACTGAATTCTCCGTTGATAGAGTTCAATAACTCTGTCAAGAAACCAGAAAGACTTCATCACTAAATTGCATCAAGTTACATACACAGAAGATGTGAATGGGATTTTTTTCAGTATGTGTAAGGTTTTGGGAAAATATAAGGCAAAATCTAGAAAGAAAACTAACTACAGATATGAGTTAGGACACCAGATAGAATGCCAAAGACATAGTGAAGGGACTGAGCATAGATGCTGCTCTCTGGTGACGTGCTATACACCATCAGTGACTGTGGTTTGGTAGGGTCCAGCATGAGCTGCAAAGTGCAGGTGGGGATGAGAGGGTGGGGGAGCATGTTCTCAGAAGGAAGGTAAGAAGATACTCTCGCACTTGCTTCAGTCTGTGTCTCCTCAGGTGGAACTATCCCTTGTCTCCTGGAGACTGACCACAAAGACATGCAGAGGCTGTTCAGCCATAGTTCCTTGCTGGATGGATTAACAAAAATATTAATGTCTGAAAAAGGTAATGTCTTGAACTTCCCTTATTGCAAAGCAAACCATTCCAATGACAGGTGAGACACCAGAACATGACAGGTGCTTAAGGTAAGGACCCAGTCACTTGAATTTAGTTGACTTGTCCTTACTGGGGACGGATGGGATTTGGGAGCCTAGAGAAGAGCAACTAAGACCTATGGATGTGAAATCATGAGGCTAGGAGTGGTAGGTAGAGTATAAGAGATGTATGAACATGAATACAGAGCTAAGAGGATGAGCTTTGTAATGGGACATGGTTGTGTTGGAGACCACTTCTGCCACTTACTAGCTTTTTAATCTTTGGCAGTTGTAGAGTCTCAGCACTTCATCATCTTCAACCAAAAGATAATAACAAGACTCTATCGAAGTCAATATGTCAAAATTCAATTTACCGAGAGCCAATTCTCTGAAAATCAATCTGCCAAATGACCAATTAGCTGAATAGACTTGCATATACCTTAAAATGCTGGATTCATGATTAAAGTCAATCAACTAAAATATTACAGAATTTTTTAAAACTTGTTTAACCTTTCAACATAATAGAAATAGTTATAAAATTTACAGTTAAAAAATAGTAAACAGAAATAGTTATAAAATTACAGCTAAAGTGTTTTGGTAAATTTGGCAAATTGAGCTGGGTATAGTGGTACATATCTATAATCTCAGCACTCTGGGAGTCTAAAGCAGGAGAATCACAAGTTTGAATCCAGCCTGGATGACTTAGGAGGACCCTGTCTCAAAATTTAAAAAAGGGCTGGGGATGTAGATCAGTGTGAAGGCCCTGGGTTCAATTCCTAGAAATAAGTAAGTAAGTAAGTAAGTAAATTGGTCATTCTGTGAATAATCATTTAGCAATTGATTTTGGTTAACTGGCTGGAGAGTAACACAATGTTTTGGGTAATTATAAGGATTAAATAATGTATGTAGTTCTTATAGAATTTCTGACATGTTAAAAAATCTTAGCTATTAATTATTAATTATTATCATAACCTTTCCAGGCAAATAGTGAGTATGGATCATAGATTGCTATAGCTGGAATGTAATTGTAAGAAACAGCCTGTCTACTGATTATCCAGAGATATGCTTATGAGTATGTGTGTGTGTGTGTGTGTGTGTGTGTGTGCGCGTGTGTGTATTTGCATATGCACAAATATACTTGTGCTATCAAAATCAGTTTAGAAGTGGGGCTGGACGAATATTTTTGACATACATTTGCAAAGGTATGAACTTAACCAATGTGATGTTGAAAGTAGCCACTCTCTTTTTTGGGGGAGTGGTACTGGGGATTGAACTCAGGGGCTTGCACTTGCTAGGCAAGCGCTCTACCACAGAGCTAAATCCCCAACCTCGAAAGTAGTCACTCTTAACTGTCAAATGCAGCTGTGAGGTTTTAGGTGTTCAACCAGAGGGACTATGATTTTTTTTTTTTCAGTACTGGGGATTGAATCCAGGCCTTCACCTCCAGCACCCCTGTCCCCTGTTAATTTTCTATTCTGAGTCAGGCTCTCATTAAGTCACTAAATTGTCCAGGCTGGGGTTGAACTCGTGATCCTCCTGTCTTGGACTTCCAGAATGCTGTGATTGCAGGTGAGTGCCACAATGTCATAGATTTTAAAAGGCTGAAAGACACTGATCTTGTTCAACCTTCTAATTTGAGAAAAGGGAAAACCAGGGCTAGAGATGGGGAGACCTGCTTAAGGTCCCACTGAGATTAATGTTTGAATATAATTGCTTTCAGCTGGGAAATTAGGTAGTTTTTATGCTCTGGGTGTTGGAAGGACACCGGGAAGCATACTTACTCAGAAAGCTTTGTTTCGAAGTGGCAAATGGTTGGAGTGGAGAAATGGATTTCCTGCATGGCATTGCTGTTCTCCTCCCTGAAAAAACAAAATTTTATGAGGGAGTCTCAGGCCCAGGGCCTGGCTGTGTCACTGCAGCCTTGGGAAAAGAAAAGAATGACTTCAGACTTACAGCATGGCTGTCCCCTGACTTATCAGGTCAGCCAGAGTGAGTTTCTCAAACTTTAAACTGTGAGTTGAAAGCCAATCTTCAGGGTCTACCAGTGCTGAAGACTGAATCTCACTTCCCTGCAGCCTCTGTAAGAGAGAAGCCAGAATCAGACCAAAAACTGTCAGAAAGAGTTCAAGGATGCCTTTGGGTCCCTCCACCTGGTACCTGAAGGTTGCAACCTAGACAGAGCCCACCTAAGGCAGTCCAAAATTCTCCTTGCTGAGGGACTATTTACATGTAGAGGGCTGTGCTCTGGATCAGTTGCCTTGGAAAGACCACCTGTTTCCCACTCCTCACCTCCAGTATGTAGCTAGACCATTCAAGAGTCACTCACCTAGCCCTGTCTTGTGACTGACATACAACGGCCACACAATATCACAGTATGGCAGTAGCACTCAATATGACAGTATGACAAAATATGACAGTAGCAAGTGGCCAGAATGATAAAGATCAGGTCAGTGACTGTTAATTTCCCTATTTTTTTTTTTTTGTCTCCAAACTCTGGACCAATGGGAGAAAGCCAAATATGTCCTCCAAACTGATCATGTAAGATGCCTGCTTCTAATGAGCCTTCTCCAGCCACCTCATCCCAACCACCTCCACTCAAGACACACCCAAAATCTTACTCCTTTTTCATGATAAAATTTTCCCACTCCACAGCTTGTCTCTGAGTCTCTGCCAAACACAAGTGACAGTCACTAACTCTGTGCTAGAGCAAGCTCTGAATAAATTACCAGTTTGCTCTCATTTGGGTGGTCTTTGTTCATTTCCACACTTGTTTTCTCTGTATCTTTTCAGATGATTTTTGCTTCTTATCAGTCAAAGGGGTCCTCAACAAACATTTGTTGACTAACTGGTAGAAGAGAGCATGGAGTTATCCTGTCCATTTCAGAGGTCAGTACTAGGAGCAGTGGGTGGATGTCAAGAGCTATCACAGGACTCTGGCCATGAAATGACCCTTGGCTTGTATCTAGTGATATCTGTACCCCTTACATGGCACTAAGATCAGGGTCAATCTTGTCTCCATCACCTCTTTTGAGGGCTCACACTTTTTCCTTCCTTTCTCTGGTCAATATTTCTGAGTTATTACTATGAACTAGGTCCTGTCCTGGTGCTAAGGCTACTGTGTTAGAGGTGTTCTTGCTTTCTTGGAGCTTACCGTCTAGTGTGGCTGGGTGGATAGTAAACAAGAAGTGAAAGCAATTTCAGAAAGGAATCTTTCTATTAAGAAAACAGAGTAGGGCAAGTTGAGAGAAAATAACATGTGGAAATGGGGGGGACCACTTAGATGGAATAGTGAGTGAGAGAAAGCCTCTTAGAGCTGAGCCCTGAAGGTAAAGAAGGAGCCATCCCTGTGCACAGGAAGGAAATGCACCTTCCAGGCAGAGGTTTGGAGGTGGGGAGGGTCAGAGTGAGTGAAGAAAAGGCAGCAACTTATTGGAGTGGGGAAATGTGACATAAGATTCTGCAATAATTTCCAATGTAACTACTGCCATTTATGTGGCACTGAAGGGCCATATGTGTTGCTGTTGCTCCCTTAAGTTATGGAATTCAGATCAGTCATATTGTAAGAGATGCCTTGCTGCCCACAGAATCTGATGACTATGGAATGAGCCTGAACGCTGTGTGGCCCGCTGGGACCCAGGTCCAGATTCAAAGATGTCACCTGGTACTAGCTTGAGCCCTAAGTGGGTTTTGCGGGGAGGGGTTGTGTATGTCAGGGCTTTGGCTATAGTGAGTGACTGCTGGACAAGGAGTTGAAAACTGTCTGCTGCAGCTGGACGAGTTGCTTTGCATGGCATAGAGGATACAGAAAGAGGAACAGGACAGGAGGAGAGAGGGAGAGTAGAAGAAAGGTGTGAAGTACATAAGGGATTAGCATGTACTATCTTTGTCACACGGGAGATTCTTCCTTTCTAGAAAACAGCATTACAAAACTATGATGTAGAAGGTATATGTTTCCGCATAAACCGTTCTCAGTAATGATTCTTATTTCCCACTCAGATTTGGTCATAAACAGGTCACCATAAAGCAAAGATAACAAAAATAGAATTCTGCTACTATAACCCAGCTAGATAGTATTGCATGCCTTAAAACCTCCTCTGCCCCATTTCAAACAGAAATTAGCAAGTATTAAAGAAGTGTAAAAAACACATTCATAATTATAGCAAACACTTAAGTAGCTCTTACTATATGTCAAACACTCTTCATATCTTAACTCACTTAATTCTACAAAGTAGTTTCCATCTTTATAACCCCATTTTATTGACAAAGAAATAGAGGCATAGAGAACTTAAGTAATTTGCCCAAGGCCGGGCAGCTAGTAATGGAGTGGAAATTCTGTTCTAGGCTGTTAAACTTAAGTCATGCTTGTAACCCTAAAACTATATTACCCCCTAAATTAGCACCAAACTGTGATTATTCCCATGAAAGAATGAAAAATGACCAACAAGGTAACTTTCATTATGTGATTCATACTACCGAATGTGCCGTCTTTGAAAAGCAAGGCCTAAAATCAGTCCGTGTCCCACACAGGCAAGTACGGTTCTGTATATGTGACACTAGATGTCACTCTCTTCATCTTTCTGGAATCTATCATCTCCCTGGTTGGTAACATGAAGCATTGTAGACTGATTCACTTTTCTACTATTTTTCTTGTATTTGAAGTGATCTGTCATGTCTTAGGACAAAATCTTTTATTTCTGTGCAGATATGTATGTGGATTTTATATTACTAACATGTGAAGAATTACTATTAAACACATTGTAGATTTTGACTGCAGGCCTTGCTGTCTGTATACTAAAGCAGGTGCTTTCCTTAGAGAGGGGGGAAAAAAGCTTTGTACTGGGTGATCCTTTCCCTGTTTCCCACACATCTCTATTTGTAAGAAAAAGGAGGTCCCATCTTTGTACACCTGGTAAGTCATATATTTTAATATAAAATTTGATGAAATAAAGATTCACATCATCAGCATTTGGAGTCATTGAAAGATTTCTTCAAAATCTCAAAACTCTATCAACCATTCCTCATTTCTTTTTTAATTAAACTCGTGAAAAGTCAGACATGATTATCTTTGTGATTGTTTAATTGCTGAATAATAACTAATATCATTTTTGACCAATTACCATTTCAAAGGTATCATATTTAAATTCAAGAGTAGATTATGGGCCTGCCTTGCCCCTGACAACAAGTGATGGTAATTGTTTTCATGGTAGAATGAAGTCTGAGTTCTTGTGAGAGGATAGCTCATTTATATAATGACAGCCTAAAACTACAGGCTGATGATTCTACAGATTGGTTTTCCTGCCTTAACACTCTCGCTCGAACAGCAATACCTGAAACAGATTTCTGGGGCTTGATCTTAAGGAATCATAAAAGAAAAACAAACCCCAGGCAGGGAAAATGTAGATTTCGACTTAAATTAAATGCTTTAGACTTCAGGCTTTAATAGCATGATGATAATCTTATCATCCTCCTAAATATTTAATGAGGTGGCCAAGTAGGCTATAAATTTTCTATAGATAGTACGGAGACTATTCATTTCTAAAGACAGGATATTAGGAATGAATGTTTAATTAACCTTTTTTTATTCATGGATTCTATGTAAAGAAAGAAATACCCAGAATTAAATATATTCTGCATTCCCTGTCTACGATTTTTTTATGCATAAGTACTCAGTAAAAGCACTTCGATTTTACCAGTAAGTCCTGTGTCTGGTTAACATGTGTAACCAGTAATCCCTTCTCTGGATTTTGGCCAAGTCCATTCATATCGTTCTGGTTCAGTTGTTTCTGGCATCTGTCAATGTTTCTCTTCATGCTACAAAACATAAAGTGATTTGATCAATGCCCCCACTCTGGACACTGAGTTTACACTGCCAGTTCCTCCTTTCTTTTCTCTAGTTCCTAAGAACTTCATAAACTTTTTATTTTTTTGCAGAAACTGAGAGGGTGCCTACAGATGCCTGATAAAATGTGGTCTCCAAGATCATGAGCCATTATACTGTTTTTATAATTAGATAATAAAAGCCCTCAGGTAGATATAAGATGTTACAACGACCATTTCCTTGTCTCACTTCAAGGCAGGTGTTTCCCTCTCAAATCCCAGGAGCAAAATGTAGTTGCTGCTGTTTACATTTGCAAAATCAGTGAATCATGCTTACCAATGCTTTTCCAGAAACATATGTTTCGAACTTGCAAGATATGACTAGTTTGTGTAGTCATTATTAAAATACCCCACATTTATTTCCCCAAAGTGGAAAGGAATACAAAAGGACAAATGCAACACAGAGATGATGGTGATGAGGGATTTGTTCATCTTAACTCTTCTTTAATACAATAAATTTGTCTAACTCAGACCTTCTTAAAGGATGAAAAGGAGGCCATATTAAGAGTGCGGCGAAGGCTGAGGTGGGCAGAGGTAACAGCAGGTGTCAAGACCCTGAGGTGAGGGGTTGAGGATTTAGCTCAGTGGTAGAGCACTTGCTTAGCAAGCCCGAGGCCCCAAGTTCAATCCCCAGCACTGCCAAAAAAAAAAAAAAAAAAGACCCCTAGGTGAGAGAGTTTGGTATATCTAAAGAACCAACAGAAAACTGTTTGGCCAGCTTGTAGGGATTTTAAAAAGAGGGAAGTGGAGGAGGAAAGATTTTGAGATGAGGTTGAGTTCTTGTCTCCGAAAACTGCATCTACATTCAAAATGTAGCCTACAAGTCACAGCTTATTGAATCAGTGGTAGACATGTATCTAAGAGGGCTCAATGAGATTCTCTATGAATTTGGAATTCAGAGCTACAGGGCTACACGTGCATTCAGGCACAGGAAAGCAAAGTGAATGGTCATTCCCTTGCCACGGTCTCCATGGCACCCTTCTCACTGGCTTCTTTCTTTCCTGTCTGCTCCTTCTCAGGCTCCTTCACAGGCTCATCCTTCTCTGAGTATTGTAATTTGGTGTCTTTGAAGTGCACAATGCACCCTATTCTTTTCTCATGTCTTCTCTCTTCCTAGTTTTATCCATGTCCAAGGCTTCAACTTCCCTCTATACACTTGTGTATCAAGAACTACACAATGGAGTACTACACTGCCATAAAAAAGGATAAACTAGAGTCATTTATATGTATATGGATGTTCCTTGAGAACATACTATTAAGTGAAATAAATCAGACACTTATTAGTACACATCGAATTGTTTCTCTGCTATGAGAAACCATAAGTGTAAATAAGGACAAAGGGGTAGAATAGATATTATGTTTTTTAAAAAAGAGAGAGATAGTATTCAAAAGAGAGGAGAACTAGATAGGGAAAAGGGGGATATAGAAGAAGGTTAAAAGAAAAGATGAAAGGGAAAAAAAAGGAAAAGTGTAAACAAACTTGTTGCAAATAAGGAGGGGTGGGTGAATGGAAGGGAGGGGAGGGGAAGAGGGGGGGAAGAGGGGGGAAAACCAAAATGTATCATGTACAGGTACAAATAACCATGTTGATTATGATCATTATGTATACAATGTACCAATACATGTTCTTGGTAAAAATAAAAATTAAAAAAAAAAAGAATTCAGACTTCTTACTCTGACTCTAGACCTGGGTATTCATTGGCACTGGATATTTTGACTCGGTGTACCTCAAACACAACATGTCCAAGACTGAACTCATGGTATTCACTACAAACCTATCTTCCTTCTCCCAAAATGTATCATCTCTCTATTTACATGAGTCAAAATCTAGGAATTGTTCTTGACACTCATTCCTGTTATCCCACCCATTATCTAATCTTGTTAATTTTACCTCTTTCAAATTTCTCCATTTATCTCTATCCCTATTGACATTTCTCTAGTCCAGATCTTTGACATTTCTGTCATAAACAGCTGCACTAGACTCTAACTGGCTTCCTGTGCCCCTCAGTGCTCCCATCTAATCTTTGTCACCAGCCAGAATAATCTTTTAAAAACACAAATCCAATGTTACACTGTCATCTTCTCCCTCCTGCTTAATACTGTTCAAATTCTTCCCTTTATTGCTAGAATGAAGACTAAGATCCTTAAATGGCATTTGGGGCCCCACGTGGTTTGGCCATTGCCTATCTACCTTTCAAGATTTTCTCCCTCACCACTGCCCTTTCCTTCTGTTTCCCACAAGGATTCTGGAATGTTCTACAGTTCCTTTGATCACAGGACCTTTTCATGTGCTTGCAGTCTTTGTTCTGGAACATTCTTTACCCTTCCCAGCACACTACTTATTTCATGCTTGATGTTTCAGCTGAAATGTTACTTATTCCAGGAATAATTCTCCATATTCTATTCTAGTTCAGGTTCCTTTGTTTTATACAGACTTTCGTAGAACTGTGCTTTCGTTTGGAGGACTTAAATTTGGAATTTTATATTAATTAGTATTCATTAGATTTTAAATAAACAGTACATCTATTAAACTGTAAGCTAAGTGAAAGCAGAGGCTGGCAGACAATAAATATTTTGATAATGGAAAGTGAAGGGAAAGTAGGAGGTTGAGAACCTGGCTCGGTTCTTGAATTCCCAATTATTTATTCCAGACACTTGTAAGAACTGATTAATTTTCTACTTTTGGGTTCCATGAGATACCCTGTTTTTTGTAATTCTCTACCTTGTCATGCTTAAGCTAGCTCATTTAGATTTGTTACTTGTAACCAAAAATATCCTGGGAAACACAGAAAGTGAGAAACTCTAAATAAAGGTGCAGTTTAAACATTAGTTTACTGTGTTCTTTTTTGGCAGGGTAGTGGTGCTGGGAATTGAACTCAGGTCTTGGGCTTGCTAGGCAAGCACTCTACCACTGAGGTAAATCCCCAACTGCTATTGTGTTCTTTTATGAAATTGTTAAATAGTCTAATGATGGTTCAGCAACTTGTTCTTCTCTTTCGGGTCTTTAATCTTTTATTCAGAGGATGCTCAGGGAAGTGCCAAGATAATGTGGCAATGTCTACAAAAAAAAGAAAGAGAAAAAAGGAAGGCAGGAAGGAAGGAAGGAAGGAAGGAAGGAAGGAAGGAACTCAAAACTGGCTTACTTCAATAAGCTTTCCTGGAGACTCTTACGGTAGGAACTGTTGAAATAGAAATACTGGTAAACACTGCCTCCTCCCTCCAACAGTGGCTCAGTTCTTTTCAGGGATCGATTAGCCATTTTTTAAGAAAAGAGAGCCCTGCACAACTGGATTCTGGGGTGACTTGTGTGGACTGATGGAGAAGTTGAACTACACAAAACTACCAAACAACACAATGTGCTAGGAAGAGCTTTGGGTGTTTGGTTTCTTCATCTGCAGTGGAATGGGGATCATGGTAACTGCTCTACATATTTCAAACCCATTGTCGAGAGGACCAAATGAAGTTGAGGGTGTAAAAGTGTTTTGCGAAATATAAAGCACTATAGAAATGCAGAATATCACTAAAAATGTGCTACATCTTCGAGAACTTCAGCAAAAGACACATAAGCAATCATTCTTTCCTGAACATTATAGAGTGGCTTTCAGGGCCAGAGAGAGGTGGTACTGGAGACAGAAAGCTGAACAGGATGCAACTCTTACCCTTTAGGCCTTTGCGCGGATGAAACCTGATCAGAGTGGTTGTTTTTGAGCACCTAACTCAAATAGTATCCCTCCACTCTGCTTTAGTGTTCTTCACAGCATGCTTCACACCTGACCTTCTACATAGATACTGTCTGCCTCTTTGTCCCAACCTAAACACATTACAAGTAAGATCCTTGAGGGTCCGGACTTAGTAATGTGCACTGCTAGAACTCTTGCACAAAACAGTGCCTAGAACATAGTAGCTGCTCAAAAAAAACCCCTCACTGAATAAATGTACAAAGGGCAGATTCAGAGTTTAGGTGAAGGTGGCCCACCTTGTCCTGGAGGAGTTAGAGAGAGGAAGAAAACATGCAAACTGTCCGCAGCAGATGACATTTTGGTCAAAGTCAGGGAGGGAGCTCTGATTATGGGGTAAAAAAAAAAGCTGTTACCTAACTTCCCAGTTTAACACCTAGATCTAGGCTTGTCTTAAATCTTTATTATGATAAAGCCATCCCCAAGGTTTGTATTTTTAACTGCATAATTACCTCTAGTCTTGCCCACACCTAATCCATGTTGCCAGAATGATTTTTCTACTATGCAGAGCTGTTCCTGTTGTCATGTGTGACAGCCCTGCCATAGCAGCTCAGTGCTCTCAGACAATCACATTAGATCTTCTTCCCGAAGGTTATCATTCAGTCCAGATCGATTTCCTGCTGGGCTCTCATCATCTCTCACCTTCTCTGCTCACTGGCAACTGCTACATATATCCACCTTCCTACTGCATACCTCTTTTGCTGTTTTCTTCTAGGAATGCCTTTTGCATCTTTGTCAAAACTCCGTAAGCTTTTTCCTGAACCCCAATTGCTGTGTCAGTTCCCATAGTGGAAACCCTGTGGAAGGCCTCCTTGCTATCCCTTCCCTGGCTCCTTTCAAGTTGTTCTGGTGTCTCTCTAGGCAGATGTTAGTTCCTCGTCTACTGCATACTCCTAGGACTAGTATAATGCTTGGCACTAGGGAGCTGATGCTTAAGAGCCCCTCAAATCTCTCTCAATCCAGAGCTGAGCATCCCCTCTCCCTCCATCCACCCTTATGACACTTACCTTAACCTGCATTTGTTCGTTTATTTCTCCATCTTTGGGAGAAGGGCCTCTGTACCCAGGGCCCTGCTTTCTCTGGTTTCAACTTCTAGCTGCTTCAGGCTCTTCCACACTGAAGCTTGCCCTACAGGGAAGTGTTAGCTGGTTTCCAAGGTAACAGACCGCACCACTGCAGCTTGGGGCAGGGAAAGGAAAACGTTGCTCACCCGAGGGAAGAAGTTACCACTGTGTGTTGACAACAACCTCTTCCTTGTCAATCTGCTTTTCTCCACCCTCACAAAAGCCTAAAAACAGGATTTGGGGCTCTTTTCTCTTTTTAGAACTTCTGGGTCAGCAGAAAACTGTGGTTTAGACCAGCAGAGCCCTGGTGCCTGCTGCCTTCTTGTGGTGAGAAGAGAAGAAATATACCAGAGCCTGCAATAAATAAGAAAGGTGGTCATCTTTTCCTCCTCAGACTCCCTGGGACACCAATGGCAAACCTTTTAGAGCTTTCAATGATACAAACAGCCTGTTGCAGCACCTGGACCATACTTCACCATCATTGCCCTCAGGTCCAGTGTTGTGGTGGTGGGGGGTGTCCAGTTCCAGCCCCCATCCATACCTGGCCGATATAGCAGCAGGCCCAGTGAACTCTGAGTGTCAGAATAAATTATCTACTCCAGCGGTTCCTGAACCCAGATGCCCATCAGAACATAACATTTTGTTTGCTAAGAAAACGTAACATCCATTCTCACCCAGGTGATTGATTCAGAACTGTGGTGAAATGTGGCAACATGAATCTCCAACAATGGCCTGTAGTGATTATGATGTAACCAATCCTTGGCCCATGCCACAGACCTCCCTTACCCCTTTGTTTATAGAGGTCAAGGGAGATGAAGTGATACACCCAAGATCAGCCAGCCTGTAGGTGACTAAGGGATCAGCACTTTATGTTGGTTTTTTTTTTTTTTTTAAATCCTTCCAGGATAATTCTCAAATCAGGGTTCACTTTCTGAATCTTTAAAGTTAGAACATTATATGATTTGTGGCAATTAGATGGTTAAAGAACTGGAGATGTCAATTAAAGAAGTGGCTCCTATAGACTAGGTCAGAAATATAACCAAACTCCTCAGAAGAGGAACTGCTTATTAATCTCTAGTTATTGTGAGCAGAATATTCATGGGCTGGGAACAAGTATAAATCTGGGGCACTTAGCACTGTACCAAAATCAACAAGGGAGGATGGGGTTGAGGGGGTGATCAGAAAGAAGGGAATCACAGGCCATTAATGGTGAGGGCCCTTATGTCCACCTTGATGGAAATTATGGGTGGACGGGGCTAACTTGGAGACACTAGAGCCTCACTTCCCTTGCTCCCAGGGTATACAGGGTTTCAATATCCTACAAGAAGTAAAACTCAACACTGAAAACCTTCTTACTGCTTTCTTCTATTTAGCTTACATGACATACTTTCTGGATGTTCTGTACCAGATGGATAAAGCAGAGTGAGATGTATTCTTATCTTACCATCCAAGAGTAAAGCTGTATGTGGGTGCCATCTCTTTTAGCTCCCCTCAGAATGTACATCATGATTGGCCCAGTGTAAGCAATCAGAGTATAATAGGAATTTCTTTCTCTTACCTTAGGTTCTTGGGCTATGATTAAGGTTAATTCATCCACCTCCAGTCTTTTATTTGGGAACTCTTACCTGGTAATATTACCCAGGAATGTGGTAAGTATGTTCACTTTTTTTCTAATTTATAGTTTGCTTTCTTTCATTTCAAACCAAGGAGCAAGTATTGTGTTAGGTTAAGAAGCAGCATGAAACCAAGTTTTTCTCTGCATTTGTAAAGGCCTGAACTAACTGAAAGATTAAAGTGACACGCCAAAGCAGGGGAGGTGAGGAATATGTTTAATGTCAAGAGGAAAGTGGGAGCATATTAAGATCCTTTAAACTAAAAGAGACAGAAACCCAACTTAAACTTAAGGAAAAATGGAAATTTATTTGCTTAAATAACAAAATAATTCAAGGATAGTTCTGGCTTCAGGCATAACTTGACCCAAAGACTTTATAAAATGATGTTAACAGAACGTTGTGTCCATTTCTCAGCTTCCTTTCTTGTGATGGCTTGGTTCTTAGGTAGGTTCTTCAGATGCAGCCGGCAAACTTGCATATATGCACTACCAAACTTCCCTCACAACTTAGCAATCCTAAAGGAAGGAGAACATTTCTTTCCCAACAGTTCCAGCAAAGTCCCAGGCTTGGATTCTTGGTCACCATCACGCTCATTCCTGAACCAATCATTATTATTCTGATTGGCCAGGCCTAGTTTCTGTGTTCAGCTCTGGAGCCAGAAGGTGAAATCAGCCCCATGGAGCCATATGGGTTGAGGTAGGAAAGGAGTTTTCCAAAAGAAAAAGTTTTAGGGTTATAAACTAAAGAAGATGACACAGATACTAGCTAATATGCCTCTGAGGGAAGACAAAGTGGAGGGAGTATTATTCTAGATGAATGGAGATCAAGAAATTAGAGATGTTAAAATTAGAGGGCAGAGGCCTACTCAGTGTTTGGCAATAACAACTTGGTGAGAGAGCAAGACCTAGAGGAAACAGGTCCTTGGTTCACCCAGGGTCCACAGGTACAAGCAATCCCAACTTACCAAAGTTTACCATGCTCAAAGCACAGGATGGAACTCTTGCACCTTTCAGTAGGGACAATGGATGCTTGGACACATGACAATTGACTGGAGGATCCTTGCTAATGCATGAGCCTTGGGCCTCTGCACAAACTAGTGTAATCCAATAACCAGTAAGTTTCCTACCCACAGGGTGGAAGGATTCTAGTTGATTTTTAAGGGCCATGAGAGGAAGGTGGGGAGCAGCCTGTTTGGGAAAATTTCCCTGGTGCTCAAATCCGAAAAAATCCCCACAAAAAATCCAAGGATTTCCTTATTAGTTTCACCAATTTAAGGATGCGTGCCCTATAAAATGCCATTGGACAATGACTACAATGAGAAAGCCTGACTGTACAAGAGGAATGACCAAAGATTAAATATAAACAAGCAAGTTTTTCTTCCATAATTTTTTAACCTTTCAATAAAGCAGATAATACTCACAAGTTGTTTATAAATAGGCACTATCTTTTATGGTTCTTTGTATTCTATACCAAGAAGCAGTAAACCATAGATTTAGCCTCATGTATGAGCCAAGGAATCTTGCAACTGGACAAGCTCTTTTTTGGGGGGTGCTGGGGATCAAACTCAGAGGCTTGTGCTTGCTAGGCAAGTGCTCTACCACTGAGTTAAATCTCTAATCCCAACAAGCTATTTTTATTTCCTTTAGACTAGCCAAACTAGCAATGTGGGACAGCAGGAGTTCTAGATCTGAAGTAAAGAAATTTAGGTTTAAAAACCTGATTCAGGGGCTGGGGATTTAGCACAGTGATTAGAGTGCTTGCCTTGCAAGCACAAGGCCCTGAGTTCGATCCCCACCACCAAAAAAAAAAAAACAAAAACAAAAAAAACCTGATTCACCAATTCCTAGTTATACAATCTTGGGTAGGTGTTTATCCCTTTGATCTTTAGTTTTCTAGTCTGTAAAATACCACCTCTTACTACACAGAGCATTAAGGTGACAAGGCAAACTATGTAACAAACCCATTTAAATATTAATTTCTCTAAACTTACTGAATAGCACTATTAACCATAATACTTTTAAAAATACGAATTGCCTTAATAGAGTAGTTGATATGCTTCAGTTAGAATGTCAGGTTATTTTGATATTTGGGAAGCTTTTGCAATCTAAGGCCTACATTTACAGCAGCGTTTGTAAAGGTAAAAACCTGGAAACAAGCTGAGTGTGGTGGTGCATGTCTGTAATTCCAGAACTCAGGAAGCTGAGGCAGGAGAATCTCCAAGAGTTTAAGACCAGCATGGGCTACATACTGAGTTCAAGGCCAGTCTGAACTACATAGTGAGATCCTGTCTCAAAAAAAAAAAAAAAAAAGGAAACTACCTAAATGGTGTGTGTAATATTTTGCAGCTTAAAACAGTGGTGGCAGATATATATATATTATATCATATATATATATTATATATATATATATGATCTTATTTTTGTTCAACTGAAAAACAGTAAAATGTCTGTTATAACACCCCAAAAAATGTTAACGATGATTCTATGGAAGCAGACTGTGCGGGTAGGAACTGTTAATTTCCTTTCCTTCTATTCTGGGCTCCTTTTGCTATTAACAATTTTTACAGATATATACTATTGTAAAAAGAAAATCTTTTGTAAAAACATCCAGTCTAGAGTCATGACAACTGTGTTCACAATAGCATTTAGGATAGGAAAAAGTTGTTGATGACCCTGAAGGCAGAAATGAAGTCCTGGAATGGTGAGTCAAAGGGTAGGATAGCCTACCAACTAAAAAAACCCAGGACCTGATAGATTCGCTGCTGAATTCTACAAAACTTTTAAGGATGCTATATCACCATTACTCCTTAAAGCTCTGAACATAGATGCAAAAATCCTCAACAAGATATTAGCAAATAGAATGCAGTGCATTATCAAAAAGATAATACACATGATCAAGTAGGTTTCATCCCAGACATGCAAGAATGGTTCGACATACATAAGCGAATAAATGTATGGGGCTGGGGATTTAGGTCAGTGGTCAGAGTGCTTGCCTAGCAAGCGCAAGGCCCTGAGTTCGATCCCCAGCACCAAAATAAATAAATAAATAGATAGATAGATAGATAAAATAAATTTAATACACCACCACACAAATAGAAGCAAGGTCAAAAACCATACGATCCTATCAAGAGATGCAGAAAAGGCTTCTGACAAAATCCAATACCCTTTCATAATAAAAAACTTGAAGAAAACAGGTATAGAAGGACCACACCTGAATATGATAAAAGGTATATATGACTAACCAATAGCCAGCATCATACTAAATGGGGAACAACTAAAAGCATTCTCTCTAAAATCAGGCACAAGATAAGGATGTCCACTATTATGTCTTCTATTCAACACAGTACTTGAAACATTAGCCAGAGCAATTAGGCCAGGGGAAGAAATAAAAAGGATACATATAGGAAAAGAACACAAATTATCATTATTTACAGATGACATGATTCTCTACATAGAAGACCCAAAGAAGTCCATCAAAAAACTTAGAATAATGAACTTCAGCAACGTAGCAGGATACAAGATCAACATGCAAAAATCATTAGTATCTGTGTACACCAACAATGAATGGAATGAGAAGGAAATTATGAAAATAATACCACTCACAGTAGCCTCAAGAAAAATGAATACCTAGGAATAAATCTGACCAAGGACGTGAAAGACCTCTACAGTACTCTACAATACTGCACTCTACAGTACTACAGTACTCTGAAAAAGGAGACTGAAGAGGACATCAGAAAATGGAATGATGTCCCCTGCTCCTGGATAGGCAGAACCAATACTGTCAAAATAGCTACACTCTTACACAGGTTCAATAGAGTCACAATCTAAATACCAAAAGCTAAATACCACACTCTTATACAGGTTCCATGGAGTCACAAACTGTTATACAGGTTCCATGAAGTCACAAACTGTTATACAGGTTCAATGGAGTCACAATCTAAATACCGAAAGCATTCTTTACAGATCTAGGGGAAACAATCCTAAAATTCATATGGAACCAGAAGAGACCCAGAAAAGCAAAAGCAATTTTGGGCAAAAGAGCAAAGCAGGAGGCAAAGCAATACATGACTTCAAGCTATGCTACAAAGCAATGGTGATAAAAACAGCATGGTACTGGAACAAAAACAGATAGGTGGATCAATACAACGGAATTGAAGAGACAGAAACTTTCCCCCAATACATTCAGCTATTTGATCTTCGACAAAGGAACCAAAAGCTTAACCTGGAGGAAAGACAACTTATTCAACAAGTGGTGCTGGGATCACTGGTTATCTATGTGCAGAAGACTGAAATGGGACCCTTATCTCCCATTATATACTAACTCAAAATCAAAATGGATCAAAGATCTAAACATTAAAACAGAAACATTAAGCCTACTGGAAGATAAAAATAGGTAAAACACTCGAAGACATAGGTGTAGGAAAGGATTTTCTATACAGAACCTTCATTGCACAAGAAACAACACTAAGAATCAACAAATGGGGAGTGGAGATTTAACTCAAATGGTAGAGTGCTTACCTAGCAAATGCAAGGCCCTGAGTTTGATCTCCAGCAACCCCCCACATAGAATCAAAAAATGGGATTACAACAGACTAAAAAGTTTCTGTACATCAAAAGAATCAATTAGTAGAGTGAAGTGACAATCTACAGAATGAGAAAAAATTTTTGCCAGCTACTCCTCAGACAGAGGACTAATATCTAGAAAATACAAAGAACTCAGAAAAATTAAACCACCTAAAATTAATGATCCAGTCAAGAAATGGGCAAGAGAAATGAACAGACACTTAAGAGAGGAAAAAATAGAAATGGTCAACAAATATATGAAAAAATGCTCACCATCTCTAGTCATTAGGGAAATACAAATTAAAACAAGACGAAGATTCCATCTTACTCCAGAAAGAATGGCAATCATTAGGAAATCGAACGATAACAAATGCTGGCAAGGCTGTGGTGAAGAAGCAGCTCTACTACATTGTTGATGGGAATGTAAACTAGTATCGCCATCAGGGAAATCAGTGTAGAGATTTCTCAAAGAACCAAAATCAAATTTCACATGACCCAGTGATGCCCCTGCTAAGTATCTTCCCCAAAGAGTTTAAGACATCATACTATAGTGACACGTGCATACCAATGTTTATAGCAGCACAACTCATAACAGCTAAATCCTGGAAATAGCCTGTATACCCATCAACAGACAACTAGATAAAGAAAATGTGGTATCTATGTATAATGGAATACTACTCTGCTATAAAGAATGACAGATTTAAGACATTTGTAGGAAAATGGATGCACATGGAAAATAAAATGTTAAGTGAAATAAAAAAGACACACAAGTTTAAATACTGCATGGTTTCTCTCATTTGAATGAGGTAATGTACAAATGAAGAGAATAATGAAGGATGGATAGAAGGGGACTAGGAGATGGATCCCCTGCAAAAAAGTGGTCCAAGGGAAAAAGCACAAGGGGCAAGGAGGGAAAGGGGAAGTAAGTAGAATAAAGATATGCCATGTACAGGAACCTAATAACCTCAATTAATGTAAACATCTTAGCCAAAATGTAGGCTAAGATCAATAATATCAGCAAGAATGAAAAATGGGATAGGAGAATTGGGGGGGGAGGGAAGAAGGTGACTAAAAAAGAAAAAAAAAAGCTGTGTACATGTAACCACTCCCCAAGACTATATACTGCATGAATTTTAATAAAATTAAAAAATTAAAAATTTTAAAAAAATCAAAAAGATAAAGAATAGGATTACAAATGATATATCCATTTTGCTATCCATTAACTACATTAGTAAATTATGAAGCTGAGGTGGTCAAATCTTACTTAGATATGTAGATTTTTTCACTCTAGAGCAATTATGAATACCAAAAACAATTTTCTCTGACAAGGCAACATAAAGGAATGAGAATTTTTTTAGTTTAAGAACATATTTGAGCTGTCTTAGACAACTAATATTAAATATTTAACAACATGAGAAGGGGTGCCAGAGTTAGGAGATGGTATTCATCTGACTGACTTGCCCTGACAGATAATAAATGGGGATTGATTTAATGGTGAGCAAATGTAATTGACAAAGTTCACTGAAGTGCCTTAAAATGGCCAATTGGGGAATAAATGCATCTAAAATGAGACCAAATCCTTGAGTCTACTCTTTAGCAGAAATAATTAAAACATCTTGGCAGGACCATGTCTTTGCAAAACAGCAATGTATGGCTGCAAGTCAGCAGAGAACCCACAAGTTGGAAGAAGCCCCTGAAGAGTTTTCTTGGGATCAGCAGGGTGCTTGCATCATCTCTGTATAAGCAGCAATGTTAGTACTCTGTGAATTCAGTAGCAAGAGATTGAGTCCATAAGAAAATCCTAAGGAGGTCAATGCAACATATTATATAGCCAAATAACGATAAAGTAACTACACTTACGAAGGCTGATCTAGGGAAGTCTCCACCTTTAGGAAGAATTTTACTGAAACAATATTGCTAGATAGGTTACTGGGTCTTTCAGATTTTCAGGAAATATGATTTCATAATTTTCCTTTATAACCTAGCCCTGAACTTAATTTTGGTAATTCAATTGTGTGAAGCATTGTGCCAGGTTTCTCAGGAATACAATAGGAGAGAGTTTTTTTCCTTGCTATCATTTATAATTTAGTTATAAATATTGAGTAATGATAATAGCAGCCACTAGCATTTGAATGCTTACTATGTGGCATTATTTATAACAAACCCTAACAGTAGGTATGATTATTAGCCCCATTCTACAGATTAAAAAACAAAAACAAGGCTCACAGAGTTTAGGTGATTTACTAGGTCTGAGACTCATTTGTCAAGGTATTATTTTCTATGTTGAATCCTCTGCTGAGGTCTTGCTGTGTGACTGGGAAAATCAGTAAGCTTTTCTGAGGCCTCAATTTCTTCATCTGAAAATGGTAACACTGGACATACTCTTTTAGATTTCATCCAACTCTAAAAATCTGAGTCTCATCAAAAGTCTCTTCTTGAGGGATTGGGGATTTAGCTCAGTGGTAGAGAGTGCTTTCCTAGCAAGTGGGAGCCCCTGAGTTTGATCCCCAGTACCCAAAAAACAAAAAAGTCTCTCTTCTTGAAATTTAATTTTAGATGGTCTTCGTCTATGATTGGAACCAGGACTAATATGCAAAAACCTTGAACATGCTTGAAAAATGTCAATCTACAGTGTTTTCTTCTGAGAATAAAACCAAAACCCTAAAAAAAAAAGCTATCCTTTCTATCTTTAATGCCATTTATAGATAACTGCCTTTATTTTGTGGCTGGGTAGCTATGACCCAAAAGAGTTAACTTGGCACAAAAGAATCCACAGACCTCTAAACTTCGTGTTTTTCCTATAATCTTCTCATACAGTGGCTAGAATAGAGTTAATAGAAGACTTAGTAGAAAATAAGGGGTTTTTCTTTTGCTGCTGGGGATCAAACTCAGAGCCTTGTGCTTCAAAGGCTAGCACTCTAACCACTGAGTTAAATTCCCAGCCCCCAAATAAAGGTATTTTAGAGCCCACATTATTATTAAAGCCGCTCTGCTGCTACTTCCTAAGGTATTACCAAAGAAAAGGTATTACCAAAGTTCAGTATAAGCTCACCATTACAATTTCCAATTGACTTGTTAATATTTATGGAAAAAAAATCCAAACCCTTCAAATATCTCTAATTTGTACTACCAATCAGTATACGATTTGGATAGTGTGAAGACTGAGTGACGTGACCACCAGTCTAGCTTGTCTGGAACTTTCCCAGTTATAGCAATGAAAGTCCCAAGTCCTGGGAAACTCCTTGGTCTCAAACACATCAGGATGGCTGGGAACCCCATGAAGAAGTCCTTAAGTCCTCTGGGAACACCTAATGTTTACTGGATCTTAACCTCTAAGTCCCCATGAGGATCCTAAAAAGGCCATATAAGGAAGAAATGGCAGTAGAGGTAAGATATTTATTAGTTTTTATTAGGCTGGGCTGATACCCCCAGAGAAGGCTATAGTAAAGCTATCGGGGGAGCACAGGGACAAGTCTAAAGACCAAGGCTCTCTATATTATCCTACCCATATTTTAAAATTTTGGAAGCGAAGATTCTTTGCCCCTACCCCCACTCCATGGTAAGGCAGAAATAGAAGAATAAAGCAAAGATGGACCTAGGTCTATGTACAAAGAAGAGAAAGATGGATAGCCTTAGGACTTTGGCTCAGCTTAAGCTCATGGAAACATAATGCGGAAGAGAGGTACATAAATGTTTTTTATTGCTGAGTGACTCTTCTTATTGGCACACGTGGCCTAATCCATAACCTGGAATATTAATGGCATCTTTTCCCTAGCTCACCTGGGGGTAAGCTAGGAGTGGGAATGGAAGGGATAGAAACTCCTTTTTAACACGATTCTAACAACAAAACCAATACAAGAGGCATGAAAGTGTCCCTGTGTGAATATGTGAAACCTCAATAAGAAAACAATTTGTAAAATCAAAGCTTATTTCAAAGTAATAGAAGACTTTTTAGTTTCTTTAGTAGACAATTTATTTTGATAAACTTGCTCAATAACAAAAATACAAGTGAAGAAAATTATGTTCATTTTATACAGTTGTATTAACAATTTGTTTTGAAATTATTAATTGAAAAATGTTATAACCAATTAGAAAACAATTCTTAATAAAGTTTGGGATAATATACAGACCTTGATCACAAACTTTAAAATCTCTTGAAGTGATACAACTAAAAGTTCTATGTAGGAAGTTTTCCCTACACAGGCCACTTTTTTCCTTCATATATTTTTATCCTTCAAAAATTTTCTGAATGACAGATGTTTTGAATTGTGAATGTAAATTTAATTTTTTAAAGAAGATCAAAGTGGGTTGATAAAACAGTTACTACAATCAGAGTAACTTGTGACTAGTAGTCTTTTAATAAAGACAAAATAAATGCAGCATGTTCTTCCTATGAAGCCCACGATGCAAAATAATAGCTAAGAATACATCCAAAGTTAGTTTTTGATACTTTTTCAGGGCTTTTTCTCTAAGTCAATAGATTGTTTGTCACCAGGACTATTTATTATTTCACTTAAGTGATTAAACAGTGAATTCACAGAACATCAGATGGAGATATCAAAGCTTTAGGCAAAAGGGTAAAAACCAATAAAGTGTTTGGTCATCTAGAACATTAAAAAGAAAAAAGACATCCTTCAAAAACAAAACAAATGAAACAAAATAAAAGTTTGTAAGAAGTAGAAGAGTCAGAAAAACTACATACACACATTAACAACATAGAACATGGATTACCTTTGGAAAGAATCATACTGAAATGTTCGCTTTTAATGAATTGAAGATTTTTCTGTTTACAGATGTTTAGGCATGTTCAATAGGAGCTTCCAAATATTTCAAACTAATTCAGTCTTGTGCAAATAAAACCTAAAAATAGCAGATTTTCAGCAGATTTTACAGTGATATTCTTAGGTATGAGAAGAATGCACACTCTAAAAACAATGTATCAGACAAAAGTTTGACAAATGATTGCACCATAAAACAGTGTTTTATATACAGTTTACAAGGTACGGTTTCCTGCTATAAATTAATACTGTACTATATAGTACTTATTATAATGACCTTTTTAAAAGCAACTGCTGACAGTTGACCATCTTTTCACTTACATAATTTATAGAAATTTATATGAACGAGTCCATTTCGATGTTTGGTCTGGAAGAGCACAAAGACTTGACCTCACATACTACTCGATGGGATAGTCTCAGTCCTGGGTTTGAATGACTACAGGGACTTTTCTCTTGCCAGTCCTTTACACACTGACCTCCAAGACAATGATGAAAGTAAAGACAATAGAATGGTTTGGGTAACAGATACAAATAAAACCTTAAATTTTGTAATCTTATATGCAATACCACTGTAAGTGAAAGAAGTAAACAGTGGGGAAATTCTTAGCAGCTGAGAAACTTTCTCTCCCCGTGCGTATGATCCAGTTAAAAATATTTTGAGAAACTATTTACAATAAAACCCACCTTTTGGAAGAGAAAAGCTCTTGGTCATATCATAAATTAATTTGAATAATACTTTGCAAACACTTATCTCAGTGGTATAATGCTGATGACCAAAGCTTTCCTTCAGAATGATCCATCTGGACTGAGGACTAATCAAATCACAACAAGAACTGCAATCCCAAATGTCCACAGAACACACCCGGTGTATTCTTAGAACTGACTCGATGTTGTAATACTTGGGCAGAAATGGTCTTCCTTGGATTTTCCAAAGGTTTTTTTTTTTTTTTTAAACCTGGGGAAGAAGTATAACATTCCCTTCAAACACTCAAGGAATGCACTATAGAGTAATTAAAATCCTCCTCCTTAACTCCCCAGTGAGCTGAAACATGGAGTTTTTACAATGAAATACTGTGGGATTTTCATTTACAGTCAGGTATATGAATATTGAACAAGCCAGTATGAAACACATCAAGCTCTTCCATTTCATACTACGAATATCTGAGGAGGTAGCCCCATCCCCAAAGAATCTATTCTATAATTTGTAATTCAGCTTCTCAAAAAACAGTGCATTCACTTCTGTTTGTATGAAGCATGGGCTACATGGGACTCTACCTCTACTTAGTGATAGGGACATTTGGGTTGCTGTTTCACTATAAAGAGAAAAAACTTAGCTCTATTGCCATGAAACACCCTCCTGCCCATATTTTAAACAGGAGATTATCTATAGTGTTCACCAGAAAAAAACAACTAAGCACTGACATGAAGGCATGGAAATGTGGAGAAGAGAAATACTGTATTTAAAAACTATTTGAGTTCAAAAGTTAGCTGCAATGCTTTTTTTAGGGAAAAACTTAAAGCTGTTGGTTTAGTACAGCCCTTTAACGTAAATGCAAAAATGTCAGCTTTTAGCAAACAAAGTCATGTAGCATATAAAGAAAATATTGTATTGCTCAAGTATTTGGTAAAGATATATTAATAATGCTTACAGATAAAGGGAACAGAAATTTAATTTTTTTATGGCAGAGTGAAATTAGTATAAATACCCAAAACAGCCAGATATTTGCTAGTGAACTTTGTAGTTATGTAAAATTGTGTGCTTGAACATATAAAATGCATTATTAATGTAACAGACCCAAGCCAGTAGAAAAAAAAGAATCTCTATACAATAGACAACAGTTGCCAATAATTTAAATAGTGTCAGATTCCCCAAATTATAAGGTTTGACATGATCTTACCTTCTACTATCATATACAAATAAATTAATCCTAGAAAGAATTTTTAGCTTAACTTAAAATTGCACCTAGAAAGGTATGGGATTATTTGTACCTATTACAAAAACCTGTTAAAATCAAGGGCTGCTACAAAGAATGAGGTAAACTGAAGACTCTCTCCACTATGCAGCCTTCAGATAAATGGCTTGTTTTCTATTGAGTTCTAGGTTTGCACACCACAGTGTTTTGCTAGCAAAGCATTCAGAATTCTCTTCCACAAACTGTTTGCATGTGTGCATATATAAATTTACACACACATACACACACACACACACACATATATACACACTGTATACGGCATCAGCAAAATATATATATTATATATATTTATATAAATATAAGGAAGATTTCCCCCGCCCACCCACCCCAAACATGTCTTTTAGTGTTTCTTTTTTCTTGTTTTGTACACAGAAATTAGGGAATTTCAGAATTTTTACATATATTTTAGCAAATAAGTTTTGATCTATTGGCTTCTTTGTGCAGTAATGCAACAGCAATTCATTCTGGTGCCAAAGGCTTAAACTATTACAAGGAAGTTGTGAACACTAATTTCTTAGGAGGTGAGGCCAGCCCCACATGAACTTCTCTTGCATCCCCTCTGGTCCACCATGATTCATAAATACTTAGACTGTTTTTTTTTTTTTCCTCAAATGAATCATTAGACATTAAAAACGGAACAACAGAGTCACAAAGGGCCACATGCTTTTCAGTATAAAGCATTCTCCTTCACTAGGTTGCTATCACAGTGCAGACTGACTGCCTGAATATGCTCAGGAGATTTAGTCAATATTGTCTGTATTTGGTTACGGAAAAGGCTCTCCTCATTTTTTTTAAAATCCAAAGTGCATAGTGAGAACAAATCAAAGAATTTTTTCTTTTCGACCTCAGTTTCATCTAAGCATCTTCCTATGAGAGGATTGCTCAGATGACTTGTCTTTGTCCTCCCTCCCTTTTTATTAAAAAAAAAAAAAAAAAAAAAAGAGAGTCAAGTAGTTTATAGACATTCATCAGCCCGGTAAACAAACTTTGCCAGCAAATAGAAGTCCTACTATTGTAAAGAAAATTGATAAGACAAAAAGTACATATGATGACCCAACTACTGTGTTGTTGGGTAATTTATAAGGTTGACCTCCGACTTCATTGATGTAAAATCCTATTGGAAATATTAGGGCAGCCATACAGAAAAGGATCACTGAAAAACAAACCAAAACACAACATTAGTAACATGCTTTGGTGATTAAAAAAACAGAAAATTTGGCACAAAAAAGTTTATAGGAGGTGTTGTGGGTTGATAACAAGATTAAACCTGTTAAAAGAGGGAACACTTGTCAAAAGATCTGCATTAATTACAGGTCACATAATATCACCGAGACTTAGTAATTGAATATAATAAAAGCTGGGTTAGCCCTGTATATACAGACCATTTTGAATTACCAGCATTAAGAAAAGTCTACAAACCTACTAAGTATTCACATATACCATTCATTACCCTTCAGACTATTAATTAAGGACACTGGCTAGAACCAAGGCTATGCTCGGGTCCTGCTACTTAGTAGCCTTCAGTCCTAGGCCTCTAGTTCTTTCTGAAAATAAGGGAAACACCAGAGGATAAAATAATTTCAAATCCCTGGCATAGTGCCAAGTTGATAGGAAGTGCCAAATAAATGTTGCACACTATTATCATCATAGTTATTATTCCACCAATTCTCCTGTTGCTATTTGTCAGAAGAAATTGGAAAAAAGGTACATAAAAATAAGTTATCATTTATCTTACTCTAAAAGAGCTAGTAGAAAAAACATTAGATCTTTGGGATGATTATTAGCAAATTGATAGAAAGGTTATCTCATTTCTCTGTCACGTTTTTGAATACACAGAAATATTATAGTATAGGAGGATAAGAAAAACTCTGAGTTTTGTATATGAACACAATAAAATTTATTATTTACTAAAATGTTTCTAGAAAGATTATCAGTGTGGGGAGAAGTAATTGTACAGTCTAATGCTTTAAAGCAAACAGTGTGCTCTTTTGTGTTACCAAGGAAGTGCTCTTCTCAATAAACAAAAATTTTCTACAGATAGGCTAGCTTTTCTAAGAAAATATTTTAGGTTTCTGAAGACTTATTGCTCAGATGTTCATAATCCTTCACATTTCTTTGGTGCAAAAATATTCCTTCAGTATAATACAAAGACAGACTTCTAGTCACTATATGTGATGAGTTGAAGCTTTCCATTATTAACTCAATGAGAAATCTTTTCAGGTTAAATCTTCCTCAGGAATATGGACAGAACCCTGGATAAACACATTAGCTAATACTGTCTGTACATCTTTGTGTGTGTATTAATCAATCGACAGAATTTAATACAGAAATTCTTAAAAAGTCGATTAGAAATTCTTTCCTGGAATATCTTTAACAAGATATTAAAAAGTAACATTTGCTTAAGTAACACACAACTTAAGAAACAAACCAGCACTCTGCTTTATACCATTTAGATATATTTTATGTTACAGAGACAGAGAATATTTCATTCCGGGCAAAATAATCCCACAAAAAATACTACACAAGTGAACTTGGATTTTTTCTGATACCTACTATAGAACAAATGAAAATTTCAGGTATTAAATTGTATTAGTTTTGGGCCTTTCTGTTGTATAGTTAGTAGCTGCTTTATGAGTATTGTCAATGCCTACTTATCAGTGCTATCATTAATTTTAATGGTTCTTATGGCTTAATACAGTTTGGTGAATAAAATACAACCAAAATCTAGGTAGCAGTAGACAATCTAATAAAAAAAAGGAGGCCAGGTATGATGGCATATGCCTGTAATCCCAGCACTCTGAGAGGCTAAAGCAGAAAGATTGCAAGTCTGAGCCCAGCCTGGGCAACTGAGACCCTGTCTCAAAACAAAAAATAAAAAAAGAGGGATGTATTTCAGTGCGAAGGCCCTGGGTTCACTCCCTAGTGCAACAACAAAACAACTTTTTCTTAATGTTGACTAACTCAATATACACTACAGTAATTTAGAAGAAAATGCTGAAGAGATACACATCAAATTTGTTCATTCTGAAACTGGTGTGTGGGGGCAACTTTATGTCTATTTTCTACTGTAAAATTAAGATCTATCTTTTACAGTGGAGTGCTCATTTAGTGACTATAGTTAGAATTTAATATTCTCAAGAGTTAAAAAAATTCCAAATTGGTTAGAAAAGCCTAATTAATGTCACAGAAGCAATGAACTCCTATTCCTTCTAACATTAGTTTTAAATCCTAGGAATTACATTCTCTGTACTTCCTGGAACCAGATTTAATGGAGGTGGATGAATCTTTAAGTTATTGAGAAGTATGATGATACAGTACTTTGGCTCTAAAAATTTTTTTTTTTTTTTTTTTTTTGTGGTGCCGGGGATCGAACTCAGGGCCTTGTGCTTGCAAGGCAAGCACTCTAATCACTGTGCTAAATCCCCGGCCCTCTAAAAATATTATTAACATTGACACATGTCACCTAAACAAGCTTGTAAAGATGTAACTTCATATCCTCCATGGCACAGGTTATTTGGTGCCAAGAGTGAGAAATCAGGTGTACTGGTAGATGAGGCATTGAGACAGAGGAGCAAAGGAAAGAACACGCTGAGACTTGAAAAAGAGGACTCATTTTCATTTCTTTTGCCCCCACAGGCAAGATCCATCATGTGAGGTTCTCCTTTGAGGTGTATTTCCTCACTGTACACAACCATCAAAAAAGGTTATAATCAAATTATTATAAAAACTACAACCTAAAGGGAATAAAAATATGTAAAATAAAGTACATCTTCAAAGACTGAAAGGAATCATTATAGGGAGCCCAATTCCTCTCATAACTGCCACTCCAGAAGACTAGATCTGATAATAAACATAACATATAAGGAAATGAAGAGGAATAAGGCAGCTCTATGCCTACTTAAATAAAATTAACTCTAAGATATATTAAAAAATGAAAGTACAGAATAGTGTAAAAATTTTCATATAAATATGTAAGCCACGCAGATGTATGTGTGTACTCCATATATGGAATACTTCTAGTAAGAAATTTCAGAAACTAGTTAAATAGTGATTGGATGGCTGGGTGACAAGGCCACAAATGAGACTTTTCACTTGGTTACCCTTTTCAGACTTTGAATTACATAGCATATACACATATTATTTCTAAAAGTTAGCTTAACTAAAATATAAAAGAAAAATACATTGCATTTGAGATTGATTACATGTACTTAAATATTTTCTGTTGAAGGGGAAGGAGCTACAAAGATAATCTTACTTCTCTCCCTTTCCTGGGTCAGGTGAACCAATAGTTCATATTAGCATCTTTACCCATGCTTTGCCTTATACAACTTTGCTAAATTACACTTTAGATTTTTGGTATTCAGAGGATAAGTACTCCCAAACTTCAACTAAATGCAGACACTAAATCTTTCTTGGATATTATTTTACTCTTTAAAGAGTGAATTCTATCCAGATAAGTGATATGTGGCTATGAATAAAAGGTATGCAGACACTAAATCTTTCTTGGATATTATTTTACTCTTTAAAGAGTGAATTCTATCCAGATAAGTGATATGTGTCTATGAATAAAAGGTATAGAATTACATCCTCTTTAAACTCCTCATTGATACTCTTTAGCACCCTGTCTTCACAACTGACTCTGGCCCTTACTCTCTAGAAAAGAACGGTCTCAGGAGGTCTTGTGAGCAAAGATCATCAACTTGTTTCACATTGCTTAACAGGGGTGCAGAAGCTTTTTTATATCAAATGCAACTTGCTTGATCTAAATTTTTCAATTAAGGGGGGTGTAGAGAGAAAAATAAACAACAGAGTCAGAAATACAAACTAAAGAGAAAGTTTCATGGAAAGCTAGGGAGAAACAGAGACCCATAAGGGAATATTATTATCCTACAGGCTTAAAGATAAACTGAGTTTTAACATTACCAAGGATAATGAAATTACACTTTAATCATACTAGTTCTAAATAAAAATATCAAGTGAAAGTAAGCTGTTGTAATATCCATGTTAGAAACTTAGGCAAACATGAAATGATTTTGAGTCACTGAACTGGAAGCTAAGTCACATAGTATTTGGCACAGGTATTGTCATCCCATTTTTTCAGAGTAGGGTTTCTCAATAGTGGCACTACTGCCATTTGGGGCCAGATAATTCTTTATTGTGGGGGACTGTCCCGTACATTTGGAGGATGCTTAGCACATTTCTTGTTGCCTCTACACACTAGACTAGTAGCATCTCCTTAGCTGTGACTATCAAAAATCTTTTCATATATTGGCAAATGTCCCATGGGCTATAAAATTACTTTAGAGAGAAAGAAGTAAGAAAGCAAAATTAAAGAAATATCTTTTCTTTGTGCATTTATAGTTCTGTTTAACTTGGGATAAGCTTCTCATGTGTTTCAAAATTAAACCAATTTTGCAAAGTACAAGAGATTGTGTAATATATAAATTTATCATACCATTGGGTATAGCTTAAGAGAGTAAGAAATGTTGATATGCAATTATTAAATAACCAAATGTGTTGTTGATTCTCCAATGGTCATAAAATAAACAGCAGAAACTAAAAATTAATGATATTAAGTAGCAATTCACCACCTTCATCTAATTTATATTTTAATATTTTTTCTATATTATCTTTATTTTGATAGAAGATACTAATACCTTCATGAAGAGAAGCCTCAGGTTAGTGGTAGCTCTGAGTCACAAACCTGAAATGCTTAATGTCACAATGTGAGAAAAAATAAGATTCATTAAAATAGCAATTCAGGGGTTTGGGATTTAGCTCAAGTGGTAGAGTGCTTGCTTAGGAAGCACAAGGCCCTGAGTTTGATCCCCAGCAACCCTCTCCCCACCCAAAAAAAGGCAATTCATACAAAGCAACTAAAGTTGTGGATGTCCTGGTCTTGTAGCAAGAGTTTTGAAGAACTGATGGGACTGTGAAGAGTTTATCTCATGGCCATATGCAAAATGGTGCTCTTCGATGATTATGTAGTCCTTGTTACTGATTCTTGATTATCTTCATAAATAGAGCAGTGTGTGTGCCTTCTAGATAATACAGTAAGCACAGATTACTTACTTCCAGTGAATGCTATCCAACGAGCATATTTTGTAGCTTCTCTTCGCCAGTGGGAAGCCACCAGCAAACCACATGTGACAGTCAATGAAATGATTCCCATGATGATAAAAAACAGAGTGGTGACCCACTCGGGGGGAAGCCGGGGAGGAATGCATGTCCGGTCTCGTCCATGGATTGTTTGACACTGTCGCACTAGGCCCACAGTGAGTGCTCCTGGGAAGATGCAAAAGGTAGGAATGGTTTAGTGGGTCTAGCACACTCAGGGAATATTCCCCACTACCACCCCTTAGTCTTTAAATCTTATTTGTTTGTGGTCATTCAAGTACTTAATTCCCAAGCCCTATTCTTAAGCATTCTGCTGTCATTCATCATGTAGCAATACCTGCTGTAACATACATAGTGAACTTAAAAACAAAAACAAAACAAAACCAAAACTCACAACCTTATAGAAGCAATAAAAAGCAGATAAAAGGCAGTTAATTCAGTCATTCATTAAACAAATACTTTTCTGAGTTCTTCTGTCTGGCACTGCTCTAGACCTCAGAGAAATAACAGTGAACAAGAAGGCTGAGGTACTTGCCCTCAAGGAACTTGAAAACTATCAGAAAGAACTGTGACTTTTCCATTCTCAGATTCAAGACTCACTGTTTATTATTTTTGGCTGAGGAGTGGGAAAAGGCTTTTTAGGAAATTGAAAAATTTGAAACATGCCTAATCACAATATATAAATAAAATTAAATAACAGATTAAATACTAGAAGTGATATTTTTTATCAAAGTTAAAGGATCCAGCTCACCAATTTTTATACAATGCACTAATGTTCATATTGCCAAATCATCACTGGCACGCTTCAACAGAAAAGCACAAAGGCAAATTACAATTGTAATTTTTAAAGTTCCCTCTCTGCATTTAAATAACACAAATGACTTCTGTAAAACATCAAGTGCTATTTTTCCATAAGCTTATTCTCTTGTCAAACCCAAGGAACCTGTCTAATTTGGGGTCATTTAATTTACAGAAACCCAAATGAAGAAGGTAAAGAGTATTTTCTTCTCTTCCCCAATAAGAAGAATAAAATGCAAAAGGAACTGCAAATGGGAAAATAGTCACCAAAAGTGTAAGAGCAGAAATTTCTGGAACTACTGAAAATACAACAGATTTCTGCATCTTTATTTTTTCAGGGGGAGGGGTGTCTCATTTTGGTCAGCATTATTCTCTCAATATAAACACAAATTAAAAATTAAAAAGACATTGACATCAATATCATAGCACTTGCCATGAATCTGTGCCTTCTGTGAGGACAGTCAGTAAGATTCTTAGAAGTTGCTTTGGCAGGAGAAACAGACCAGGGCTGGATCTGTCAGTACAGAAGTATGTGTGGGTAGGCAAGGCTGTTCGAGGGACCTGCTTTGTGTAACTTGTGTTTTGCCATAGATACTTTTTTAGAAATAAAGCAATGTGTTAAAAAAAAGTGACGCAAGAAATGAGACCTGCTCTCAAAATCGTCTTTTTTTCCTCCTAATGCTAAATCTGACCATAACTGTAAGTAGAGTGAAACAAGTTGTACTTTTCCTCACAAATATCTAATAATTAGGTCCACCTGGTAATTCTAGTACAGGTGCAAACAGCATTATTATTATGGGGTTGTCACAGGCAGGATGGAGGCAGATGGGACAAAGTTAATAAATCTTAATAGTAATGTCATCCACTATGGCTCCTACCTGCTGCTTAGAGCTGAGTAATGTCATAGGCCAAAGAGAAGCATGTCAAGTCAAAATATCTGACATTATTGCTAATTTTTCAAGTTTCACGGTAATTGCTTAAAACCAGAAGAGGGGATAAGATAGGGATGAGCAGGAGTTACAAAACTGTTCTTAAACTGAAACATTAAAGTTTCCTCAAAAAATTACTTGAGGGGAAGGAGTGTCTTACTATGATAATGCATTTATTGTAATTTTAGAAATAAAGAAGGCATTCATAGTAGTGCCTAAGAATTCCCAACAGGAAACTAGTCCTGATCATTCAGGAAAGACTTGTAACAAATTACTCTCTTGTAGTCACTGTTCATTTATAAAAGCTGTAACTGCTATAAGAACATAGACTACAGGCAATAAAAGACACTCTGACAAAATGCAATATTGTGGATTCCTATTATAGAAGCAACTTTCTTTGCAATTTAACATACAAATAAAGCTCCACTGGTAACTCTATAGTACCTACTGGACTTAGATTTACATTTGAGAATTATTTTTCGCTGGCAAATATTAAAAACTGTAGGTTGGGGCTGGGAATTTAGCTCAAGTGGTAGCGTGCCCGCCTGGCAAGCGCAAGGCCCTGGGTTCGATCCTCGGCACCAAAAAAAACCCCAACCAACCAACCAAACAAACAAAAAAAACTGTAAGTCTATTAAATCATAATTAAAACAGCTCTCTTTCAAAATAATACCAAGTATCCTTACGTTGTCTCTCTTTCTTGGGTTATGGACAGGATGACAAGCATTAAGGATGAACTTTAACTTAACCTCCTTTCATTAAGCTTTCTGAGCAGGATTGCCTTTTCTTCCTCTCCTGCCTGATGTACCATACCAAGTGACTATAAACAATAGGTAAGGAAATGAAAATTATAAAGATACCTTCTACAAACCAACTGGAAATAACCTGACAGATGTTCAGCTTTAAACAAACTACAATCCTATATTTATAAATTCCTTTTCACAACAAATCAAGACTAAATATCCAGCAGTTCTACCGTGGAAAAAAAGGAGAGCTAATTCTAATTGACAACTAGAAGATAAACTGCAGATAAGAACACCAATACACAAAATGTTTTATTGTGGGCAAGGGGTGGAGCCTAATCATAGAGCATGTGCTTAGCACGCATTAGGGCCTGGGTTCAACCCCCAGCAGCAGCCTCCTCCACCAAATGACTGTCACTCATGTATAGCACAACTATAGTAGTCACATATGCCAAAATGAATACGCTATCTACTTTCAGTGAAAATAGACTTTACTTAAATGTATCATAAAAGAGCTAGAACAATAGTCAGTCAAAATTTGTTATAATTCATTTTCTACAGTACTACTCTTAAGTCAACAAAATTTGTATCATAGCCACACCTTTTCCTTAAGCTAACTGAAGAATCTGCACGGGTTAACTGTGATGCTACTATTAAATCTTGTAAGTTCAGGTAGTGTTGTACCCATGCATTCATTTTCTGCCCACAGATTAAAATCAACCCTTTTGACAGTCAAGATTTCTTTACTTCAAAATTTTCTTAACACATTTGTCTACATCACAGGATCATGCTCTTATTTTAAAAGATAGTTTTTTTCTTTCTTTTTTTTTGTACTAGGTACTGAACCCAGGGCCTTGTGCATGCTAAGTTTCTGAGCTAAAAGCCTGAAACAGCTTCTTTTTACCTCAGACCAAATGTGAACTTTTCAGAGGCAATAACAATACCTTTTAGTTAATTGGAAGCCCCCAAAATGGCCTATAGGAGAGAATATGAAGCAAGAATTAAAAAGCATTTGGTGACTTTAAATGGATTAAAAACAAGCTAAATTTGAAACTGGACTGCATTGAATAAGTTCTCTTGTAGAACTGTCTTACTCAATATGGGTTCCTGCAGCACATGTATTAAGCACAAGCTCAGCCATTCACTAATTTTTGTTTTAGCCAATGGGTCTTTTGCCTTTTGAAGGGCCTTATACCTCTATTCCCCAAACACCAATCTATCTTTACCCTGCAGCTGTTTCCCAGGCAACCAATACAGCCAAGTAAAAGACTTATACGTAGCAGAAAAAAGGAAATGAAAAGTAGGAACTACAGCATCCCACATGTCTCCTGGGATCTCACCTGTGTTCTCACACACAAAAGGAAAAGTCATAACGAATGCTACCCATTCAGTGGGTATCTTAGCTAAAGCAGCTTTTGATACTCATCATCCGTAGATATAGACATTCTGAAATGACTCAGGGCAGCCAGTCTGAGCATGTCTGCTGCCACAGTGAGGATGATTATAAGGCTTGTCATCGCTACATGTAAAAGCAGCATCACAGAAAATCTGCAACCCAAGGGATGTAAAGAAGAGAGGCACTTGCCCACCTGAACCTGTCAAGAGCAAATCAAATTATGTACTGTAAACATGTACCAATAAAAATTAAAAAAAAAAAAGAGGAAATCATGTGATGTGCTCACCAGCCTGGCCAGAGATTTTGCCATATAGGGGTTGGACCTGAGCAAAATGGTGATGTTAAAATTTGTAGTTCAGGCTGAGGGTTTAACAGTGATACAGTGGTGGCATGCAGAAAGTCCTGGGTTCAATCCCTACACCAAACCCTGCCGCACCCCCCAAAAAACCAAAAAACTTCCCACATGTCCCCTTTAAGTTTCCTCCTACTCGCAATGCTTTCTTCTCCTCAGGGGGCTTCCCCTGTTTGTTCTAGGTATACTGGTCTGACCTGTGCGATCTCTGCCACTGTGTGATCCTGGTCTACTTTCTCTCCCCACACATAAAAATATGTTTGTCTTGTTGATTACACAGACCAAACAAAAATGCTTCACCACAAATCTCTTAACGATTGATAAAAGCTTAACACACTGCCCCTCCCAAGGGCATTTGTATTTAAGCAAGGACAGTATTCCAATGTAATTAAAAAGAATTTCATATTTTAGTGGCAGGTTGGCTGAAAAAATTGAGGAGAACTGGGGACAAGTAAAGACAAGAGAGGACTGGAAAGGGGGAGGGCCCTAATGTAGGTGACTGACATATCTCCCTAGGTAAGTCATGCCCTCATGGTTCATACTTTGAATTAGTAGATGTACCAGCACAGAAAAGAACAGCCTAAAGGTAATGAATCTATCTTTACATAATTAATTTTTTCCTCCAGAAACACAGGTAGTAGAGATGAATTTCATCTGCTATGATTTCTGAATCCTTCCTTAGGACATAGTTGCTTATAAATAGTAAACTGGCCAAAAAGGGTGAACAGGTAAAACAAAGAACCTTAATGAACCAGACACAGAACTGAAAATCTGAGTAACATAAACTTAGACTAAGCACCGGTGTCCATTAGAGTAACATCAAGTCTTCAAATTACCTTTTCTCTTATAATCCCTCTCTAGTACTTCTAGTCACCAGCCCCTATACTCTATCTCCATCTATTAATTTCCTATCATCTTCACTTCTTCCCCTGTCCATTATAAATTTTGTCTTTGTTGCACTTAACTCCAGGGTGCTGAATGCTGATGGAGAAAATCATGTATCAGAGTGGAGGGGTGCCACTGTAAATTTCTAAATTTCAGCCTCAGGGCCATCACTGCTATCCAGAAATTACTTACATTTCCCTAATTCAATGCTTCCCCATTGTCTGCTAGGGCTTGTCCAAGTCTCCTGCACTCTCCTTATCTCTTTATGATTCTCCAGTATCAGAATCATTACCACCGGTCTCCCATTCAGTTACGTACCACAATCTACCACTACTTGGGAAAAAGATGTCACCAGACTGCGACTCAACTGTCCATTATCAAATTTATGAATTTATCTGCATACATCCTACTGGCTCTTGTGTTTTTTTTGGCGGGGGTGGGGTGGTGCTGGGGATCAAACTCAGGGCCTTGCGCTTGCTAGGCAAGCATTTTACCACTGAGCTAAATCCCCAACCCCTGGTTCTTGTGTTTGGATCCCATCCTCTCACTTCTTTTGGGATCTTGCCAAACTTATTATTTGATTTTTCTTCTCATATCTATTTACTTCTGGATCTCAAAAATGTTTGAATGTGTTTAAGCCCCTCCCCTGGCATCGAGCTCTCTGTCTGCCTTGCTCCGCCTACGCTCCATTGCCTGCAGCCTTGTCAAGATTTCCTGTCCTCACTTCCTAGAGACTCTTTCATTCTAACCGCTGTGTTGCTTGGCTTTTGCCCCAATCACCTCACTGAAATAGTCTTTGCTGCTGGAGTCTTTGCTGACTCTAATGGATATTCCTAAGCCCCTGTCTTAACTTTCAGCAGGACTTAAAATCACTTCTTCAAACATATTTCTTTTGGTTTTGGTGACTCCATGTTCTAGTGGTTTCCCACTGTCTCTTAAGTTTCTTCTCTTTTATCACGGACATCTTTTCTCTGCCATTCATTAATATTTGGTGGTTTTTTGTTTTATTTTTAGTATTTTGAGACAAGGTCTCGCTGTGTGGTTCGGGCTGGTCTTGAACTTGACTATGTAGTCCAGGCTGGCCTCAAACTCGTGGCAATCCTCCTGCGTGCTGGGATTACAAGTGTGCGACACCAACATTGGGAAATATTTGGTGTTTTAAAGGCATCTCTCTTAACTCTTCTTTTTTTTTTTTTTTTGTGCCAGGGATTGAACTCAGGACCTTGTGCTTGTTAGGCAAGCACTCTAACCTCTGAGCTAAATTCCCAGCTGGATCTGGCTCTTCTATAAACACTCCCTTCTAAGCCCAAACTCCTAAACAATCGACAAGGATCTGGAAGATATTGCTTCTATCTTTTTTTCTCTAGTTTTTCCTTTAGTTTTCATGCTCAGTGCTCAAATTCTTAATTTTTAACTCATGTGTATCTATATATTGCTCTATATGATACAGACACACACACACACATACACACACACGGCCTTCATACATGCTGTTCCTTGTGTCTAAAATACGCCAAGCCTCTTCTACTGGCTACTACCTATGACTCAAAATTATAGTTGCAGCTCAGAAGTCACATCTGGGACATCTTCCTTGATAAGCCCTTCAGCCCTCATTCTGGGTCAGGTACTAAGTCCTCTGCTTCCACAGCTCCTATCAAAGCATTAAAACTGTCTGTTGAACCTGAGGGAATTTGTAGCCAGTGGCCAGAAGTATACCCTGAACTTGCAGCAGTATCTGAATCAGAGGTAGTTTTGTAGAAGACTGAGTCCTTAACTTATGGGGTTCAAGCACTACTAACTCCAGGTGACTTATGTCAGAATTGAAGTGTACTGCAGTGGACTCATTTGGAGTTGAAAGAGAATATAAATCTTTACACAAAAACATGAACATCCATAGCAGCGTCGTTATCCATAACAGCCAAAAAGTGGTAAAGACCCAACATCCACCAATTGATGAATGGGTAAAATGTGGCATATTCATACAATGAATATTTTTCAGCAGTTTAAAAAATGAAGTACTGATATATGCTACAACATGTATTAGTACTTCATGAACCTTGAAAACACTATGCTAAGTGAAAGAAGCCGGACATAAAAGACTACATATAGTAAGAGTTCATTAGTATAAAATATCCAAAATAGGCAAACTCAAAGAGGCACAAAGTATACTAATAGTTACCAGGAGATAAGGAAGGATGAATTAGGAACTGTGGGGGTTTCTTTTTCATGGAGTGATACAAATATTCTGGAATTAAATATTGGTGATTGCTGTATAACATTATGAGTCTATTAAAAACCACTGAATTGTGCACTTTGAAATGGTGAGTTTTATTTCAAAAGAAAACGAGAAATGTATAGATTACCATCAATTCAAACTCAATAGTAACTAAAAACTTTGTTCTAATGTAGCTCCATTTTCTTCTTTGTCTTTGTACTATCATCAGGCAAATCACACCTTTATGCGCTATAAACCCTTCAACAGTTTTATAATTATTGTCTCATTTAAAAGAAAAAAGAGCTACAAAAAGAAAGAAAGAAAACCATTTATACTGACATTTATATTTACCTATGTAATTGCCTTTACCAATATTCTTTATTTTCTTGTGTGGAGTCAAGATAGTGTCTATGTATTTGAGCCTGAAGACATGGTTCAGTGTTTCTTACTCTTCTTCCTTCTCCCACTTCCCTCCCTCCCTTCTTTGTACTGGGCCTTCACACTGAGCTACATCCACAGCCCTTTTATTTTTTATTTATTTTAAAACAAGAACATGTATTGGTACATTTTACATATAATGGTTACATTCATCACATTTATTTTGTACCTGTACATGATGCATCTTGGTTCTCCCCCCTCTTCCCCACCCCTCCCCTCTCTTCCCTCCCTCTCTATTTACAGCAGGTTTATTCATAATTTTCCATATTTTCCCATTCCCTTTTCTTTTCTTTGTTGCTTTTCCCCCTTCTTTCTTTCTAGTATTCTTCTCCTTTGTATATTATCTTCTTTTTATATAATATTTATTACACCTCTTTGTCCTTATTTACAGTTATGGTTTCTCATATCAGAGAAACAATTCAATGTGTACTCATGAGTGTCTGATTTATTTCACTTAAAAGTATGTTCTCAAGGAACATCCATTTACATACGAATGACTCTAGTTTATCCTTTTTTATGGCAGTGTAGCACTCCATTGTGTAGAAAGACCACATTTTCTTCAGCCATTCATTGGTTGTTGGGCATTTAGGTTGTTTCCAAGACTTAGCTATTACAAATTGTGTTGCTATGAACATGGTTGTGCATACATTCCTGTGGTATGACGATTTTAATTCTTCTGGGAAGATCCCCAGTAGGGGAATAGCTGGGTCAAATGGAACCTCCGGTTGTAGTTTTTTGAGGAATCTCCAAATTGATTTCCACAGTGGCTCGCCCAGTCTACAGTCCCACCAACAGTGGAGGAGAGTTCCATTTTCCCCACAGCCCCTCAAGCATTTGTTATTGGTTGATATTTCCATATACGCGGTTCTTTCTGGAGTGAGGTGGAATCCTAACATTGTTTTGATTTGCATCTCTCGGATGACTAGTGATGTTGAACATTTCTTCATATATTTATTTGCCATTTTTATTTCTTCATCTGAGAAATGTTTATTCATTTCAGTTGCCCATTTTTGGATTGGGTCTTTAAATTTGAGAGGTTTAATTTTTTTGAGTTCTTTGTATATTCTAGATGTTAGGCCTTTGTTTGATGGATAGCTAGCAAAAATTTTTGCCTAGTCTGTGGGTTTTCGCCCTGCTGTATTAGTGATTTCTTTTGCTGTGCAAAAGCTTTTTAATAGCATGTGGTCCCAAGCGCTGACTCTTTGTATTGTTTCCCATGCAGTCTGGGTTCTATTCATGAATTTTTTTCCCTACCCCTATTATGTCTTCGATGGTTCTTCCTACTCTATTCTCCAGTAAATTTAATGTTTTTGTTTTACTGTTTTTTTTTTTTTTTGTGGTGGTGCCGGGGATCGAACTCAGGGCCTTGTGCTTGCAAGGCAAGCACTCTAATCACTGAGCTAAATCCCCAGCCAATGTTTCTGTTTTAATGTTTAGATCTTTGGTCCACTTCGATTTGAGTTTAGTACATGGTGAGAGACATGTATCTAGTTTTAGTTTTCAACATGTGGTAAGCCAATTCTTTCCAGCACCATTTGTTAAATAGCCTATCTTTCTTCCAGTGAGGATGTTTGGCTCCTTTGTCAAAGATGAGGTATTTGAGTGTGTCTGGGGTTGTTTCTGTATCCTCCAATCTATTCCATTGATCCTCAGGTCTGTCTTTTTGCCAGTACCATGCTGTTTTTAATACTGTAGCTTTATAGTATAGTTTTAGGTCGGGGACTGTGATGCCCCCTGCTTTTCCCCTGTTGCTTAGGATCGTTTTTCACAGTCCTTTTATTATTTTATATTTTGAGTCAAGGTCTTACTAAGTGCCGTGCCTACATTGGGCTCAAACTTTCAGTCCTCTTTCTCAGCCTTCCAGAGTGCTGGAATTACAGGTGTGTACCTCTATGCCTGGCTTAATTTTATTTTTGTTTTGAGATGGACTCACTAAGTCACCAAGTTGCCCAAGCTGCCTGAAGCTTGCTATCCTTCTGCCTCAGCCTCCTGAATAGCTGGGATTGCAGGTGTACATCACCACATCCAGCTTCACTTTTCTGCTCTACCTCTCTATTAATTTTATCTCCAAAATGGGTTTACCAGTTAGTTGAATGTCATTTTTTAAGGACAGTTTTGCTGGGTATAGAATTCTTGGTTGACAGTCTCTTGCAACACTGAATTTGTTATCCCAGTGCTCACTGGTCTCACAGTTTTAATAAATCAGTTTGCATAGTATTAAGGATCCCTTACACATGAAAATTCACTGTTTTTCTGCTAGTTTCAAGATTCTCTTTATGTTTTTGGTTTTCAATTGTTTGGTTATGATGTGTCTTGGTATAGGTTAAGTTTGTTAAAATACTTGAACATCGAACTAGTTTTTCATCAAAGTTGGGGGAGGTTTTTCTTTGGCCCAGACAGACATTCTGTTTCTCTCTCCCTCCCTCCCGCTATCTCCCATCCCCTGTCCCTGTCCTGCATCCCCATCTCTCTCTCTCTTCTCCTTTTGGAACTCCCATTATGTTTTTGGTATACCTCATAATGTTCCACATGTTTTTCATACTCTGCTCATTCCTCGTTATTTTTCCTTGTTTTCCTCAGATTCAGTAATTTCAATTAATGTCTTTCAGTTTGATGCTTCTTCTGCCAGTTTTTCATTTCAGCTACTGAACTTTATGACTCCAGGATTTCTATTTAATTTTTAGAAATACTTTTGCTTTACTTGTCTCTGTGGTGAGAAGCTGTCTTCTTACTTTTCTTTGTTTCCACATGGTATCCTTTATTGCTGAAATATATTTATAACATCCAATTTAAATTCTTGTCTAGTAAGTCCAATGTCTAGGCTTCCTCAGGAGCAGTTTCTATTGACTGCTTTTATTTTTACTATGTATAGGCCTAACTTCCTTATTTCCTTGAGTGTCTCATAATTTTTAGCTGAAAAGTGAAATTTTTAAATAATAAAATGTACTTTTTCAAAGATTCCTATGGACACAGGATTCTCCAGTTTTTCTTTTATTTTTTTCAACCTTTTATGACCCTCAACTGACAACAATGCCTTAGGTCCTCCTATAAAGTTAACTGGCTGCTTAATTGTTTTCAACAAATGCCCTGGGGATAGAAAAAGCAAGCTCTGCATCCGGCCAAATAAACTGTGAAAATGGAGACGTTCAGTGAGCTTCCTGACAAATCAAAACAGTAATAATTCTCTGGGGAGAGGCCTCTAAGAAAATACCAAATCCTTTATTCTCTCAGTTGCTATTTTTTCACAGCTACCCAAATTGTGAGACTACTGGTTTTCAAGACAACCAGGAAAAGGGAGATGGGATTAGCACAATTTAAACTGCCACAAATCTTGCTGCTATTAATGAAAATTCAAGTGATTTTCTTGAATAAATGTTTCTTGGATTATTACAAGTCTTTAGTTAATGTCCAGAGTTCCAAAAATTTTTTGATATAATTTTTGCCGATGTTCTTGCTGTTTTTATGGAGGAGCAGATTTCTGGGGGGTCCTTACTCTGCTATTCAGGAAGTTAAACCCAACCAGTCACAATTTTAACCTTACCATGCCACTAACTTAGTTATTAATCTTCTTCTAAATCTGCTTCAGCAGGAAAATAATACAACTTAATATGTAGGTTGGTGTGAGAATAACTAAGATGAGATAGTACCTGTAAAGCCAATGTAACTATACACACTGAATAATCATTACATGCTTTTGAGAGTGGGCAGAGTGTGTGTGTGTGTGTGCGCGCGCACACGCACGCATGCGTGAGAGAGTGAGTTAACTCAGGACAATAGTATAGTCATGAGACTCATACTTCAAAATTTAAAGAGGATGACATTTGATGATTATTAAGTCAACACAGAATACTCAGGACATATGACTCTGTCCACCTGCTTGGGTGTATCATTTGGTTAGAGACTACACACAGTACAAGGCAAGTTCAGAATGGCTGAAATAAAAGCTCTGGGGATGAACTTCACAGGAATAGCAATGGCAGAATCTTCGGACTGAGGGTGCTCTGCTCATGTAATAAAATCACAGAGTGTTTTATTAGATAGAAAGTAAGTAAAAACCCTGGTTATTAACCTTTAATTTTCTTTTCCCTTACACCTTACTGGCTGTTTCCTTTATCTTTACTTAAAAGGTAACTATTATCAGCTATTAGTAAGCAGGACTATAGTTCAGAGGTCATATCTCATTTTACACTCAACACTGGCATCTCATTATAAATTATTCTATCAGCCTTCGCTCTCTAAACTGGCCTTGGGTCTAATCCTATGAAGGCATTAAACACTACCTAGCAGGGAATCTCTATTTTAAAATCGGCTTTACTGACATGTACAATATGGTGTCAGAATCTGTCTTACTATGATTCTGCCAATTACTGAAGCTCTTAACAAATAAAGGAAGAAGAACTCATTAAAGAAAAGATTCCTACAATGTTCAGACTGTCTGTACAATGGAAGAAAATATGTGGAAGGGTATTTGTTGTACTGCTAAGTATTACCTAATCTGGTTGAGTAGGACTCGAGGTGAAGTAGGGAGTACGGTTGTAATTTTCACCCTGTTTATCTGAGTGTAGATAAAGCAATACAATTTTCCCCTAAAACTAAAACTGGATTTTATATTTTAAAATTAAAAAATGTTTATAGACTAGTATTACACATTAAAGTCCTAATTACATTTCTATTACACACTGAGATCTTTTAATCATGTGTGAATTTAAGCACATGCTTTGGGTCTAAAAGAAATTAAGAGTATTGCAAAGAAATCAGACTGGGCTAAAGTAAATCAAATACAGCGCTAAAATGGAATTTGAATTACCATGTCTACAGGGTATCATAAGACACCCCTGTAAAGGACTGCAATACCTAGATGATATTGGATACCTGTCATTTTTCCTCTGGTGGATATGGCAGAAGAAATTCATTTATTTCACCTACATGAATAACCTTCATGTTTTATAAGTAGGACTGAGGTGGTTTAAGAAAAGTGATAGGGCTAAGAGAATAAGCGTCAAACAAATTTGGCAGGTCAATAGTTTGTGTGGGCAGAAAATGACTGCAGAATTATTTGTACATGTATTTTAACAAAAAGGCCAAATCTTAATGATTCTATGACCTCCAATCATAGATAAGGACCATTTATGGACAGTGATAAGAAACCAGCAAAGTGGAAGACAAGGATAGCTCTGTTGTAGCTGGTGGGGTGGTGAACACCTATAATCCCAGTACTTGGGAGGGTGAAACAAGAGGATGACTGAGAGTTCAAGGCCAGCCTGAACTACCTGTCTCAAAAAAAACAAAACAACGAAATAAAACAAAAAGAATAGCTCTGTCACATGAAGCACCTGGTCACAGTGGTCATGAAATTAGAGAATTTAGAGCTGGAAGGAATCTCAGAGTTCATCTGTCTGGTTTTCCCCAAATTAGGACTCAGCGAATATCGAGGCCCACAGAGATTAAATAATAAATACAAAACATACAAAGTAACTAGTAGTTCTGGGACTGAAACCCAGGTTCCAATTACCTACTTTAAAATAATCCCTACAACATGATATTAATTTCCCAAACACTATTCATTGAGTAAAGAAGGTGAATAGCATTCCTAAAAACACCTTGAGAAATATTCAGATTTACATATGTCAGAGGAGACCTAATTATAATTTTGTAAGTGTAGTGATAGTGAGTCTAAGAGGAACTTTCATGGGAAGTTAAAAAATCCCAAAACTAAAGTACAAAGGAGACTGTCTTTGGGTTTCTCTCACAGGAGGGACTCCCTTGGGTTCCATTCACTATGAAACGTAGTCTCTTCCCACACTAACCAGTTTTCCGTAAATGTTCAAGGAATACTCCACTCCTAGCTCTCTCACCTTAAAAAAAAAATCCCAACTTCTTTGTCTCAAGAATAAAGAAGCTATTTTAAACCCTTGTCCTATCCCCAAAGAACTTTGGCTATTTATAGTCATCAAAATGAGGGCTGGGGATTTAGCTCAGTGGTCAGAGCGCTTGCCTTGCAAGCACAAGGCCCTGAGTTCGATCTCCAGCACCAAAAAAAAAAAAAAAAAAAAGAGCATTCATATTAGTCTTTTTTGGCCTGGAGAATGTGCACCATCACTTTCTCAGGTGTGTTGGTGCATGCCTGTAATCCCAGCATCTGGGAGGCTGAGGCAGGAAGATTGCCTCAAGTTCAAGACCAGCCTGGGCAGCATAGTGTGTTCAGGGCCAGCCTGAACTACAAAGCAAGACTCTGTCTCAAAAAAAAAAAAAAAAAAAGAAGTTGTAAAGACAATAAAAAATAACTTTCCTGAGTTTAGCAAAAGTTCTATTTTATGATCTTACAGGTGTGTCAAAATAATTGTTCTTCCTCAGCTAGTTTATATCCCAATATTAAACAACCTTAAATCATTTCTCTAATAAATGTTATCTGCTTACTTTATATAATTACCTTAATACTTTGATATTAAATCAAATTCTAAACTATTCAGTCAGATTTCAGTTGTCTTAGGTGGGAGGCTCTGGATTAAAATCCAGAGCACAAATAGTTAGAACTGAGACCTTGGGCAGCTACTTAACCTCTCTGTACCTCAGTTTCCCCAACATAAGTGGGGGATAACAACCAAATGATCTCATAGTATTATATACATTAAGGCAGGGAATATATATAAAGCACTTAGAACAAATGCCTGGCACAGGGTAAGAACTTGATGAATGTTAAACGTTGTTAATGATATTGTTATTTCACTTAAGATGTAGACTTTTACTTTAGAAAGGGAAGCAGTATGTAGAATTTCATCTTCCTCTTAAATTCTTTGTTCCCTGCTTTCTTGGGCTTAGATGGAAAAATAATAAGTTTGGGTTCAATTTATATAGATCCACTACTTCTCTTCTACAATCAGGATTGTAAAAGTTTGAAGCCTTACAAATATAAAGAGAGCAAGTTTAACACTAAGACAAGCATTTATTCTGTGCCATTAGTATGGCCCATTAATTACAGAAGAGGATGGCTTTTAGAGTGGAGAGCTTTGGAGAAAGACCCAAGTTCTGACTCTGAGAGCTGCTCTTCCACTTAATCTTTTTATTTATTTATTTATTTTGGGTGCTGGAGATTGAACTCAGGGCCTTCTGCTTACAAGGCAAGCACTTCTTCCACTTAATCTTAAAGAGGAATTCATATTCATATTCTTACTGCAGTTATATTTGGCTTCAGACTGAAAATGTAAGGTTAAAACTCCTTCACTTTTCAACATCAAAAAACATTATCTAATCTTTTGCAGAAATACATAAAATCAGTCTCTCATTAATTAGCTTACATTAGTGGTAGACATGATCTTGTAAGCAAAGAGATGGCGGTCTAGGGAAACCATACTAGAAAAAGTCTCTGCTGAATTTGAAAAGTCTGACACCACACCATTAGAGATGCCTGAATTTTCTGTTCAAGTCTGGCAGGCACAGTGTGCTATATATACACCAAGCTTTCATTCGGCAAATACTCACAGAACACACACTCTACAATACAAAGGGTAGGTCTGAAGAACACAGACTTGATCCCTGTATTTTAACAGACAACATGCACATCCCCAGAAAGTTTAAAAGCACAGTACAGTACTACACAGCAGGATGTGAACTAATGCCCAGGGAATTATATGGCCCCATGGGACTAGGAAACTGGAGATAAGTATTCTATCCACAGACACAGTATTCTTGCAATTTTGAACAAGTAATGTTACTTCTTTAGGTGTACTATTCTATTTTACAAATGAAGTGTTCCCTAAAAGTTTCTGATAAAGCTTCAGAATTGTTTAAACTAGTTCAATGAATAATTTAAATATAATTTATGTACATTTAAAATGTACAATTCAATGAGTTTTAAGAAATCATAATTGAGATGGCTGTATATATCTTTAAAGAAAATTTAAAGGCAAGATGGGAAATATTTGTAAATCTCAGGTAATGGACGTGTACACAGAACATATAAAGAATTCTTTTTTGTGTGTGTGTGTGTGGTGCCGGAGATCGAACTCAGGGCCTTGTGCTTGCAAGGCAAGTAAAGAATTCTTTTTTTTTTTTTTTTTTTTTTTTTTGGTGCCGGGGATCGAACTCAGGCCCTTGTGCTTGCAAGGCAAGCACTCTAATCACTGAGCTAAATCCCCAGCCCTATAAAGAATTCTTTTTTTTTTTAATTTTTTTATTATTTTTACCAAGAACATGTATTGGTACATTGTATACATAATGATCATAATCAACATGGTTATTTTGTACCTAAAGAATTCTTAAACTCACTAATATGACAATTTGATTTTTGTAAATAGTCAAAAGATTTAAACAGAGCAAATAAGTACATGAATATATGTCCATGGCATTAGACATCAGGCCATAGTAAGAGACCTCTATATACTCCCCCGTACAACTTTAGAATGGCTAAAACTAAAAAGACTGATAATACCAAGCATTGGTGAATATAGAGCTAGAGCTAGAATTTTCATATTTTGCTGATGGAACATAAAATGATATAGTTACTTTAGAAAGCAGTTTAGTAATTGCTTGCAGGCTGGGGATTTAGCTCAGTGGTTAGAGTGCCTGCCTAGCAAGCACAAGGACCTGTGTTCGATCCCCAGCACTCGCCCCACCAAAAAAAAAAATTGCTTATAGATTTAAACATACTCTTAATCTATGACCAAGCATTTTCACCTCTGAGTATTAATAAAGGAAAAATAAAAACATGTAATTATGCAAAAACCTATCCACAAATGTTAACAGCAGTCTTATTTATAATAACAATGTATGATTGCATTATATAAAATTATAGGCAAACTTATACTGATAGAAAGCAGATCCATTTTTGGAGCTTTGGGGAGGGACTGACTGCAGAGGAGTCTGTGGGACAATGTGAAACAGGTTACCAGAGTAATAAATTCTTATTATTTCCAAAGCCCTCTATAAGCGATATCCAATGGCTGATGAAAAAAAAATTGCCAAGGAGTATTCAACTGTCCTTATTATATCTGGATAGACAGCTAAAAACCGTATTATCTCAACTACTTACAGTCAAAAATAGATTTAAAATAGTTTTTATGCCTAGTCTTCTTACTGCTTAACCCATATGCTTAGAAAATGTCAATTATATTGCCCTTGGAAGATCAATTAACTACAAATTCTATTTATTGTTTGAACAAATTATAGCTAATATACAAAAAAGGAACGAGATAACAAATATATCTGGCAAGAGGAAGAAAATAAATGTATACAACACAAAGTCTCAAAACAACCAAGATTATTACAAAGTACAATTCTCAGAAAATCAATTAATAAAATTATACAAAACATCACCAACAAATTCTTCAAATTTGTTCCCAAGCTAAGGCTTTCTCTTCTCATTTAATAGTCTTTCTAGGCAATCTAATGTTTGCTGATTTAATCACCATCCAGAAGCCACTGACTCACAAATTTATCTCTAGGAAGATAGCTCTTTTAAACTCCAGATGCCTACCTACAGTTTACTTAATATTTCTACTTAGATACATCTCTTGCAATTCAGGCTGGCCTTGAATTCACTGTGTAACCCAGGCTGGCCTTGAATTTGCTGTCATCCTCCTGTCTCAGTCCCTGTGTGCTGGGATTACAGGGGTGCACCACCACACTTGGCTGTCTGCCCCTTTATCTATACAAGTCAGCATCACTGGTTTTCTTTAGTTCCTAAATGCATCAAATGTTCCTACTTCAAAGCCTTGTACATGCTATTCCTTAAACATGTAGCACCATTTCCTGCTCATTTGTTGCTAACTCTTACACTTCCTATCATTCTTGATAGGGAAGACTACTCCTTGTAATAGGCTCCCACTAAACTGTATTTTTCCTTTTATAGCACTTATGATAATTGTACTTATTTTCATTATTTGTCTGCTGTTTCTTTTGCCACTAGACTATAAACTGAGTGTATGACAGCATCTACCTTATTTACTAATACACGGGTAAATCCTAACATAGTGTCCAACACGTGATATTCTTGATAAACATTAATTAAATTGAACTGTTAGTCTGCTGTACATAATTTTTGTGCTTATCTTAGCACAGTGGCACAGGCCTGTAATCTTAGCTACTTAGGAGGCTGAGGCAGGATGATCACACATTCAAGGCCGACCTGGGCATCTTAGCAAGACCTTGTTTCAAAATAAAATGATAAAAAGGACGGGATCCCCAGCACCACCCACCAAAAAAAAAGGCTGTGAATTTATCTCAATGCTACAGCGCTTGCCTAGCATGTGCAGGCCCTGGGCTCAATCCTCAGTACCACAAAAAAATAATTATAATTATTATTATTATTATTTTTATGTCTATTAGTTGCGACCCTACGTGCTACGATAGAACATGTCCCCTAAAATCATGTGTTGGAAACTTAATATTCATTGCATCAGTGTTGGGAGGTAGAGTCTAAAGGGAGTTTTTTAGATCATGAAAAATCTGTCTTCAGAAATGGATTTTAATGCCACTATAAAGAGTCTGTAGGAGTGGGTTCACTTTCTCCTGTTCTTCTACCATGTGATTATGTAATATTTTTCCTCCTGGAGATGTAGCATCAAGGCACCATCTTCACAAGGTAAGACTAGTCCAAACCTGCTGATGCCTTGACCTTGGACTTCCCAGTCTCTAGAACTCTGGGAAATTTCTACTCTTCATAAATTATTCAGTCTCAGGTATTCTGGTAAAGCATCACAGAACAGACTAAGGCACAATATTTGATCATATTTTTCTCTAAAGAGATAAAGACAAATTAGGAAAGTCTATTTTTCATCTTAATAAAAAGTTTTTTTTTTCTTTTGTAGTATTAGGGATTAAGTTCAGGGCCTCTGAGCTACAGAATTAATAATTAATGCCTGAAGCTATACCTCGGTAGCTGTCTGTAGGTAGGTCCCAGAAAATGGGGTGTATTTGGGAAAGTAAAAGCTTTAGAAGTGGGCCTAAACAAGTCCACTTTCCAAGAAGAGTGGGCTTTGGGGAAAAACAACAAAGTCTATCATGAAGTATACACACTTAGTTTTGCTACCACTACAAAAACAGAAATACTACCTCTAGTTTAAAAAAAAAATTGTTTCTTTATGTCTACTGCTTTTTTTTTTTTTTTTTTTTTTTTACCAGAGGGTAGAGAACATCAGCAAACAGTTTCGAGATTTTGGTACGGTCCAACTTCATGATTTGTCATATTCAAGCCAACAAGGTAGCCTAAATCCTTTTCCTCTAAAGATTAGTGAAAGAATCAGGCATATGAGAGAGTCATGATGGAAAGTCATTTTTTCCCTAAAGTGTTAGTTAAAGGTTAAAGTTACTAAAATTTTCAACTTCTATATGAACAGCACTTAAGGACCTACCTTCTATTACAAGACCTGATACAGGACAGGAATTTTGGGATTTGATCCTAAATGTATCTGCACTAAATACTACGGACTGGGGGTGGGGATTTAGCTCAAGTGGTAGAGCACCAGGACAAGGCCTTGAGTTTGACTCCTGGCATCCAAAAAATACATACATACATACATAAATAAATACTATGGACTGCCGGGGGTGGGTACTGGCACACACCTGTCATCTCAGCACTTGGGAGGCTAAGGCAGGAGGATCGCCATGAGTTCAAGGCCAGCCTGGACTACATTGTGAGTTCAAGGCTGGCCTGAACTATATGAGAGACCTTGTCTCAAAAAAATAAAACAAACAAAAATAAAGACTAGGTAGCAAGCACAAGGCCCCGAGTTTGATCCCCGCCCCCCACCCAAAAAAAGACTAGGGACTGTCCTGGAAAGAATTTACTCTAGTGGAAGTAAAGGTCTAGGGAGCAAATTTAACATGGTAATAAAGATTTGATCATTCATCATAGAACAGGAATGGTTCTGAGGAAGTGGCAATACTGTTGTGGTGCTACTCCAGTCGGGGTATAACATAAAATGAAAACTATTCTCTCATCAGAAAATAATACAGCTAATTTCAGTACCCTAATATTTGCAGGATATTAGTGTATCAACATTTAACCTAGAGGAAGCAGTAGCGGTACCAGCGGTACCCAGTGGTATTGACTGAGGTGACCAGCAGATACTATGCTACTGAGGGGAGACAGCATTAATCCCTGGTGGTACCCACTAGTACTACATGAATGTAAGATGCTGCTCAGAGGCTGACCAAACTTGTTCTCCATCAAAAGCAACTGAGAGGAAAGTATGACTTTTCAAGGGGCTAGAGCTCTGCATTAGTAAAGAAATTCACGAGTCAGCTAGATACAGGTTACACTTATAGAATTTTAATCATTTATACTAGAGATAATAAATATACAGGGAAAAAAATCTTTAAGTGTTCCATCTTTATACAGGGGAAAAAAATCCTGTATAAAGATGGAACACTTAAAGATAAATGTCTTTAACATATTTAAATAATTTTAATTAAGTAATATAATCCAAATTATTCCCCTAAAAAGAAAATGTGGGAAACATATTTGTGAATAGTACAAATGCTAATTTTTGTTTCCTGTTGTGGGCAGGCCTGAAATGTCTTAGTAAGACATGTAATATTTAAATTGCACAGTCTAATATAAGTGTAAATGCTGTTTTTTAAGAGTTGAGATACGAAGGAACTGAGAAAGGAGATTTTTTTTTCCCCCTCAACAAGATGTTTAAAAATAGTTGAACAAAAAAAAAAAAACACTTGAATGAAAACTTCAGAGATTGCTCAATAAGCAATATAAAAGAAGTAAGCTTGGTTAGCTTTGGATAAAGGTTAAGAGTAGAACATCATTTATCCGTGATGAATATATTGTACCCATGGAATTTAACCTAAAGAAAAAATTGGGGATTTAGCTCAGTGGTAGAGCACTTGCCTAGCAAGTGCAAGGCCCTGAGTTCAATCCCCAGCACACCCCCAACCAAGAAAAAGAAAAAGAAGAAGAAAAAAAAAGAAAAGAAAAAAGAATATTATTTTTTAAATACCCTTTCACCCTTTCTAAAATCCCTTTGTCTCCTGAGGTAATCAAGCATCTTGATTCTGTGCTTATTAGTCTCTTTGTTTATAGTTTTACTATAATTTTTCCTTAAACAACATGTTAAGTTCTATTTCTGACTTTTATATAAACAGAATCTTATTATATGTATTCTCCCATAACTTGTTTTTCTTGCTTAACATGCTTATTGAGATTCATTAGTTGCTGTGTATAACTATAATTCATTCATTTTCACTGCTGTATTGTAATATAAAATTAAATTATTCTACTCTGCTCATTTGAATTTTTAGTAGGTTGTTGCTTTTTTTTCTTGATTATAAATGGCACCACAAATATTTTTGTCTTTTAGAAAAAATGACCAGGAGGTTCTCTACAGTCTGCTAACAAAACTGCTAGGTAAGATATACATACATCTTTAAATTTAGTAGACAACATCAAATTGTTTTCCAAATGGAATGTACCAATTCACTTTCTTGCCAGAGTATCTAAGTGTTCCAGTTGCTCTATATCCTTGCCAACACCTGATACTGTCTGCACCTTGCTGTTTTTCTTAATTACCTATTATGGAAAACCTTAAATATTAACATCTACAGAGCTGCCTCCCCTTTTAAATGACTTCATGGTATTCTAGCATATAGATATACCATTTACGTTGTTTTCTACTGAATTAACGCTACTATTTCCCTTTATTAGACTGTTAATCCATTCTCTTATTATTTTAAACAATATTACAAAAGCCAGATAGCCTTATGTATCTGGTATAAAATTCATTTCATACATGAAAATATATGTGCAGAATAAATTTCTAGGAATAAAACTTCTAATTTAAAGAGTACGTGTATTTAAAATGTTAATAGATACTGCCAAATTATTCTCCATGGATGTTATATTAATTTATCCCTGACCAGCAATTAATTCCTATTTCCTCATATGTTCACCAATACAATACTTATTTAACTTTTTGATCTGCCAATAAATGAGAAAAATAGTATGTCATTATAGTTTTTAATCTATATTTGTCTCGCCGGAGAGGCTCAACAACTTAAAGGTCATTTCTAGAATCTTTACTATTACCATTTGTTCATATTCTTATTTTTATTGAGTTGTTGGTATTTTCTTTATTAAAGCATAAGAGCTCTTTAAATAATCATTTACCTGTGATTTGAGCTATAGATATTTTATCATACTTCACTGGTTTTCTTTGGTTTGTGGCAGACTTTTTTGTGTGTATAAATTTTATTATTATTACTGTTACTGTCATATTAGAGATAGAATCTAGCAATCAGGCATACTAAGATTGTGTTTTAACACTGAGCTACATCACCAGCCACTAGAAATTTTACTTTTATATAAAGCTAAATTTAACCATAATGTTTTTTATGGCTTCTAAATTTTGTATCAGACTTTTTATAAGGATCTACTCTCATTCCAATATTAAATTGCCTGTGCTTTCCTCTAGCTCTTTTTTCTGTGCATACATTAAACACAGCAGTTAGATTAGATTGCATTAAGAAAATAAGTTCTTGGTTTCAGTTTTCTCTAAGTATGGCTTCTCTACCTCAGCAATACATTTTGGACCAAATAATTCTTTGCTGGGCTGTCCAGTGCACTGTACTCTTTATCCACAAAACAGTAAGTAGCTCCTGTTTCCCCCAACAGGTGCAATAATGAAAAATGCCCTGAGACACTGCCAAATCTTCCAGAGAGATGGGTGGCTAAAAATGCTCCAGTTGAGAATTCCTCTCTAAAGATTAGGTTTACCTTCAGTATTTTCTTCTAATCACAGAGATGATCGGGCCTAAAGAGTAACATCCAATTATATTTAACCAGAAAGGTGTTTCTCATATATTGGGTCTATTTTTGTTTAGAGTTTAATATATTAAATTACCAAGTAAAGTACCTAGCGTTGATACTTCTGCATAGTTCTACCTCTAGCTTTGTACTGGCTTAATAGAAATCATTCCTTATGTTCAATGCTGCTTAAAGACCACAATGCAGAATGCTGGTAGGGGGCACACAAGCAGAATCCAACTCATTTCACTTCATTTACTCTTGCTTACAAGAAGTTTTCCTTTTAACTTTCAAAGTTAAAGTTGGTGTTTCAAAATGATACTTCCCCAGAGTACTTACTTTCCAAGGAGAGTTCTTCAACCACAAAATGGATATGCAGTTACAATAATAAAGGGAGGTGGTAGTGATACAAGAATAGATACATATAAATTAGTACAGAATCAAACATCCCAAATAGGGCAAGAATACATAAAATGGCATTACAAGTAAGTGGAAAGAATAGATTTTCAGTAAACTATTTTGGATAACTGGGTTATTATTTAGAAAAGAATTAAGGATAGATTCCTACTTAATGGCATGTACCAAAATGAAATGACAGATGAATTACGTATTATTATTTTTCCAGGTTACAGATGAAGAAACTAAGGCACATAGCTATTGAGTAACATCTTACACAAAGATGTTGGCTCCAGGGAGACTGGCTCAAGAATCTGTGGCATTACCTGCTATGCTATACTACTTACTGCCATGGGTACCACAGAGGTGCACTGCTTAGCTTTCCAGGGACATTGTCTTAGTTACTTTTCTCTCGTTGCTGGGACAAAATACCCGACACCCAAAATTAGGGGAAGAAAGGCTTATTTGGCTCACAGTTTGTAGAGGTTCCAGTCCGCAGTCAGCTGGGTCCAAGGCAGGGGGGCATGGCAGACAGGCAGAAGGCAGCAAAGTAAGCAAGGGATGCAAAGCAAGCGATGCAAGCAAGCAGCTAACCGGCTTCTTCCTCTATCTTATATCTTATCCAGGCTACCTGTCTTTAGGGTGGGCAGTACTCCCACCCTTAATCCTAATACCCCTAATCTTACTGTCACATCCTTGATCCCAGCAGAAACCAAACCGATCAGTGGATTAATTTAGTAATCACACACTCTAGATCCAGCTATCTCTTACCACATGAGGCTTTGGGGGGACATTTAGACACAAACCATAACAGACATCTCATAGATCAGCTCCTAAGGATATAGATAGTCTCCAGCTGTCAGTGATGAGGTAAATCCAATTTACCTCATCTTTTAAAATGGGGTTGAGGATTTAGTTCAGTGGTACAGCGCTTGGCTATTTGAGCTCAAGTCCCTGAGTTTGACCCCCAGCACTGTACCATTCCCCCCCCCAAAATCAGGCACCTTTCTTCCCAGACAGCCCCTGGTCAATAACTGAACAAGAGAAGGTACTAGGGCCTGAACATATCTGCCCAACACTGTACTATTCCTGTAACAGGCAATCATCACTCCAGACAGCCGGCTGAGATTGTTAGATCTGAATTACTGCCTGACCACTTTTCCTATCCTTCAGCTTCTGAACTCTTGTTTTTCACAGGAATTAACCCTAATGAATAGCTTGCGGTCCTAACTCCATCCCAGTATCAGCTTCCCAAAGGAACTGATACAACTGCCTTCTCTTTGCTCTCTTTAAAAATATTTTTTCTTTCTTTTCTTTCACAGTTGCCTTTCTAGTAAAATTTAATTGCTTTCTGCTCAGCAATTTCATTTTTGCAAATGTAATCCAGGAGACAACCTGCACATCTGGAAAAAGAAACAGGCACAAAAATGTTCATTGCACTGTTACCTGTAATAGTAAGAAAGCTAAACACTTGTCAAGTGGAGAATGGTTAAATAAATTATGGTGAATGCAGAGTATAGAGTGCTAAAAAGAATGAGAGATTATTGATGAGGTACAATCTCTAAGACATTATGAGAAAAAAAGCATGTATCATGAGATCCTTGCTTAGGAAAATGTGAGTGGTTACTTCTGAAAGAGAAAAATGGAGAGAGGGGATTTGAGAAAGTAGGGGGAGCAACAAAGTCCTGTTATTTTCTTCTTTTCACTTTAAAATATAGAATACGCTCATACATAGTAGATCCTCATTGTTTGAGGATTTCATACTTCAAGTATGCCTTCTCACTAAATTTATTTTACACCCACAAATCAATAGTTACAGCACTTTTGTAGTCATTTGAGGATATAACACATGTCTAGACGGGCAAAAATTTTGAGTTGCCTGACACATATGTTTCCAGCTGAAGTTGAATAAAGTGATGCTGTCTTTTTTTCCCACTGTGTGATTTATACTTATTTATGTACATTATTTTTACAAATCATCTGCAATGGCCAGTTTTTATAACCTATCCAACTGGTGTCACATATTGAACAGTGAACCACTGCTGTTCCTGATTAAACCCTCTGCAGAGTTCTAAGGCAAAGAGAGTTTAAGACTGTCCCCTGGAGGTTCTACTACCTCCAGACCATATTTAAAATGGTTTACAATCCTTTAGTCACTTTTTAACTCTATACAGGTGATATATTCAGACTCATTTGTAAATTTAAAAAGTTATTCCCTTTGGTCAACAATTCGCCCTGTACAAAGTATACATTTCTTGATGATTTATTAAATTTTTAATGTAATTTCTGTGAAAGATTGTATTTGCTCTAAACCTTAATTTTCATTTCAAGTTTATATTCTTTAATTTCAAAATAATAAAGAGAAAAGGAAATCTTGATTATTAACTAACTCTTAAAATTAAACATAGCTTTAATTCAAAAGCTAATTGAGTTACAGACAGTTGAACTTCCCAACCACTGCCAGCTTTTATTGAAATACTGTAAACAAGAAAAAACTTGGTAAAAAGATTTCATTGTACAGTACAAAATGGCACAAGAGAGGAGGGTCTTCACAAAAGTTTACTATGCTAAAAAGCAGAAAAAATAGTAACATTGAACAGTGACAATGACATGACTGAAAAGCAAGTTGCCAAACCTACACAGAGGTGTCCACTTATTTTACAGCCTGGCGCTAAGGCCTAAAGAAGCCCAGTCTGGTAGAACTAAGGTTGGGGGATAAAAAACAAAACAAAACAAAAACTACTCAGAACACAATTATGGGGGAGGCAAATCTAGTCACAGAAAACTTCTAAAATTAGCACATGGGTATATTTCACGATGTAGAAAAGACAATTTACTGTACAAATTCTGAACTAAAGATCACTAATTCAATTAAAATGTTATTAATACGAGGCCAGGCATGATGGCCCAGGCCTGTAATCCCAGCACTCAGGAGGCTGAGGCAGAAGGATTACCATGGGTTCGAGGACAGCCTGGGCGACACAGTGAGTTCAAGGCCAGCCTGAGCTACACAGCAACACCCTGTCTCAAAAAACAAACAAAAAAACCAAAACAAACAAACAAAAAAAGTTTGTTTGTTTAATACTAGTACTAAGAATAGAGATTAGTCTTACTGATTTTGCACTTACCACAGAAACAATTTAAAAGGAAGTTATTCCAGTAGCTGGATTTTTATTTTTTAAATTTGCAAAACTATTCTAATCACGATGGAACATGTTTCAGGATTCTCACTTCCAAAGATATGTTCTTATTTCTCACTGATTTTTATCACAAGGAAATCAAAGGTTCTCAGACGCAAAGTCCCCAAATCTAGTTATGTTCTATCTTCCTGGGTATGTGCAGGCTCTGTGTGTTCAGGCCTTTCGAGCCACTGGTATTTGTGTAACAAATAACTGGGAAAAGCAATTTTCAAAAGTAAAACATAACACCAAAAAAAAATAAAGGGGAAAAGTCACAAGTAAAATGATTTTATACACACAGAATTTTTTTTTTTAATGTTGTTGGCAATTTAGTAGAAGGAAGTAGGAGCTTGCTATGGTACCTTTTAAAAAAAAATTTGTTTTTTGAGACAGGATCTCACTAGCCTTATAGTTCAAGCTACTCTTGAACTTGCTATATAGCCCAGGCTGGCCTTGAACCAGAAAGCTTCCTGCCTCAGCCTCCCAAGTGCTGGAATTACAGGCCTGCAGGCTACCATGTTCAGCTAACGATTAATTCTGTTTCTCATTTTCTGAGGGTTTTCATTCCAATGAGAGCTGTACACTGTCAGCTTGGCTTTGTGGCTGCTGATAGTCGTACTTCCATGAAATGGAATATATTTTCAGTTGTCTTAAACAAATTTTGCTCATTTTATCATGAAAGTGGGGCTCTGAAAAAGTTTCTTCTGTAGGTGGCACACTGAATATCCTCATAATTTTCCTTTTATACCTTTTGCCATACATGAAGAGACCAAAAGGATCACTCTCAGGTAAAGGTTGGTGGCTTCATTCCAGGTTTTGTGAACCATGTAATCAACAATAGAACCATTGTCGAACGTGGCAGCAGAGCAGACCCTACAATCTTTTGGATGCTGTCTTTTTGTTTCAGCTCTTACATAGGTAAAAAAAAGTCCTTTCTAAAAGTGACACTAACAGTGTCTTTAGTGCCATATTTTTTGCATTTTTGTTAGTGATTTGTTTAAATTGGTGCCAACCATAGTGCAGAAGTGCTGTCTATTGTTAAGCTCAAGAAAGACGTGCTATCCCTTTCAGAGAAAACAGGTATGCTAGATTAGCTTTTAGGCATGAGTTGTAGTGCTGCTGACAATACAGTGCTAATAAATACTACTATATAGTAAGATATATTAATTGATCAATAATATACATTAAATAAGCTGTCTTTAAAGAAGGTTATATATGGATTAGTTGATGAAATGGTGTGACCAGAAACTCACAGGAATCTAATCCTGAATTCCTCTTAGATACAATGATCTAATGTGCATGAATTCAGTGTTTGTGGTGATTTTATAGAATGTACGTTATCACATGAGAATCACTGTATTACTAAAGTTAAAAAAAAATACAGCAAGAGTTATGTTAGCCAGAATCTTTTAAAACAGCAAAAAAGCCATCCATAGGAAGATGAGGCAAGAATGTATGAATAATCCAAGAAGAGATTAACATCCCCATGAGCAATGTAAAGATATTATTTAAATAAAAATAACACACATACACAGACACACACACACAAATACACATACAAAACCCACAAATGTAAAGATATACATTTAAGGAAAAAAAGTACACAGTTGTGCCAGGAATGCAAATGTACTGCTGTAGCTAAAAGACTGGATACTACCTGAGCTAAATGAAACCAAACAGAACGCTTTTAAATTCTTACTATTTGTAATTCTTATTTGTTCTTACAAAAAAATATGCAGTCCTGTGTACCATACTAGCAACCTAAAGGCCTATGAGAGAAGAGATCACAGAAACAGTTGAAAAACTTTCATTTTATTAAATTTCCAATGCTACATTTAATTACTATTGATCTATATTTGGCAGTGAGTTGTTTACAATTAGAAATTACTAATAAATAGTGCTATTATTATTTTATGCATTAAAAGACATGTTTGGACAGTATCCTACTCAGTGAAGCATGACGTAAAAGGAGTGTGGGGTATGGAATGAGAGAGATGAGGGTTTGACTTGTACCTCTGCTTCTCTGCTCTATGACCTTAGGTGATCTAAGGATATGAACCTTGGCATCTTCATTTGTGAATAGAGAGATTATTCTCTATTTCACAGTTATTGAAAGTATAATGAAAAGTGTAGGGTAAATAGCACAGTGCCCAAATGTTCCTCCCCACTTCATTCCAACTGATTCCCATTTATGCAAACCCAGAGAAAACTCAGCAGGTTCTTTTCCTTTGTCTTAGAGCAGGGCACTTTGTTCACTTGGTGGTAACTTCTGCTGCTCAAGTGGAATAAATAGCCTTAACACAGCTGGCCTAGAAATACAGTTTGTAAAGAATGGCAAGTGTCATATGAATAGTGATCAAAATCCATTAAATCTTAAAAGTAGATGTAAATATGTTCTAGAAAATCAAAGGAAGTATTTAAGAGTAAGTTTTAGATACTTTATAGTAAAACTATGCTCATTATTCTATGAAGTGACACAGGCTGAAGGTATCATAAAAGGTTTAAGTAAATTTACAGATGATGGAATCAGGATGAACTATCAAGAGAAGATACATGTTTTCTGGACTACTCCTCACTCAGAAAAATGTCAGGAACCTAAGGACCCTCTGGACACACCATAAACTCATGCCACTTACTCAGCAAAGCTTATGTTCTTCCCCTCATGCTTCTGGCTGGTAAAAGGGGAAAGTAGCCTTTCTGAAATAAGCCCAGAGCATCTGGGCTTGGATAAAAAAGAAAGCATTTTACCAGAGCCAAGCTACCCCTGTGTAGCCTTCTTGTCTCACATAAGAAGGAAGGGGACTGAAAGCACTTGTGAAGGTCACAGCCCAGGGCACAAGCTCATTAAAAGCCTAAGACAAGCCTAGAATGGCACATGCTTATGTTTCCAGCACTCTGGAAAACTTGGGCAGCAGATTGCAAGTTTGAGCCCAGCCTGAGCAACTTACTGATCTAGCAAGACCCTGTCTCAAAGTAAAATATAAAAAGAGATATAGTTCAGTGTGAAGGTTCTGAGTTCAATCCCAAGTACAAAAAAAGGAAGAAAAGAAAAAAAGAAAAGACTAAGGCTAAGACCACAGAATTCTAAGATGATACAACGCTTCCCGCTCATGTATCTTACCACTGCATCAGTAGAGCTCCTACATAATAACATGAATACAATTCAAAAATCTGCAGGTCTCAGGCCTTATTTAAGAAGTTTATAAATCCTACAGACATCAAAGGAAACAAAATCTACACACAGACATATCATATTCAGACTAAAGAAAATTAAAAGAGAAAATCTTCAAAGAAGCCAAGGAGGAAAAAACACCTTATCTATAGAGGAGCAAGGGTAAGAATTACATCAGTGTACAGGGGGGTTTGTTTTTGTTTGTTTTTCTTATGGTGCTGGGATGTGAACCCAGGGCCTTATGAACACTTGATAAGTAGTGTGCCAGTGAGCTGGATTCCCAGCCCAAGAATTAGATTGGTGGCATGTTCTCTGGTGAGAATCAGATTTCTCACAAGAAACCATGTAAGCAAGGTGATAGTGAAGTGAAATATTTAGTGTCGAAAGGAAAACAAAAACAAAAACACCCAGCAACCTAGAATTCTGTACCCAATACAATTATCCTTTAAAAGTGAAGAGAAAGATTTCCTCAAATAAACAAAAACTGAGACAATTTTTCACCAGAAGGCTTGCCTTGCTAGAAATGTTAACAGAAATTCTTCCAAAAGAAGAAAAATGGTATTAGGAACTTGGTTCTACATAAAAAAAGAACATTAGAGAAGGAATAAAGGTTATAAAATCTTTTTATTTTTCTTATCCTTAAGTGATCCAACAGGTAACAGTTGCATTTGGTGATTACAGCTTATGGATAAGTAAAGTGAATACCAGCAATGTTATAAGGAGCAAGAGTTAGGAATTGGGAATATTCTATTATAAGGTAGTTTCACTACATGTGAAGAGGTATGTTATTTGAAACAGTACTTAAATTAGTTGTAAATGTACCCTGTAAGCTCAAGGTCAATCACTAAAAATGTTTTTTAAAGAAGTACAAGATTTGTATGCTAAACACTATAAAATGTTCAGATTAAAGAAGAGCTAAATAAATGGAAATGCTTTCTACATTCATGGACTGGAAAACTTAGACCATACTTCCAAATTGGTCTACAAATTCAATGCAATCTTTCTCCAAAATCCAGCTGAGATTTTTGTGTTATGATTTTTGTTGAAGAAACTAAGAAGCTGATCCTCATATTCATATGGAAATGCAAGAGATTCAGAAGAGCCACAAGACTCTTTTTTTTTTAATTTTTTTTCACAAGATTCTTTAAAAAGAAAATTTGTTAAACTTGATTCCAAAACCTAGTAAAAAGTTATAGTAATTAAGACAGTACAGCCAGTTGTGGTGGTACACACCTATAATCCCAGCACTTGAGAGGCTGAGGAAGGAGGACCACCACAAGTTCAAGGCTATCCACAAATACAGAGCAAGACCCTGTTTAAAAAAAAAAAAAAAAGTATAGCATTGGCAATAAGGACAGACACAGAACAATGCAACTGAATTGGGAATCCAGAAATAAACATTCATACTTATGGTCAACTGAACAACACTGTCAAGATTATGCTATGGGAGAAAGAATAGTATTTTCAACAAGTGGTGCTAGGACAACTGGGTATCTTCATACAAGTGAATCAATTTGGAGCCCTACCTCATATCATTTATAAAATTAACTCAAAGTAAATGAAAGATCTAAATATAAGAGCTACAACCACTGGAAGAAAACTTAGGGGGAAAAAAATCTTTGATACTGGATTTAACGAGTGCTTCTTAGCTAAGACAACAAAAATACAAGTAACACAGAAACAATAAACTAGACTTAACCACAAGGAGAAACCTTTTTGTACCCATAATCAAAAACACAGATAACAAGTGTTGGTGAGGATGTAGAGAAGCTGGAACCCTTATACACTGTTGGTGAGAAAGTAAAATGTAAAAGATCACCATACTACTCCATAATTTCACAGCGATGGCAATAAAAAGTCGTATCAATACATGCTATAATTTGATCAATCTTGAAAACATTATGCTAAGTGAAGGAAGCCAGTTACTGAAGACCATATTATGATTCCATTTATATGAAATACCTGCCTTAGAAAAGGAAGTTATATAGATGAAGAGTAGATTACCAATTGTTTAGGGCTGGGGGAGCTGGGAGAGGGTAACAGCTAAAAGGATCAGGGTTTCTTTTTGAGATGATAAAAATGTTCTAAAAAAAAAATTTACCAAATCTGGGGTTGGAGATTTAGCTCATTGATACAACACTTGCCTAGCAAGTGCAAGGCCTTGAGTCTGATCCCAAGAACCCATAAAACAAAAAATCAACCAAACAAACAAAAAAACCAAATCTAAATTAGTGATGGTTACACAACTCTCTGAATACATTTTGTCTGAAAACATTTTGTTGCACATTTTAAAGAGGTGAGGGAGGCTGGGGATTTAGCTCAGGGGTTAGAGCACATGCCTCGCAAGCACAAGACCCTGAGTTCGATCCTCAGCGCACACACACACACACACACACACACACACACACACACACACAAGAGGTGAGCAACATGCCATGTGAATTATCTCAATAAATGTTTCTTTGAAAGGAGGGAGATGGAAAAACAAGCTCTTCATGATAGTCTCCGTTTATGCCTCCACTGTCCTTTTATGTCATTCCTCCCTTTAAACTACTGTTATCAGGCACATTGAACTTCAGATCCCGTACATAAAATTTTCTTTTCTTAAACTTCTGAGGCTTTAAACTTGCTTTTCCTTTTACCTTCACATTTTTATTCTGTCCCTTCTCTGGTCAATTCCTGTACGTTCTTTAGTTCTCATCTTAGATGTCATTCCTCCATATAGCCATTTCTAACCTTCCATGCTCGAGCTAGAGGTATGTTTAATGTGCTTCCAAGCAACATGCACTTACTACTATTTCAGTACCCCTCTTACTGAATTTCAATTAACTGTTCGTTTCTGTAAAACTGAGTCTTGTTTATTCCATCTTGGCCTAGGGAAAATACAAGTACTTTTTGAAGACCAATAAACTAACTACAGGTCAGAATTATGTTTGTAATCATTTATCAGCTCAAAACAATACTTTTTTTAAAAGTCCCTTCCCAATAAGAGTCACAATGTTCAGATAGTCCAACCAAGTTTTCAAATGGAAAATAACGATGTCTAATTTGGTTAAGTGTTGTTCAGACATACAACACTTAACTTGAAGAGATGCATGACAGATTCTGGATCATGGAGAATATCTGAGACAGCCAAGAAAATACTACAGCTGAATCAGGGTGAAGGTAGAATCGTTAGTATGGACTCCATGGGAATCTAACATGGTGATGCCCTCTGCACAGATTTTTCTTCAAACATAAGAATGGACTTCATAAGCAATTTTGTTAGAAAATTTTCAGAATCTGGAAAGTGCAGTAGAGAAGCATGGGTCTGTGGAAGGAAGCATCTGAGAAAAAAGTCAGTTTAGATTATCACAAATTTTTGTGTGAAGCTGTTTAACAATATAATTTGGAAGTTTTTATCAGAGACCCAAATAACTGTTTTTAAAAGCCTCTATTATGAAACAATATTTTTCTGTCCAGCAAACCAAAGTGTCTAAGTTCAACTGACAGCTAAACCACATTTTGGAGATAAAATTAATGAAGTGGTAAAACAGGAAAGTTCTGAAGAAATGGAAGAAAAGCCAGGAGTGGTGGTGGATGCCTATAATCCCAGCTACTCAGGGGCTGAGGCAGAAGAATAGGAAGTTCCAGCTAGCATAAGCAATTTGGTGATATAGTAAGCCCCTGTCTAAAAATAAGAATATAAAGTCGGGCATAGTGGCTCTGTAATCCTAGCACTCTGGGAGGCTGAGGCAAGGAGGATCCCCACTATGAGCTCAACCCAGCCAATTTTGCAATTGTATCCAAACAAAACAAAACAAAACAAAATCACAAATCTATATGGATGTAGATGTAGCTCAAGGTGGAGGCTCTAGGTCTAACCCCCAGTACACTGAAGAAAAAACAAAAAGAAGGAAAGAGTATTTTCGCAAACTGTGAGATGTACAATAATATCTATGACATTAAAGTAAAACAGATCCCCTACAGACAGATGATAAGATTAGAAGGGTCTAGATGGCAACTCAATTAACAAATAACTGCAGCAACCCTGTTTCATTTCATATATGTATCTAATTGCCCAAGAATGTTTTCAAAATTGGAGCTATTTAAAATGTCAAGAATGTACATCAGACAATCGCCTTTTAAAAACATGAACAATGAAGAAAGGGTAGTAGAAACAATGCTCTGAAGCTATGCACTCATCCAAGTACATGGGAGGAAAGAAAAGTTAAGTAGAATGTAAATGTAGGACACCAGTGAAGTATATAATTTACATGAGTCTTGGAAAAGTAGAGTGTCTGAAAGAGAAAAATTAAAGGAAATATGACTCAGTAAAGTATATATAACAATTCCTAAAAGAGACTAAGTCTGGTAAAAGGTCGGTTGAAAAAGGAAGCATTTATCTTATATATAAATTTAAAAACATCCTTCGGATATTTAGAGTTCTTAGTTACATGTCTATCATGTTAAAATCCTCTCTAAACTCCACAGTCCAGCAGCCTATCCATAACATTGTTGAAATGATTATACTAAAACAAATATAACTTCTATTTACTACAACTGAATAACCACAATGACGTTACATTTCAATGTATGAGTACACAGTTGGACCTCTGTATCCACAAGGTTCACTTTCTCAGATTCAACCAACCTCAGGTTGAAAATATTTCAGAAAAATAATGCATCTGTACTGAGTATGAAGAGCCTTTCCCCCCTGGTCATTATTCCCTTAACACTTCATTACAATACCTAGCAATACAGCATTTCTATTGTATCAGGAATTATAAATAATCCGGAGATGATGTAAAGAAAACAAGGGAATATATATGCGGTTATAAGCAAATACTATGACATTTTATATAAAAGCCATGAGTGTTGGTGGATTTTGGTATCTGTGGTGGAGGTGGGGGGATGGTGGAACTTATCTTTCTTGAATGACCAGGGATGGCTGTATATGAATATGTATATGTATTTGGTATAATAATTAAATTATTATATTATTAAAACTTGTAAAGATAAGGGAAGAGTCAAGCAACTTAATTGAAATAATGGTTTTACTGATTATCTTCTATACATTTATACTTTCTAGATACATCTCTTAAAATGGATGGGCACAAGCTAGAAGAAAAATGAAACCAACAATTTAAAAATATACAAATCTAATGATGCCCCAAATTATAGACCTTAAAAATACAAAGTTGAGCTAGGAATGTGATACAGTGCTTATCCAGCATGCATGAAGCCCTGGGTTCAATTTCCAACATCAAAAAACAAGAAAAAAAAAAAGTAAACTCTATCCAGATATTCTTCCAAAAGATTATGATCATCCATTAAAAAAACTCTTAGAGATTATCTGTTGTTTTAGTCAGGCAACTATCTCCAAAGAATTATCGAAACCCATACTGAGGCAAAGAATTGAAGGACTAGGGGCAGGAAATAAACTAGAAATTCAATCTTGTTGCTGCTGTACAATGGAGTAGGTGTTTAGCAGCTTTCTTTCTCACTTCCCAAACAGAATCTCAAGTGTTTTAATTTAGGAAAATCTACTTTTATCCTAAACTCTACTTCGGAATCCAACATTAAAATAAAGGGCACTCGTAACAAATTTTCTTTCCCCATCACTCATAAAGCTGGAGAAGAAGGGGGGAAAGGATAAACAATAATAGCTGTCGCTATATTCTGAGTGCTTATTTAGGGCCAGCCATAGTATTAAGTGTTTTATATATACTCATTTAATTCTCAAAACAATTCAACGAGGAAACTGAATAACAAGCTAAATAACTGGAAACAGCCAGAAAAAGCCAAAGTTAGGAAATGAGCTAGGACAAAGTTCCACAGCTGTGCTCAAACTTTATTATTTAGGAATATTTCAGTAGAACATTTTAACTTTTCTTAAATATTCATCTAAAGTCAAAACCTTAGAAATATCAATAAAGATATCACATGAAAACAGACAAGTGGCACATTCCTTATAAACAGCTATTTTGGACAGAAAATACAAAAACCATTTTCTCCTGGTATTTAGAAACTCAGTTAATCTAATAAAGGGCCTACAATACTATTTTAACACTCTTTTTAGGGGTGGTGGTGATGGGGATTGAACTAAGGGCCTTGTGCTTGCTAGGCAAGCACTCCATCACTTGAGCTAAATCCTCAATCCCTATTTTACACTCTTAATTCTAAGAAAAAAAATACTTTTTTGAATCAATCTGATTGCCTCCTCTAAGTTTACCTCCTTTAAAATTATACTCAAATTCCTGGCCTAGTTGTTCTTGACAGTCTCTCTAACATATAAAATTACATCTTAAAGATACACAGTATAAAAATGGGTCATTTAAGACTTAGAATTCCATTTCGATTTTGCTAATTTAAGAGGGTCTTCAAATGCTGTGATTTGAAAAGATGTTTGGAGATTTACTACACAGAATACTTTAACAAGATCCAACTAAATTCCTGAACAGTTTAATTCTGCTCATCATTTTTCCTCAGCAAAATTTCAAATAGCAGCTACATATTTTCTTCATTAATCATCCCCTTTTCAAAGGACATAGAGTTCACTTAACAACCAGTTATTATTTCCTTGTTTCACTGTTATTTTTATTTGCTTTCTTTAATGAATGAATCATTTCAAATCAGTTTATAAATTAATACTTCTTTCTACTATCTCTCATGTAAAAACTGCAGGTCCAAAAACTGCATTCTCCATCACGTTCCCAAATGTCTCACACCAGATCACCAAATCACCATAAGACATCCTAAATTACAAATAGACTAAAGACTGCAACTCTTCATGTACAACTTCCAAACTTCATTATGATTTAAAATTGTATCTAAAAGTATGACTTTGAGACCAGTTGAATTTAAGGAAACTAGTTATTGGTGAAGTAGGAGGAATGAGAAAAAGCTGTCAGTCATCTTAAAATAGGTAAAGAAAAGGATGCATAGACTCAAATACTCTTTAATTCAGGAAAACAGATTTCCAAAAGGTGCATATGACTGCATGGAATGAAATTCTTAAAGGAAAGAAAATTTTAAAAGTATAGATGCACTGGGCATGGTGACACACATCTGTAATCCCAGCACTTCAGAGGCTGAGGCAGGAGGACTGCCATGAGTTTCAGGTCCTCCTAGGCTACATAGTGAGTTCAAGTCCAGTCTGAACTAAATAACGCATGCCTGTAATCCCAGCACTCTGGGAGGCTGAGGCACCAGGATCACAATTTCAAACCCAATCTACACAATTTAGTGATTTATCAAGACTCTGTCTCAAAAAATTAAAATAAATTTTTTTTAAAAACGGGATGTTAGGGGTTTGGGGATTTAGCTCAAGTGGCAGAATGCTTGCCTAGCAAGTACAAGGTCCTGCATTTGATCACCAGCACCCCCCCCAAAAAAAGGGTGTGTGTATGGATGTGTCTTAGTGTGAAGGACCTGGATTTAATCCCCAGTACCATGATGGGGAGGAGCTACTGAAAATATAGTTCTGACTAATAATTACAGATGTCAATAAAAGGAAAGTACTAAACAAACCAGGTGGTAGGACAGGAACAGCACACTATTGGAAAAAAAAAAAAAGGAACATAGTACAATGAATACAGCATCATTTAATGCTTGGTAAAGCATTCTCTCTGAACACACTTTTTCATCAGCAAAATGGGAAAACATTTCTCCTGCAGAGCTGTTGTAGGAGGCTTACTACATACTAAGTTCAATATTTCCAGTCTTTTTTATCCCTAGGCTATATCCCATGAAAGGAGTTCAATCAAAGTAGTATGTGTTCAAAAGGTACATGAGTTAATTCTTTTTTCCTTGATAGTTTTCCTTGATGTATCAATTTGGTATATATTAGGTCCACTGATTTTAATTTGTATTCAATATGAGGAATTACCGTTTTCCATCATTTTGAATTTCTCAAATACATAAAACAGACATAATGCAAAGAAAGACTTCCCAATTCATTATAGAAGTGGTATTAGTTTTCATATAAAGTAAAATTTTTTGGCCAGCTGTCTTTGGGCTAGAATTTACATAGAACTACACAGTACTCATTATCAATTTTAACATAGTTGCCTAAGGCTATTAAAAAGATTATAAACAATCAACTATAAATTAACTTTTACTTTATAATAGTTTTTGATTCTTTGAGACAGGGTCTTACTATGTAGTTCAGGGTGGCCTTGAACTCTGTATGTAGACCCAGCTGTCCTCAAACTCACAGCAAGCCTCCTGCCTCAGCCTCCTAAGCGCTGGGATTACAGGCATGCACTACCATGCTTGGCTATCATTTTTTTTTTTTTTTGGCTATCATAGTTTTTAAAAAGTTGAGAGAACGAATTTATGGTAGCTGGACCTTATCTTCCAAATGTAAACAAACTGATACATCTCAAAAAAGTCAAGTGAAAATGAGATAAAACTGGGAGTGCCAAATATTCCTTTCTTCTGTCTCCTAGTTCCTTTCCACTCAGATATTCTCTCATGTCAAACAGAGCATATCTAAACCCAACCACACTTTTATAGTCATCCCACTTCAGTTCACAATCTTTGTGTCAACCATAACACATCCTCTTTCTTGCCATATGAGCTTAGGCTGAATGAATACTAAGATACACAGAACAATAAATCATATCAAGAACTTTAAAAATCTATACTAGAAAACAGAACAAGTAACACACAGATAACCATGATAGAAACATGCTGCCATGAAAAATGTGCAGGGAGCTACCAACATGAAAAATCATTTGAGGTAGGGGACCAAAAAGGTTTTTATGAAGATGGTAATACAAATAAGCTTGGAAAATAGGTAGAATGCTGCTACAACACGGACCTGAATGGGTTGGAGGACACTTATGGCTGAGAATAAAACATGAGAAAAGACTTAAAGTTAAGAACTGAGATTGTATTAAGAAACAATAATAAATAGGAGCTAGAATGTAGATCTATGCAGGGAAAAAAATCGATCTAAGGTTGGAAAGGTAAAGTGGAGCAATCTGTGATAATTTTGGGGTGCCTTTTGTTCTACAGAACCTGACAAAATACTGAAGGTTTCTGGTAGGCGCACCTGGGATGGTTAAGAGCCAGCATCAACTATGTGACCTTGAACAAATTACTTTTCTGTGTTTCCACAGGGCTAAGAACAGCTCTTATACAGGAATGTTGCAGAGAATAAATTAGTCAACAAACATAAAGTCCCTAGAACAGTATTCGTCACAAAGTAAATGCTATGTACAAGTAGTATTAATATATTTGCCCTCTTCAGAAAGACAAATTTAGTAATGCAGAGATACAAACTGGAATGGAAATTTCTCTACTTTCTATCTACCTTTACTCATGCCATTTATTCCACCTTCAAGGACAAATACTGCTCAACACTTCCTAATTATTTAAATACTCATTATTAAATGTATCACCTGTTATGTCCAAATCCCACCTCCTTTCTGACCATCTGGTCATATTTTATTTTCCCAGAGTACAGGTATCTCAAGGATTAAATACATTTTTCATTTCCTTAAACATAATCCCTCTGTATATTAAGTACAAGCTCCTTATAGACCACAAACATTTCAATAGCATTTGTTACAAGACTGTAATGAAGTCTAATGGCATAGTGAATTCCTATGGGAGAATTTAAGGAATACTTACGGTAAAATAAAGATTTATTTTTATCAAAATTATGGTACTTCATAAATGAAATGGTCACATTTTTGATAGTCTAGAAGGAGATTTTTTACCTTTCTAAGTTAGTAAACTGGTAGGCAGAACTGAGCTGAACATGGCCTATTTCTGAGAAGAATTTCCATTATCATGGCTGAAAAGTAGACCTGATAATGGCCCAGGTAAACAATTTACTCCAAGTAAACTACAAATAGAGACAGCTAGTGAGAGACAGCCTCCTCCTCCCAATTCTGGGGACTGAAACCAGTGTCTTTACACTGAGCTACATACACTTCGGGCCCCTTTATTTTTAGGCAGGGTGTTGCTAAATTGTTAAGTTGTCCAGGCTGGGCTTGAACTTGTGATCCTCCTGCCTCAGCTATCCAGAGTGCTGGAACTGCAGGCGTGCACCACCACACCCAGCTTGCTCTTTCATTTTCTCATTTGACTCACCAACTGCATTTTTTCTTTATTCCTATTTAATCTCTAACTATAGTAGGACATGGTCTGTAGTTGAACAGATCTATATTAAAAGTCAACAGCTGCCTTTTTGCTCAATATACAGAACCGCAACTGTCAAAATGCCAAATGTGACATTTTATTTATAGCAAAGCTAATATAAAGAGACATAGGGAAAGTGCAGCCTTTTCTAATTAAAAATAAATAAAGCAGTGATTCAAATAAACATGTTTGCTTCAAAACTGAATTGTAGTAATATACTGAAATTTCACGTAAACTACACATGTTGGCTGGTACGCACAAATGCATGCAATCACTGACAATGACATCTGAAATTACATGGGCTTTATTTTCTCAACTCTAAAGAAATAAATCCTAAAGGAACATCACATACTGCGTGCTCACTAAATATTTAGTAAGGCTTCTCCTCTATGTAACTTACAGTTAACAAGAGAATACATAGTGACGTTTACACAGGTATATTATTGAAAAGTGATTCTGATCCAGGAAATTTTAAATAACCACTACTCCCGAGCTGCTGTTATCAGGTGGAGCAGGTGTTGTAATTATTAAACTTTTTAGGAGCTAGCTGCTTAGTTGGGTAAAAAATTCTAGAAAATACTTTGAAACAAATATGTAGTTTCAGAGCTTGAACATAAAACATTCCCAAAACAAAAAAGATATGAATGCTGTATTTACATAAATCATCACAAACATGAAACACTGTACATATGAAATGTATACCTACATACTGTCACTGCTGTCACTGTTCAACCTAATCTTCTAGAGAAGGATAAAACATAAGTTTGATATATAAATAATTACCCATTCAGGTTGCTTGATCAAGCTCTTACAATTCAACATTAACACTTTCATAAACAGTAACACTTCATTGTACCCAAATTTCCCCATAGAATTCTATAAGATGGCCCACTGGTTACATATACACTGAAATGAGGTATAGGAAAAGCAAATTCACATTTTTATTATAGCAGGTAATGATAACTACGATTTTATTACATAAATTAAAACTTAATCTTCAATTATACTGTTTGCCTTATATATTTCAAAATTATTTTTGGATTTTGAGACAAGATAAACTGACTTTTGATATTCTACTGTAAAGCTTTACAGACTTCCAGCTCTTTAAAAATAACTTCTGGACTAAACTTTTGAACCACTGTGGTTAATATTCTTTAACCTGTAAGAGAATGGAAAGTTGGAGTGTGAAGCTACAAAACTATAAGAAGTGCCGAAAGAAGTCTTAATTAGGTCTGAATGATGTGATTTTTATGAATGAAAAGCCTTCAAGTGCAATGTAAGATCAATTACACAGCTAACAGTGACACTGGGACTTGACTACATTTTGGTTTGCTCCAAAACCTGTGCAGTTTCTACTATACTAGGCTGCTTTCCACTCAGAAAACCTCTTTAATCTACTCCAGAAACACACGAACACAATGCACTCCTTGGTTTTGGTATTTACATGTGTCCCATTAAGTTTGTATTACCACTACAACTGCCTGTGCAGTCTTTCTGCCCAGATTGGACCCAGCTGGGTTTCACAAATATTCAACTAGACTTAAATCTCTCTTTGGAACAAGGCAGGATATAAGTAAATAAATAAGATAGATAATACTAAAAAGAAACACTGAAAACTCAGATGTTTTGACTTTTCGTATAGTAAATAATAATTATGATTAATATTCAAGCATTTACTATGTATCAATTTGTTAATCGCTCAAATAATGTATTTTATTTCCTCACAACTATCCTTTGAGATTAAGTATAGCATCTCCATTTTATAGCTAAAAAAAATCGAGTTACAAGTTTCAAATCATAAAGCTAATAAAAAGGAAATCTAAGGATCAAATCTAGATGTGTTTGACACCCAATTCTATCAGACTATTTTACTAGACTGCAACTCCAATACAAATCCACTTTACCAGGAAAGGAGGTTAAACAATGATAGCATTTTCAGCCATACCCAGCTGAACAGTGGAAGACTGATGTATGTTGACTATTACTGTGCCAATTTTAAAAGGGACTCCAGCACCTGAGTAACGATGGATTCAGTAATTATTGTCAGCTGAATGAATATACCAGCAGTTATCACTCTATAATTATTTTGAAGTTTCTTCTTTTAGTGATTTACATTTATTTATGTCTCTATCAATATTCTTAGTCCTAAATACAAAACTTTTAGGCATACTAGTGTATATCCTTCAGCCTGAAGTGATTATACTATACATATTGGTAAGTCTGGCCTATACTGTGAAATTTAGTATCAAATGATTTCGAACTGTAAGCATATTCTGTGAATACTATAAAAAGACTGATCTTTCAATTCTTCTTTTTTTTTTTTTTTTGGTTTGTTTTTGTTTTATTTTGTTTTTGGTGCTGGGGATCGAACTCAGGGCCTTGTGCTTGCAAGGAAAGCACTCTTAACTACTGAGCTAAATCCCCAGCCCTGATCTTTCAATTCTTATTCAAAATTCTTATTACTTGAAATGCTGAAATACCAATAATGTAACTTTTTAAAAAACAAAAATTTAAAGTCTTTGTGGGGTTGGGGATTTAGCTTAGTGGTAGAGCATTTGCCTAACAACAACAAGCCCTTCAGTTTGATCTCCAGCACCCAAAATTAAAAAAAAAAGTCTTTGTACCACATTATCATTATGGAGTTTTATTCTCAGAAGTTAAAAAAAAATTACTGGTACTGATGAATGGACAAATAAAATGTGGTCTCTTCATATAATGGAATATTATTCAGCAATAAAAATACATGCCACCAGGTGTGGTGGCACACACTTCTAGTCTCAGCACACAGGAGGCTGAGGCAGGAGGATCACCATGAATTTGAGGCCAACCTGGTCTACATAGTGAATTCAAGGCCAAGCTAGACCACACAGCGAGACCCTGTCTTTATTTATTTTTTCTTTTTTTAAATTTTTTATTTTTACCAAGAACATGTATTGGTACATTGTATACATAATGATCATAATCAACATAGTTATTTTGTACCTGTACATGATACATCTTGGTTTTCCCCCTCCCCTCCCTTCCATTCACCCACCCCTTCCTATTCGCAACAAGTTTATTTACACTTTTCCACTTTTTTCCCTTTCATCTTTTCTTTTAACCTTCTTCTATATCCCCCTTTTCCCTATCTAATTCTCCTCTCTTTTGAATACTATCTTTTTTTTTTTAAACATAATATCTATTCTATCCCTTTGTTCTTATTTACACTTACGGTTTCTCATATCAGAGAAACAATTCGATGTGTACTAATAAGTGTCTGATTTATTTCACTTAATAGTATGTTCTCAAGGAACATCCATCTACATACGAATGACTCTAGTTTATCCTTTTTTATGGCGGTGTAGTACTCCAATGTGTAGAAAAACCACATCTTCTTTAGCCATTCATCAGTTGTTGGGCATTTGGGTTGTTTCCAAGACTTAGCTATTACAAATTGTGCTGCTATGAACATGGTTGTGCATATATCACTGTGATATGATGATTTTAA